>MU380156.1:0-122787 GCA_022495085.1 Xylaria sp. FL1042
AATTATAGCTATTATATATTAAAATTATTTATATATTATTAAAAAAAGCTTAAATATATAAAATAAAAATATTTTTAAGCTAATTTAATATAATAATTTTATTAGTTTATTTTTTAAGCAAATATTAAAACCGCTAGTTTTTAAATAAGCTTTAATTATTATTAAAAAATTATTATTATTAAATATTAATATTTTTAAAAATAATTAATAATAAAAAAGTTATATTTTTAGCTAATATATATTTAAAATAAATAATTTATTTATTTTTTTAAATATTATATTTTAAAGCTAATTAATTAATAGTTTTATAAATAGCTTAATAGTTTTTTTTTATATTTTAGCTAACTTTTATTTTATTAAAATTAAACTAATAATATATAAAAATATTAATAATTTTAAAAATATTAAATTAATTAAAAAAAATATTAATATTTAATATAATTATATTATTAACGTATTTATAGTTAATAATTTTAATTTTAACTAAAATTATATTATTATTATAAGCTAAAAAATAAATATATTATTATTTTTTTAGCTATTTAAAATTATTTAAAGCTATTAATATTTATTAAATTATTTGCTTAAAAATAATTATTATAAATATAAAACTAAATTTAGCTTAATTAATAATTTAAAAAGCTAATTATTTTTTAAAGTTTATAAATAATATTTAAAAATATTTATATATTTTTTTTAAATTAATATTTTAATTAAATAACAGCTAATATAAGTTTTAAATATATTTTATTTTTTAATAAACTAATATTATAATATATTAAGTTTAATATTATATATTATAGCTATTACGCGTTTTTTATAACTAAATAAAAATATTATAATAAAGTTTAGTTAAAAATAAATAAATTAATAAAAAAAAGAGATTTTATAGTTAAGTAGTTGTTGCGTTATTATATATACGAGAAATTAAGTGGCTGGGAGAAAACGCGTCATTAAAGTGGCTCGCGATGGGGTGGCTCGTGAGACCCTAGCTCTGCTTAGAGCCTCTCCCACCTCATACACAGTGCAGCAATTAGCATGACGCCACCGGCAACCGGCACAAGTGTAAATGTTAACTGTAAGGACTTGGTGATTGCTGAGACCGCGGCATCACGCAAACTCTCGTCTAGTTGAGAGAAGAGTGAACTTTGTGCTCCAGCAAGCACGGCCATGATGTCCGTTTCTGAGAACCCGTGGCCCGCGAGTGCCTCTGAGAGGTTTCTGGTAGCTACCGAATGGAAAATCTGGCCGGATATACCAAGGGCGATGACTTGGCCACCAATCTCTGCTACATTTTGTAGACTAAGCGCAGATCCCGCATTCGTCGGATGTGTGGTTAGAGGAGCAATAGAGTAGCTCTTTTGCATCGATAGCCCGCAGCCAAACGCGACGACAACTGTCAACCCGTATATAACGCTTGTTTGAGTATGGGGGTTAAGATGGACCACGAGCAAACTGCCGCCGACGATCAAAAATAACGCGGATGCGAGAAAAAGAAGTAGATAGACTCGGACGCGGCCCACGAAATACCCCGAGACCACACTGGTCGTTGCAGACACCGCGACAAAAGGCAGTAGACGTACAGCGGCGGTCAGACTGCTATCGTTCTGCACAAATTCGAAGTACAGGGGAATATAGAATATGGATACGAAGAGTCCTGTGATGAAAGCCGAAGTTGCGATATAGAGTAAGACCTGAGTACGCTCACCCAGCAGGTGGGTAGGAAACGCGCGCTTGGCGGGGGTGGTAAAGAGGGCGAAGTATTGCTGTAAACCATACAAGACTAGCACGACGCCAAAGACCACAAACGTCGCGATAGTACGGCCATCATTCCACGGCCATTGCCCACCCGCCATAGTAAGTGCCAAAAGGAATGAAGTCCACACCCCTGAGCCGAGAACGAAGCCCACAATATCAATGTCGGCAAGACGTTCTCTAATGCTGACACCAGGCATAGGATAGATCGAAGGGAGACTGAAGATGTAAGCTGGTGCCGAGGCTGCGCCTACGACGAGGTTAAAATAAAAGGCCCAGCGCCAAGTGGCCGAAGAAACAGAAAATGCACCGCCAACAACAGGTCCTAATACGGCGCCGATCCCCCAAAAGAAGCCAACCAACGTCGTGTAAAGGCCGCGTTCATCCGGGATCGTTAAGGCCGTCAAGAAGTTCAGCGAGCCGAGATAAATGCCAGTACCTCCAGCTCCAGCAATGACACGGCCAATAATCAAGGCGGCCATATTAGGAGCCGCGCCACATAGTGCCGAACCAATATCGAATAGCGCCACGGTAATAACGAACATCCATTTCATGTTAAAGGCATTATACAGGTAGCCCATCAGGAATATCACAGTTACCGAACCTAACGGGAACCCTGCCCCGATCCACGCCAGCTGTTCAATGTGGCCGAAAGTCTTGATCACGTCACCCTGGACCGCTGCTGCAATGGTTGTATCGAGACCGTACAGAAAGCAGGTGATATAGAGAGAAGCACAGATGAAAAACCAACGAATTCCATGAATCTCTCTCCGCTTAGTGTCTGATGACTCGCTGCTGTTCTCTGCAGCGAAATCGGCCTTCTCGGGATCGCGAATAGTATCGTTTGACCTTTCCATAGTGTTCGATATTTCTGGTTGTTCCATGAGGTCTGGCGAACGGTTGCCGGTTGAATCAAGCATTTGATCTTTTAATATCAAGTTAGTTACACTGTTACACAATTAAGAAACGGTAACTTGTGTCATACCTCACGGTCGAGAGGTTAGCGGTAAGTTTCAACGCTAATGACTTGGCTGTCACGTTTGCCGATAATGGGGCCTGGTTCTTGACTTGACTGTAGAAAAATGATGATTTATACATCGATAATATGTCTACTTTTAAATATTGGTTCACGTCAAATTAAATAACATGTGTACGGGCATAGATGTTTCTCCTATCGTATTACTTATCACATTTTTGAAATCTTCATATAGACAATATCTGCTTTCTTCGACTTCTGAATAATCAGCCTTCTGACAAACCAGGCAAATTTAGTACGCCAATATTGTCCCCGTACACGATATGATGTGTTAAAACGCAATGCTTGATGGCTGCTTTGAGATCCCTGCATTTCCGGTTTGGTCATCTACTCCACTAGCTCCATCTTCAATTCTTCTTATTGGTCACTTCTAGTGAATGCGTCCCCATTATCTTTGTCAGCAGAGCTTCCGCGGAACCATGAGAAAGATTGGAGAATGTTAAGGAGGGTTGGAAGAGCTAATAGATGGAAAACGAGATCTCATCTTGACGACTTCCATTGAGGCATCCCACTCATTCTTCTTCCGAGGAAGCTTCCGCTGCAGGATAGCAAACTAGTTCCAGCTTCTAGCCCTAAAGTCATTATGGAACAGCCCATCAGAAAGGTCCTTAACCCCTGACAAGTCTATCAGCATATCCATATTTTTACTAACAAACTTTGTCGATAGGCCTGCGACCTGTGCTATCGTAGGAGATTCAAATGCGACGGCAAGAAGCCACGATGCTCTCACTGTGTAATCTACGATTCGGAATGCACTCATAAGACCGCCCCCCGGAAATCGGCGCCAAAAAGGCGAGCTTCTAGCGCCCGAGAATCTGCGTTAGAGTCCCGAATCAGGAGCCTAGAAGCTCAGCTATCCACGACTTTAGAAAGACTTGAGGATCTGCAAAGAGCTCGCCCCGCTGAAACCTCATCCGCTGTATCGAGCTTAACTTGTAGCAGCGTAGGGGGAAATATTTCATTCAGTACCCCTGACCCAGATCCCAATACCATGCCGCTAGAATCACTCCATGACATCCTTCCAGTGATTGAATGGTATCTTGCTACTTCCAATTCTCTGATTCCCCTGTTTGACCCTACACAACTCTTGACTTCAGTCAAAGATTGGTACTACAAACCACACACAAGAGAGCCTACTGTCTGGGCCATGATAAAGTGAGTAATAGCATTCAAATTCGTTTCGGCAACTTCCCTCCTACACCTACATTTCTTGGCACCTACTGTTAGCGCAACGAGTGGATCCGCCATACAGTTTGTATGCGGCATTTACTGCACACACTAACAGGCCATAGAAATGAGTAGTCGAGAGAGTTCCGGCTTTGGCACAGTCGATAACAGGCCGTATTCTGACCTTCGGGGACTGAATACAAGCATACCGTACGCGATAACGACGACGACGAACAACGGGGTCGGCGGCGATATAGACGCGTCGGGCATGCTACGAAACGACGGCCGACGAATGCGGCGGCCGCGACCACTCGATACTACAACCTTTATCACGGGCGGCGGGAGGTCTTGTTGGCACCCGTTCAAGTCACCGACGGGTTTTCCCCATGGGGTTTTACCGGCGTGAGCACGGGGGTTTCGGGCGAGCGAGAGCGTTGTCTTCGGGACCGATCGCGTGAGTCGGGAGGAGGTTAACCACCAAGGCGAACGTTCAAGCGGGATATCGGGGGTAGTACAGTCTTTCGAGTGACCACCTGAGACAGGTCTGGAGGATCCGGTCGTAGGGACCACGGGCCATGTAATGTTGAGCCCTTGAGGCATGATCTGGTGTCATTATGTATATAAGAGCTCACCACGTCCTATACCCCTAGGGAGGTCGCGAGATGGCGAATACGCCCCGCACACGACGTTAAACAATACAACAACAACAACAACAACAACAACAAATTCGTTTCGGGACTTCCGGGTTGTAATATAATCCTATGCGAACCGAGCTCTTTTAGCTGGGTTCTCTGTCATTGAAATTTACATGATCCATAGCATTAGCGAAGACTGTCCTAAAGGTGTATTACTAAGTCAAACTGTTATTGCAGCGTTGTACTGGCTCTTGCGCATCACAACGGCTATTTGGGCAGGAAGACCCACTCCATCAACGATACAACTTACATTAAAAATGCGCAATCGGTTTTGACGGATGCTATAGCCAATGACACGAGTCTCATGCACGTCCAAGTGCTTATTGGTCTGGCTATGCTGTTTAGAACTGCCTGTGAACCGACCCCTGCTGTTGTTCTGATCGCGACAGCGCTACGCCTGGCCCACAAACTTGGGCTTAATAGAAGGGACCCTAGGCAGTCCAATTCTGCTATGTCCCTGCAGAGAGACCGGGTGTTCTGGATAGCCTACATTTTAGACCGGTCCATCAGCGCGCAGACGAAGATAAGCCCAGTCCAGCTTGATAGTGATATCGATCTGGATTTACCACCACTTGAGCCCCTAGACGACGACCTGGGTGGCTTCGTCGTCAGAGGTAATCAGTATCCAAAGTTCAACTTTTTTCGTGCCAACGTACAAATAGCAAGGATTCAAGGCTTGGTCCACAAGTATGTCTATTCGGGATCAGCGCAGAGACTCAGTGCTACCGAAAAAGCCCGTAATATCGCACTTATCCACAATGAACTTGACGCCTGGAGTGCCCAGTTACCACTTGATTTCCATCCAATAACCTTGTTACAATCAGAAGACAACGAGTTGTCAAGACAGTTCTGCATGCTCTACTCTGCGCGGCTGTCCTGTCGGGCTATCATTAGCTATGGGAGCTTGCGTGACAGTTTCCACTATTCAAATTGGGTGGAAAGCTTGCAAGACTATAGCGAAAGAGTTTCTGGTGGTGAAGAGGTCACGAGCATAGCGAATCAACGAGGCTGGGGGGCGTTGGTGAATGAATCACGAGATTACCTTAAACTGTTTATGAAATTCAGATCGAAAGATGCTATACTTACCATGTGAGTGCATTGTCTTTAGAGAAATAACACGAGTAACCTTTGCTGACAGTTTATTTATAATTAGGACGACCCTGTGCGCATACATCACAAGCTTGATTTGCCTGATAGCACAGAACATGTCCAATACCCATCATGGAATACAGGTTTCGGACGATGACTTAATCAACACAGCTATAATGCCTCTGGAGGAAATTGTTAAGCAGACAGGGAGCCTGCGAGACATCTTTGATGCACTTGAGAAGCTGAGAGCTTATTCACAATCCATGTCTCTGTTTCAGCATCGGAACTCACAATCAAGCAATTTCCCCAACGCACCTGCTTGGCTGAGTACTCCTGAAACCCCGGACTCCGATATTCTCCATTTTCTGTTCTCGAATCAAGACGGGCAACCACTATGGAGCATGGAAGACTCCTCCATATAAGGTAATCGACAAGAATGTGGAGGGTAAGAAAAAAGAGATACTAGATTGTATACTGTCACGAAGAGTTTGAACACCATACCAGGTGTATACACTATGCTAAATGATACGTAACATATATCTAAAATGATGAGCTATTTCGTATTTACTTAGTAGTAAATACAGCAGACACCGACAATCATGATGAACGAGAACGAAATGACATGATAATCCGAACAGCAGGGTTATGAATTACTCTGAGTAATCTGAAGAAGGGTAAGAATAATTTTGAGTCGAAGGTTTTCTTTAGGTAATAATTTGAAAGGAACTGAAGATATTCAACACAACAAAGACAACCGAATTCTACCGAATTCTTAGATATAGAGCAATAATACACAAAAAGTCAACTGATCAGTAAGAATGGAACCCAGCATTCGGTTATCTGTGTGCTAGGGAGTCTAAAGTGTACGCGAAAGCTACAAAAGCAGCGAAAAATCCATGAATATACACACGCCCAATAGCAGGGCACCCCACCCCTTCCTTTAATAATATTTTTCTTTTTTACTAGATATCGTTTCGATTCCTCACATATTTTTTTACCTAGCTTTACTCACAGAAAGTCTGGGGAAGAGTGATTACTCTACTCTTTACTCAGAATACTGAGGAAGAATAGTATTCAAAAACATCAAAAGCCTGCCGAACAGATAGTTACGATGTAGTAGCGAGCATACCTACTATGCTGAATATGACGTCATTCTGAAGATCGCTACCTAAGCAGCTCGCCACAGTACTATCGCGATTATCACATGATAGTCACATGTACGGTAGAAGATATGAAAGAGAAGATTGAGAAGAGACCAATATTAGTCTCAAACAAGAAGCCAAACACAACATATATAACGTGACATATCTATTTTCCAGCTTAAAACCGGCTAAGTACTGAAGCTCTCGCGTGATCCAATGAATACGGAATACTGCGTATTATTTCTCAATCGCCACTCAGTCTAGGCCATGGTTGCTAATGTAGGACGCAAACGTCAGACTGAGGGTGGCTGAGGCTGAGGGATCGAAACTACCGGAAACTTTCAGAATCGGCCCGGATACGAGTTGGATATCAGCTCTTGAGTAGCTGATTTCATGGATCTAGCTTAAGTCAGCAGCGACACGAGAGATAATATAACGCCACATGCCGCTCACCAAGCAACACAATTTTCGCTTCTCAATGGTCGAAAGGGCGCTGACAGGCTTATTCATCGAGGAGTCATTGCTATTTATTGCGGGATTCGCGAAGAGAAACTTTGCGAATGTCCGATGTTTGATACGTTCGTAAGCGGCCAGTGCCGCTTTTCTTTAACAAGGAAGCATAATACCCTGGGGGTCATGTGGGTACGTCTATGGCCGGAGGTTTTCTGCATTACGAAGAAATGAGGTGGGAAAGCCTGACGTAATTTTCGAATGGAATAAATGAAATGAAATAACTACAGAATTTGCATGGGTGCATGGGTGCATGGGTACATGGCCATAGTCTGAATGGTTGTAGTTTGCATGGTCGTAGTTTGCATGGCTGTAGTCTGAATGGTTGCATGGGCTTATGGGCTATAGCTCGTAGAAAACCTCCGCCTCTCCCGGGGATCATGGCGTAGGCCTGGAGATAGATTTGAGCATATAAATATCATTTATATCGCCTTCCTTCCACCGTGTTCGTAGTCTCCTTCGGTAAATACGCATCCTCTTCGAACCCATAGTCAAATTTACCCTGAGAATTCTACCAACAATTAACTTGATATATTTTATCATAATGCGTGCTATCAATAGTTTGACGTCCATTATCTCACTTCTCCCTCTCGCTCTGTCGATTCCACACGGGCGCCAGGTGCTCCATGAATTTGATCTTACTGGGTTGTACGGATCATTCCCCACGGCCGGGGTGTACGGCACCGGTCCCATCAACTCTTCTCTCAGCGTGACCATCACTTACCCGGACCCATCGTCTACGAGTGGTGCGAATCTTACCACATCCTGCTACTATGCCTGGCCTGCTAGCATTAGCCCCGGCCCAACAGATTGGACAGCATGCGAGGATCCATCAGTGCAATGGCGCCTCCCATCAAAGGGCTGGACAAGCTATGGCAACTATCGCGTTGAGTTTTACCAGACGTTGACGGCCGACGGGTAAGTATAATGTTCTACCCAACAGTGTATCTACAAATGAGGTGCTGATCTCTTCCCCAGCGCCGGCTTAGATGCGACACACTATCTCGATGTTAATCCCACCATGACGAACGACCCAAGCGCGTATCTGAGCTGTCTCCAAATGGGCAAGTTTACACCGACAATTTGTCAGCTTAATGGCCCGTTGAGCGCTCTCCCAGGTCCTGTAGTGATGTACGCAAGCGAAGAAACCGCCAGACCGAATTAGAATTTCGAGTTTCTAAAACTGAGCCATGGGTGAGAAAACAAGGAATTATTAGAAGGTAGATTTCATGACTAGTTATGAATGGATACTGAAGTATTGTGGATGAGTATACAGGGCTATATAGTTTAGCCACTTCGTGGCTTACCGCGATCTCGGGGATAAAGAAGGGTAGTTATCTAGAAGAAGAAGAAGATAGGCCAGAAGGCGTAGCGTTGCTTTATGACATCTCGAACTGAATTATATTTACGCTGATCACGAGTTTCCGCTTAAATAATTACGTGAATTCTGGATTTCCTGGATTTGGCGGCCTAAGGAAGTGTAGGTTTGCCCTATCTCTTGAAGATATCCCCCTCAGATGGCCGCTGGACCATGGGGTTGCTTCGATATTTTATTATTTACCGAACCACGACTTCCTACTGTCTAGTTGTATGAATAGGTATTGAGTGAAAGTAGAAAGAGGTTTTCTCGATAGCTACTGCGTAGCGTCTGGTCCTAGAAGGGAAAGGTAAAGAAAATTTAGGTCTGAGGCCTAAAAAGGAGATAAATGATAAGCTCTGAGGTGAAATCCAACCCCAGGTTTCTCGAGTGCTTACAATGAATCGATCATATTTTCGATGGCCTTGTACCCCACTGTCCTCAAGCTGTAACTACACCGAGACATTGGTCTTGCATGGGGAGTGAGAGAACTTCACACTAGAAAAGTTGCAGGAGGTTTGTCGTAAACCTTATACGATGGTAAGTTATAGAAACATGTTGCGCAAAAGTCTCGAAAATCCCCTTATGAATTACTCTCGCCTATTATAGGGAATTTTTGTTATGTCCGTTCTGTAACAGGGCTGTAAGTCTACCCAACAAGGGTGACATAACTGATTGCACATCTGATATCCTTGGAGACACTCATTTCAGTTATAACAAAATAACCAGGTAAATAACTTAATTTTAATATAGCACTTAGGAAGACTTGAAACTTGAAAAAAGAAATATTAGACTAAGGGTAAGAACAAGAAAGTACTCCATCAGCTAGGAAGAACGAGGGTAACAAGTAGTTAATTAACTGATTTTAAATCGTGTTCCGTACGCTATATCATCAATATACCTACCCTTGTCGTCACCCTATAGTGTTTGCCCAGATAATAGACCCAACAACACGTGTTCATTGGGTACTAGTTAGGCGGTAGCTAATCCGGTTATAGAGAGCTATGTCAATCATCCCATGAGATCATATTGGACAGTCACAGAGCTAGTCGTTACCTACTTTCTCCACATAATAATACAATATCATGTCGCCAGTAATACAAGGGGCCCCTCGATTGGAGTAAGGTCATTCTCAGATTGAGAACCTGCTTCGCAGGGTCGATTATAGAACACAAGGCACGAGGTGAAGATTTACTATCAGAATGATAGTAGGACGATATGCTCCGCATGACAAGTATAATAACAGAAATATAGGGGAATATGATGCTCTGGGTGGTTGGCTGTTATGAGAATCCTGCGTAGGCTGCATTCAATTGCATCATGAAAATACTCGAGATTTACACTACGATCATATGCCGATTACGTTGTATTAGAGATCTTCTGAGCATCGATATCTCCATGACCGGTAGATGACAGCTAAAACAATACTGGGCTAAATGCCAGCTAAATTCATTCATTTCCGGAAGTAATTGCAATATCTACTATGTTACTGCCCACTTGCGGGTGGATCATTAGTTGCCTCGGTCGTACTCATGGCATACGTCTCCATCGTTGATAGCAAATAATCTTCCTGCAGTAGCACCTTCTTCGGTGTCTTTGGCAGCTTGTTGCTGCTCGCATATTCCACATCCACTGCCTTTAGAACATGTATATTGTCGTTGTTGTTAGCACGCTGGTACCCGGGATTATCTGAGCCGTCATCCCCTTCAGGATCTTGGAGTTTGAAGCTTGACACAGTTTTGAAGGAGAGGTAATAGAAGAGGTTTCGAGTACTGCGAATAATAACAGATTGGACGGTTGCCCAAAGAGCGGCTACACATGTTTAAGAAGCTGATATCGATCCGGAGTCTGGCTGACTCAAAGGCCATTGAAGTCATATTCGAGGATGGCGAATCAGTAACGTTCGATGCCGTCATCGGTGCCGATGGAATTTGGAGTACCGTAAGAGACTACGTTCTGGGTGATACCGCCGCGGACCACGCACCTACCAACGCTGGCTGGTGGGACTGCAGAAATCTGGTTCCATATGAGAAGGCAAGGGCTATACTAGGAGACGAGCTATTCAAAGTCAATAGGGCATATGGGTGGTCGGGTGATGGTGGTTTCATGATGCATGCTGTGGGTTTCCGTCGTCCCCTAACCTTCAATTAGAAGCCTTGATTCATCCTCGCGCTCATATAGGCCCTCGAGAACCGCACCCTCGTTATGTGTGTAGCATCTGCGCTAGAGAAAGATTCTCCTAGCGAGACGAAGAGGCGACCGCTGACAAGGCAGATACTAACTGATGCGTTTAGCACGGGGGCGAATGGGCCGATTGCGAGAGGCGTTATTCAACTCATACTTGACCAGCCAACGGCGCAACTACAACGCTATGCTCTGTACGAACATAGTTCTACGCCCACGTATGCCAATGGGCCTGTATGCATCATCAGCGACGCGGCTCATGCTGCGACACCGTGGCAAGCAGCTGGGGGTGGCCAGGCGTTTGAAGATGCCATGATACTTGGGGCCTTGCTTGACTGCGTCTCGTCAGCAGAACAGGTTCCTACAGCATTCCGGGTCTATGATGAGGCCCGTTGACCACGTGCCCAGAAGATCCTGCAGTCCAGCCGGGACTCTGGCATGATCCTTTGTGCTGCAGATCAGACCGTCGGGTTCGATGTGGAGAGTATGCGAACCGAATTAGCGGTAAGAGAAGCCCTAATTGAGGACTTTGATCTGGTGGCATATACAGGAAAGGCTATTCAAACATTAATGAAGATGCTGTAGTACGGTGCACCATAGGTCGCAATCTCCCCCCTAAAAAGAATATTTCGTTTTTGGCAAGCGACCGTCGAGCAATTCTCAGAGAACCCAATGGGGTTTCAAGTGCTAATTAAGTTAACTTGAACGACTACATTGACAGAGTTATATAATATAGGTACTGGAGTAAAGTGAATGGGAAGGGGGGGTGAACTTGATCAGCCACTGAAGGGGCTGACTCAGCACAACATGGGAACATATAAGTACTGCGAGTAAGCAAGGGTCGCTACAAGGGTTGCTACGGGGGATTGAGCTATGCGTAGATACAAACGCGACGGTAGCTGAGATATTAGTTAGTTTAATTTAATTGCGTCCTCTTTTGGTCAAACGTTTGATTATCCAGTTGCCCTAGGAAGTGAAGGTTCGGCTTATCTTCTGGTTGTGAGGGCCTTCTGTGGGTGCATTCCCACTAGGCTCACTTCAAATCCATGATGTGTTGGTTCAAATGAGATTACGATTGTTCTATTCTTGTGTAGGCCACTATACAAGGAGGCACATTTATGTGTATGTACACGAAGAGCTCTAGAGCTCCCAGGCCCGTCTCTTGAGCAAGCAATGAATAACCAGCTACAGGCTTGATACCGATGAGGATTATCTGTGTTATTGTCTTTTATTCCAGATATTGTAATAACGTCTTTGGGTAACTCGGAATTAGCAGTCGTCCGCCAGCAGATATGATCTAGACTTACGTTCCACCGTTTCTCATGGACATTCTCCCCATTCTGGTCAGCGACCGAGAACGAGTCCTTGATCAGCATCAACTTTTCCGCTTGTACCCATTGCACATACTAGAAGCATTAGGTATTAATATCGTGAAATCTTGCGACCAAATTTGTATAGCTCAGTTTAGCTTACCTCCTCGATTGAGTCAGACGCGACGTATCTGATGACCGTCACATCTCGTTCCTGCCCAAACCGATGTACTCGGTCAACGGCTTGGGCCTCCGCAGAGGGGTTCCAATGCGGCTCTATGATATGAACTGTAGTTGCGGCGGTGAGTTCAATACTATCGGTCAAGTTAGAGGCAATATCCAGTCGTGATTAAGGATAACGGGAGTGGTAATTACCCTTCTCCTGCTGCCCCAATACTCGCCAGCATAACACGATAGCTCACATCACTGTTAAATTTCTCAAGTGCAGCTTTCCTCTGCTGCAAAGAGGCTTGTCCGTCGATTCGCAGGGACTTCAAGCCGCCCGCTTTTAGTGCTCTGGCTATTAAGTCGAGCATTTTTGTCCAGTAACTAAATATGACACTGCAGGAACAAGGATTAGCACTAACATGACTTCTCATCTATAGACAAAGACGGACTCACTGTTTTCCGCCCCCGCTATTGTCAATGTTTCGAAGCAGGGCTTCGACCTTATCCGAAGGCGTATATCGCTCTTTAATAGGTGACGAAGTGGGGGTTTCGAGCAATCCGGACGGGGACTTTGGGCTATTAATCGACGTGGATGGCGATTTGGAACCTGTAGGAAGCGATAAGTACTGCGAGGGCGGCGACGCCGGACTCGATTTACTTCGCTCACACCTTGGGCACGAAGCATTCGCTGCCTGGGATTTGGCAGCGCAGTCAGGACAAACGACATGACCACAAACCAACTCTCCGACAGTTGACTCGACCGCGTCTAGACTGTCAACCTCACTATCGCAGCCGACACACCTGTTAACGCCTGATTCTAACATCTCCCAATCGATGGCATTGGCGTCCCTCTTCTTCCATGCCTTGACGGCCGCCTCGGGCAGAAGTGCTTCTCCATGATCGCATATAAGACGCAGCAGACCAATCAGGATGAGAATGTTTGCAGCTCTGGCGTTACCATTGCCCGAAAATGCCTTCTTTTTCCCCTTATGAGCCGCACTTGGCCTCTCTAGAGTCGCTATTAGGTACGACTGCCGCTTGAAGAACTCATACAGCCGTCTATCTTTACCGCCGAGCTCGACCGTTTCTAGCCGCTCAATCTTGAGTGGCAGTCCGAGGGTTTTAGCATGGCTTGCCTTTGTCCGCCGTAGTGTTGTCGCAGCGATCAGCGTCCTCAGTCTATCCAGACTGCCCGACTTTTTCGCCTCGACAGGATTCCCTACCAAATTAGCAAATACACCTTCTTTATCGAAAGGAGGTACGCCGATGAATAATAACAACGCTCCAAAATCGGCAAGACTGTTTTGTATAGGCGTGCCTGTCAGACACCACCGCCTCTGCGCAGGGAGGTGGAAAACAGCATTGAAAGTTTTGGACAAGTGATTACGGATCTTATGCGCCTCATCGAGCACGATTCTACCCCATTCTTCATTGAATAAAGGGCCATTTTTCTCCCAGTCGGAGCGCAATGTCTCGTATGTTGTAAGCACAATATCATAATGCGCACTATTCTGCAGCTCTTGTTGGCGGCTCTGCCCGTGATATATGACCAGACTGATCTGTCCCTCACGGATGTGTCTTTGTATCTGCTTCTCCCAGCCGTAGATCGTTGACTTTGGCGTGATAACCAGGGTAGCGCGTGGCACGTTCCTCCGAGACGAAGCTGGAAGTGTGTCGAAGGCATCGAGCGAGTGGCATATTAGGGATAGTGTGGATAGTGTCTTGCCTAACCCCATCTCGTCGGCGAGTATGCCGCCACCTACTGGGGGAGGTTTCTTCATTTCGTACATGCCTGTAATGACATGTTGATACCGCCCTCTGTGCTCAGATGATGGTTTCCAGAGTGGAGGAAAAATTGCATTGTCGTATGTACCAGCTTCCTTCTCTATCATCATTATTAGAGCTTCGAGTTGATGTCTCTTCAACCTTGTCTGGAGCCTTGGGCTCTGTTCTATAGAGGTAGACGGCGACAACTCGTATGCTGAGTCGAATATTTTTAAAATCTGGCTCCTTTCAAGCTCACCAAGAGATGACCGAAGTACTCTGACGCTATCCGTTTGTGGACGACAACACAGAGATACCCTCAACTCTCCTAGTGATGGCATATCTTGGCCTGGGGGTAAGAAGTACTGGGGATTGTGATACTTGACGTTCTCGTCGATCTCGTGCAAGCCAGGGTGCTGAAGGAACATTCCAGCTTGTGAAAGAGTCTCACCGACAGCAAATTCCTCATCCATGAGCCCGTAAACAAATATCCTGACTGAACAAGGCCGTGGCGCTGGTTCCGCGAAGCCTGACTGTCGTTTGAAACCCTTGGTCGGTTTTAGCTTCTTGCCACATATACTTCCAGTTAACGTAACTGTGAATCTTTCTAATAATCCGCAGAGAGACCTTGAAACTAAGATGGCTGTGCATATGTTCTGATCTTGTAGATAAAACTTGGCAATCTCACCACTGATGCCCACTATAACCGGAGTGCACTCTGTCGGTAATGAGGCTTCGAGGCAAGTCTCTGCTTCCACAAGCAGCTGCAATCGTGTTAAGTTTTGTTATCAAGTGCAGCATAGTCCGTAGAACTTACCATACCAAAACAGGTGTCATACGTTCTCACGCCTCTTTGGCCCTCCTCGGTTCGCCCTACTGTTTCTACCTTCTCCATATTATATGTAGGAGGCTCGGGACTGAAAGTCCATCGATCATTGGGCTTGGAGGGGGTCCAACTTGAATGAACCGCAGCCCTTAGAACTGACGAACGGAGCCCGTTGATGGCGATATCATTGTCTGGCTTAGAGTCCAATTCGTTCGTTTGCATGCCGTCATCAGAAGACCGACCAACAAACAATGATGATTCCTCTGACGACTCCCGTTTTCGCTTCTTTTCAGGCACCCATGGTTCATCAAGGCCTATCTCATTCTTCCCGGTGATGTGAATGTCATTCCGTCTGTGTTCAATCTCAGCCGACTCACCCGATCCCCACGCATCGTCAAAAAGTGACTTTTGCAGGGACCTAGAGATTTTGAGCCTTTTCAGCGGTGGTGCTAGGCCAGACGAAGACTCATCACCGTCGTCGGTGAGATCAATAATCTCGACTCCCTTAGGTACTGGCGACCTCCCACTTTCCTTACCTAATCTCAATCCGTTCACCGATTTGTATGCGCTTGAATCCGAAGCCATCTCAATTTGCGATCGATTATGTGGAGGAAAACAAGAAAAGAAAGAAAATAAATCGTGGTATACTAGCAACTTGTGTTGAAAATGCGGCACACGGCTTCAGGATCTTGTCAACCCAGGGGACACATACTGGAAGCAGCCGATCGCAACGCCAAAAGTGGCTCTACGGTTTAGCGACCCTAGGCAGCTATTTCCCTAGCAGTGACGTTGCCTGGCGAATAAATAAGCGCCTTATGCGAATGGGATGCCTCAATTGACTAGCACTGCCATTCCAAGATTGGATGCTGTGCCGCTGGGCCACAGCGTGCCCCTGTCCTAAAGCAACAATCGGTTTCACATTGCAGCTTGCTGAGTGGCGCGACAGTCAATACAAAGACAACATATAATGATAGTGAAACCAGGAATACGAATGAGTATGATAAGTAATAATGATAATTATTGCTGTTATATTTGCATCTTTTCCCTGTTTTCCTTTTTACGCGTCGTTAACTGATAGTTCGGACGCCTGAGTTCCAATCATCAAAATAGCCTCTGCCCTTACTTTACCCCTCGACGTAAATAAACCATGTCAACATACGACCCCACAGATGAAGCCTTCGATGATGCTAGGAAGAAATTTCGCGACAATTTGAAAGACCAGAAGCTTTACAATGATATACTAGCAGATGCAACGACGATAGACGACGTATGTCAAATGGCAGCAAAGCTACAAGAAGACGCGGCTTCTCGGGCTCGTATGCGCAACTTCAGGAGACTGCGCACTTTTCTAGATGTTCTGGCAGGCTACGGACAAGTCATTGAGGTCTTCGTGCAAGTGAAACCAGAGATCTTGGCGCTGATATGGGGCCCGATTAGGCTGATCCTGAAGTGGTCGAACGAGCTGTCGATGGCCTGGGACGCCGTGGCCGAGGTAATAGTGAAGATTTCTCAAGCTCTACCTCAATTTTCCGAGCTGGTCAACGTGTTCCGTGACAATTCACGAGTCAAAGCTGCGCTAGTCCTATTCTACGGAGATATCCTCCATTTTTATCGTGTTCTTCTAAAGATGCTCCGCAACCCGGGTATATATCCTCCTATCATGTTGCTCTTGGTTTGCTGAGCTGACTCAAATTACAGGGTGGAAACAAATATGGGAAATGATCTGGAAGCAGACTAAAAATCAAGTCGATGATATCATCAAGAAAATTGCCGAGCATGTGCTGCTCATGAGAAACGAGGTCAGCATTGCAGAAATCATTAAAGCAGACAAAGCAAGGGATAGATCACTTGCACACTTTAAAGAGGTACAAGAATTTCAGGAGCTTCAAAAGTTTCAGGGCTTGAGGACTCATCTGGACCCCCCTCAGTATGGTGAGCGCCTCGACTGGCTTCGAAACAGGGTTCACAAGGGGAGCCCGAAGTGGTTGCTACAAGACAAAGTGTTCCAGGAATGGCTCGACATGTCAAAACAGGAGGTAACATGGCTGTGGATACGAGGCATACCTGGTTCCGGAAAAACGTATCTCGCTGCGGCAGCCGTCGACGAAGCCATCAAAAAACACCAGACACTGTTCGTGTTTGCCAGCTACAATGAACAGAAAAGCACTACAGCCTTGTCCATCACACAGTCGCTCGTTTTTCAAGCCGCGGCTGAGAACCACGTTCTACAAAATATGGTAGTCGAGTTCAGCGAGCGAGACTTGACAAGCGATGGCAGAAAGGTCCTAGAGCTCCTCACAGCTTTGTTGTCTGTCTCAGCTGGTACTTATATCATTGTTGATGGTCTGGATGAAGTAGACGAGCCAGAGAGACGTATCTTGCTCCAGCGTCTCGATGAAATGGTGTGTGCATCTAACAATCTAAAGATTCTCATCTGCAGCCGGCCAGAGGATGACATTACACAAACGCTGAGCAAGAAGAGCAAGAGTCTCCGAGTGGACCATAGAAACACGGCAAGCATTCAGAGTTTTGTAGACCATAAGATATTAGAATGGATGGCATACCAGGACTTCACTCAGCAGACTATGAGTGAAGTCAATAGTTTGCTATCACCACTTGCAGCTCGAGCGAACGGTATGATCTGATCCCTAATCTTGCATGATTCTTGACCCTACTGATACACAAATGAAAGGCATGTTCTTGTATGCACGTATTGTGCTGGATAATTTAATGGAGCTAAGTAGTGTCGAAGAGATCCGGCAAGAGCTCAGGGCACTCCCCACAGACTTGAATGACGCGTGAGTGACCACTTGATTATATATATTCGATTGTGTTCCGCTCTATTATACACATGCTAATATGATTATATTAGATACCAACGAGTTTTCAATAAAATCAACAGTTCCCAACCTCGAATGCGAGAAAAAATCCGCAAAATACTCGGTTGGATCGGATGTGCTCCGGCCGCAATGACGAGTCTTGAAATGGAACAGGCACTCTCGCTAGACGCTTCCGTTGAAAAGATTCCTTCCATTATTGGCAGCATTAATTTCGTCAAACTGTGCGGACCCATCATCGAGATTGTGAATGATAAACCACAGTTCGTACACTTCACGGTTCGGGAGTAAGCACCACACGTCCCTGCTACGTTTCTCTTCTTCTTCTTTTTTTTTCTCTTCCTAATCTGCAATATAGGTATATTTTCAGCCATGAGATAAGCAACTTCATTGACATAGCGTTTGCCAATGAAACCCTTGCAATTGCCAACGTCTCTTACCTATGTTCAGGGGTGTTTGACTTGGATTCTACGGACTCAAAATCTGACGTTCAAGACAGCATTCTTGCTGGAAACTATCGATTACTTGGTTACGTTGCCTGGTACTGGGCCGGCCTTACGCTAGTAGCAGCACAGAACAAGTCTTTCTCCACCCAGGGCAACAGACTTGAAACCTTAAGCGCCTTGATTTCGCGCGCTATCTCTGAGATTAGCAACTACGACTTTGAGCCGGACGAAGAATCTTTTCAACCGAAGATTGAAGACTATACTCTTGATTTTGGATCTCGTGAGGGTCGTGATATGCTCCACGCTGCATGTCGCTTTCGGCGAGATGAACGACAGCCGGACTGGACAGTAACTAATGGTAATGAGGTCCCAAAATGCCCCTTAAAAATGAAGCTGAAAAGACTCCGACCAGTGGTCGCTGTGGCTTGACTGAATATAGCATAGCAATCATATAATACGCCAAAGACCTACACAAAAATGTATGAAAATACTACCAGCAGCATAAGCTATTCTGTTACAGGATTTCCATAGAGGGCGTATTATATGATTGTTTTGCCGAGTTTGTCTACGCCCTAAACGCAACTTATGAGAACCTTCGAAGAGTTATTATGATTCCTGTACTGCAGTATGCTAACAATACTGTTCCACTAGCCAATACATGGGTTAACCTAGACCCGCTAGTAACGTCAAAGATTATGGTCCGCGTTAAGGAGAACTTTGAGTCGTTGCTCTGCGACAACGATACTCACAATGAGACCAGCGCGAATGGGTGCACTGATAAATGCCACTGGGCTACTTTGCTGCGCCATTACGGGGCTCGCTTCTATAAATGCTCCTATTTCTCCTGCCCCTACAGCCGAAATGGGTTTGTATCGAGGAAATCTCGGGACGACCACGAACAAGCACACGGGCGACCCTGGAAATGTCCCTCTACGACCTGCCAGTTCTCTGTCATCGGTTTTTCATCCTCAGGGACAAGGGATGTCCACGTCAAGCGGTTCCACGAGGCAGAGAGTGAACCAATGGTGACAGTCGACGCTGAGATGATGGCAGCCTCTGACTTCGATAACCTCGACGAGTACGAGGTTCAGCCCCTCCTGTTTGTTCTCGTCAGGACAGGCAACGTGGAGGCCATCCAACGTCTCCAGGCTTCGTCTAGCGGCAACAAGATCAGATCGAATGTTCTCAGCTCAGCTCGCACCATTGCCGCCAAACAGGGATCAATGGCCATGACCAAGCTTTTGACCCCTGATCACGAAATACACCTTCCAGTGAATATTGTGAGCTACGCAGTGGAGAGTGCAGATGCTGAATTCGCCAAATGGGCCCTCGCAAAGGCAGACCCGGATGACATAAATACTGGAAAACTTAACAAGGTCATGCTCAGTAGCCCTTCAGATGAGATCTATTCGCTCTGGGAAACTACCTTGCTCAACTATCCCCGAGTGTTTAAGACTCTGCTTAAGACTTCCGTGTTTAATGGTGTAAAGGACAACCCGCTTCGGGAAGAAAGGCTAACTCATACGTGGAAATTAATCTGGCAGAAAAGGCATGGGGAATGGTCACTCAGCAGGATAAATCTCAGCAAAGGACTCCTTACATTAGCGAAATCTACCACGTCCGTCAAGCTGGGAACAGCGCTTCTCCAGCTCGGTGCGTCAACGGAGTATGGATGGAGAACGGCCAGCGGAAGGACGGCGCTGGGTCTCGCAGCGAAAAAGACGACAAGAGAAGCGGCAGAGTTTATGAAAATGCTTCTGGAGCATGGCGCCTTGGTGAGCTATACCAGGTACGTGTTGAAGTAAGGGAGCCGGATACACTCCACTCTCATACCTATATGTATCTCCCTCTCCCCCCCGTCTCCTACGGGTGAATCTTCCCTTCTAATCATCCTGAAATACACTATGAATTCTGCTACGCAAGTACTCGTCTCCACTCCTTCTGACAGTACGGTTCTAGGAGGGCGACTTGGTATGGTTTTGGAAAAGAGGCGGGTGCGCAGGGGATTCAGCAATGGTTGGGGATTACCTGGGCAGAGCTTGTGGAAAAGAACAAGGATGTGCGGAAGCAGCCATGCTACCAAGAGGAGTGGGGAGATTTATATATATAGTAGAATCATAGAGTATTATATAGCTGTAGGTTTTCTCCATTACGTAATTGCAGTATGAGATGAGAGAGCTCAAGATTATCGAGATCAAGACTGCAAGGCGCGACTCGATTAAGGGCGGTGTATGAGACTCTTTACATTCAGACCGCTATATGCATGGAATGGATGAAAAAGCTGCCGACAGTCTTCAGTGATGCTGGACCAGGGATACTGAAGTGAGCTCATGGGCCTCGCGCCCGACGGGGTTTCAAGCCTCTAGGAGGTAGGCCAGACCTACACTTCCTGAAGCATGAACAATAGTGATTTACTTAATACGTAGGGTTTCTTGGCGATCAATAAAAACGGAATTCAAGGCAGGCAACTAAAGGTGATCGCATGCGTGTTCTGTCTATCTTTTTCTTCTCGTGATTCTTGTCATCCCTTTTATCCCCCCTAACTCAGCTTCATCAATCCCGCTTGCACCACTTCAATATGACATCCCACTCGTAGTATCCGAAGATTCCTTATATAACCCGCAAGGAAATAGACTGGGAGTAGTTATAATGCAATATTAGGAATTCGGCACGAGAGTTTGTGCTGACTTATTGTGCAGGTCGTGGCGGTGGGGTCCACCTCGTAGCCGCCGGGCTGCTGCTACTGCTGCAGGTTGGTTCTAACAAAATTGGATGGCAACAAGGCAATATGTCGGCCGGATGTGCCATTGATCCTACTGTAGGCTACGGTGGGCTGTGTTGGTGATGTTGCGTCTAGCTCTGATCTGGCAAGCTAACCTCTGATGGTAGTGAAATGGCAGACCATGGACTCCCATTCGATCTACTGTGTAATCCCAGTCCACGATCAGCAATGTTGTATTGGTGTCGTTGGTGGTCGTTAGTGTGTCGCGTCTTGGCGAACTAGTCGTCTAGTGTAGGTGATAGGATATCATAAGTGCGATTTTGATCCTGGTTGGCGGTGGGGAAATTCATGCTGTTGGTGTTGCGACTCGTGCCTTGGAAGGTATTCGATATTCTTGAGTCACTGGGACTGAAGACGTGAAGTAGGGTCAAAAAGCTAGTTCGCGTTACATATTACCCATGCCATCGACTCACCAACTTCATTGCGTAATAGACCTCGCGGACCAAAATTATATGAAACCAACAGTTTCGGACGCACTGGGGCCCTGTGGTGGTACCTCGTGATGGTTGCCACAACAAGAGCGGTCCCGCAATGAATGGTCCCCAACTCGCTAGGCATGCACGAGGCTTATAATAACGAGTACCAACATGCATATTCATGAGCAGCATATCCTAGAACAGCCTACCTCGGGTACATGTAAGCACCCAACATGGTGTTTTAATGAAATAATACCTTCTTCCCGTGTGCCCGTAGCTTTTCGCCTCCCCATGTTAACCTGATCAGTGAACTCCCTGTTTTACTCCTGCGAGGTCCGCTTCTCAGAACAAACCTTTGCCCTCGATCCTTCTTAGCTTTCACCAGCTCAAACTAGACACACAGATTTTCGCCTCTTCGCTTGTCTATCTTGATATTCCGCTTTCCGACCTCTTTACAGCGATGGGTGCTCCCGGTTTCAACCCGCAAATGCCACTTGTTCTTTGGTCAGGTATTCCTTCGTGGTTTGCACTTCCATTTAGTCTCGTAAATAGATCCGGCCCCGGTCCATATCCCAATTAATCACCCCTCGTGAAATGATAGCTATGTGCTTATGCAATATCGCGATGTATCTATCTACTCTGCTTCCATCCGGCCGCCAAGTCTCCAGGTCCTAGGCTCGCGGTTATCTCGAGCCCGTCGCATGTCCACTATTGGTGGACTCCCTCAAATACTTTCATTGAAGATGGTACCAGACCTATATTGTGTTTTTCTTACCTTCTTGGGCTACAAGGAAGATGGCCCTGAGGAAATGGTCAACACTATGGTATTAGAACTAGAAGTAGATACGACATGAATCAGGATATTCACATATCTGTAGGGGATGTCGTGCTGGTTGTTCCTAACGAGATTCACCGTCGCGCGCAGTCCACGTAACTTCCACGACCCTTTGAACTTTCACCCTACGCGATGGCTTTCCATTGACTATCCCATATATGGGCCAAAATTCGCCAGGGATAAGCTGACGGGTTACTTCCATTTGGTCTGGGGCCAAGAGCATGTACTGGGCGTTAAATTGCTTAGAGTCAAATCAGACTGTTCCTTGCAAAAGTCTTGTGGACCTTTGACCTTCAACAGACCCGCGGGCAGGATGCTACATTTGACCGAAATTATAGCATTCATTCAGTATAGAAATCAGGAGGCTGGTAGACTACGGTGGTTGGTACATCCGACCCACACACATCCACTATATATATAGAGGTACCATCCTACCACATTGTACCTAGACTTAGTTCCTCAATGCAATAAGAGATACTGCACATCAACCTCATATTCCAACTTTCAGCAATGACAAAACTTCGACCAATCATTCCCGATCACATTCAGTTATTAGGTGTTAGTTGTCAAGAACATATAATAAAATATATTGGCCTAAGTAAATTGACCATGAGAAGGTGTTCTGCAACGTGAACTTTAGGAACTAAGATGAGATATCGTATTTAGTGCTAAGGTGATAATTACCCGGCTACATATTTATTTACCTTAAGGCGCCTGGGCAGTAGCTCAGTACATCTAGTGTGTATCAGGCGTATGGGCGGAACCTAAACAGACGGGAGCTAATCAAACTGATTCTATGTACACGATGTATGGAGATATGTTGTTTCCGCCCTTCGCTGAAATAGGGCACTGTGAGCATATAATCATTCTTGAATATCACTTGAACTCATTTCGTGTGCTACTAATTTGTATAATGAGCTAGATGAGCTTTGACGGACTCATCTTGGTTGTTGGACTTCGGTTCGTTTTAGCTGCACGTATAACCGCAGCATGTATTACTTATAGAGATTGCGTGGTGGTGCATTTGGTTTCCCGTATAGCATACTTGTTAGGCGTCGGACCTAATGATACTCTTTCTTGCGGCTGAGCTAGGTACCTATGTACCTATGTACATGGTACAGCAATGTAGATATGTTTGAGGGTTATATATCAAAAGAAGGGCGCTACCCTTCAACAGACGTTCCCCTGACACGCGTCATCCATGTTGATGGCTCAGTGGTAAAAGTCGGTAGGACAAACTCCTTGTGTCAGAGGCAGTGCCATAGGCATTCAAGGGTTTTCCGGTCGAGGGTTCGAGTTCCGGCTTGACCCACGATTCTTTTTGCAGCTTCGAGGACGCGAGTTCAATTTGGCTATTATATGTTTTTCTTATCTTTTTTTTTTTTTTTTTTTTTTCATCTTCATCCTAAGATTTGGTCATAGATCTCATACATATTCCTCATATATCTCTATTTTAGCTTACACGTATCTACACGCTATCCCTCAAGTATGTGCCGTACAGCGCTTATATGTCAACTTTCATCTAATAGAATATATATCAATTAATAGTATTACATTTAGCAATGAGATTAGCAACCCGAATGTTGAGTGATAGCCATAGGAGGAGTTAATCCCATAAATACTTTCGCTCTGCCTTAGCCTCTTTCGGGATAGATTTAACAGCGCGCAGAGTCGAGGGTGAAATTTATTCTCTGTTATCATACTATCCATGTAAGTCAGTAGCGATTTTATTTATGTGTCGTTTGTCTATTAAAATCGGATTATATCAACAATGGACTGTGGAAGGAGAATCAAGGACTATCTTCAGTCAAGGCGCCGCCCTTTTCTTATAAACTTTCAAACCCATACATGGCACGTTCTTAATTATCAGCGACATTTTAATGACGCCTGGAGTGGCTGGTCATTAGGAAAGAAGTTCGGGGCCCCTAACTCATTTCCACCGGCTCCCAATGAGATGTCAACTCTACAGGCTCTCTATCAGCATTCATTTCCTGCGGTCCCATCTGCCCTTCCAATTCATATCTAGGTACATGGCGACTGCTTTTCTCCTCCGTAGTACTCGTTGCCTCTTGTGAGTCTTGCGGGTGAGCAGAGGCACGCCCTTTATTTTTCACAATATAATATATTGCGGCTATCGCGGCTAAAAACAGGAACAAGCCGAATGTAGCTCCTACACCTATCGCTGCTTTAGCCCCTGTGCTGAGGCCCGTCTGAACAGCAGAGGTAGCGGTAGACTCTTCACTAGCTCTAGAAGAGAAAGATGTGCTAGATTCTAGGACTCCAAGTGTGCTCGTGCTTTTTGTTGATAACGTAGATCCCGAGCTCTTAGTCGTGCTCCTGATGCTTGTTGGAAGCGTCCCCGTCTGCGTCTCCGTAGAACCTGAATTTGTCGACGCTATATTCCACTGAGGATCGGAGGCAGCTCTTCGCACCGGAATACCCTCAGCGTAGACAATCTCGCCAGCTCTGATCAAGGTACTTGTTGTGCCGATTACTGAAAGATCTCCATCTGGATATGCAATTACGTCGCCGATGTACGAGCTGTCCGATCCGAGGGTTGACTCGCAAGCAGCGTTGTCATTGTATGAGCGGGTTCGTCGACAACTGAAGCCACTATTCGTGCACAGTAGAATTTTCACATATTAGCAAAAGGTTGTTGAAGTCGATACTCCTTTGTTCCCTTCTGCTCGTTCAATCCTTGTTTTTTTTTTTTTTTTTTTCCATACTTGCTTTCGGCCCTCCATTTCTATGTATAGAACCTAGCCAACGTACCTAGGACAACACGTAGCAGCAGTGGTGCCGAGCTGCAACCCATTACTTGTAATGCAGGCATAAGTGTAGCCCGGTTGGCATATACCAGGTGAGTAGTAGTATCCGTCGAGCGGTGTAAAGTCCGGTGGGAGGCAACCCTCAGATACGTCGCCCCGCTCTAGCCAGAAGCCTTCGGAATCCGTGGCCAAATGTATAGACCGGCAGGATCTACTATTAATAGCCGTGTACGTGGTAGTGAGAGGGCCCAGGTTTGTCATATCGAGGTATTGGAAAATGCAAGGTAGAAAGTCATGTGGAGTCCCGAGAAGTTGGCCACGAGAGAAGAATGTAGGTCATAGTATTTTAATACGATAGGCCTACGGGGGAATGAAAATCAGGAAATTTTCTAGCAAAATCAGCGCCAGGATAGCGGTCTAGTAAAGTATTGAGAGCGTGTCATAACCCTAAAAAGACGAGAAGGATTTTGTTTTATCTTGAATACGGGAAATACAGGAGTGGCGGTTACAACTCTGAAGTGTCGATCAGAGACAGTGTAGTTCTCATGTTATGCTGTTAAAATGGTATAGCATAGCTGTATAGGCACCGAGATAGCTGACTAGTGACAGCCATACGGCTCCTGCCGAGCCTCCGGCCGTTGTTTGAATTGCGACCCTACTGTAACAAGTGTAGCAGTCATAATCCCTACGCGGCAGGCACATTACCAAGTCATATTGCATTTATTTACGCGATTAGCTAGATAAGCTTACGCCCCCAGTGTCGTACATGCTGATTCCTAGATTATTAATGCGTACCAAAGTCGACGAGATTTCAGCAACCTTCGAAAGACCTAAGCACTGGGGCTTCGCATATTCGAGTTGCTGGGAAAACACAACCGTATCACCGCCGCAAATCCTCACCTTGCGCCATTTTTTAGACTAATTGAAGGATTCGTTCCCATGAATACGGGTTGGTAAAGCCAAGCATTAGTCTACTCCGGCGATGAGTTGGGAAGGATCATTATGGAGCATTCACATCGGATCCCACGCTACTCTATTATCTCCCTAACAAATCAATTGCGCTATGCCTTGCTGGCCTGAAATCCTCCTAAATTCAAGCTCGTGATAGGTGTTAATTACTCTAACCTTTGAGGTTTCGAAGACGCGACTTCCAACAATCGTATCATACGCAACAGTAAGTCCAAAAGCATGGACTGAGGTCATAACAGGTGGTGATGGGGAAGTGGGGGAAAAGCCCGCACGGTACGCTTAGGGTAGGTTAGGTAACTCGACGTATATAAATCCCGGAGGGGAACTGAGCTCTAGCACCTTAGGTGACTACGGCTACATCGAGTAAATTCTCCAATTCGCTGCTTGACTGAGGAAACACGACTGCTTGGTGACTTTGATGCGTAGTGCGCTCATTGCCTTATTGAAACTCAGGGAGCACCAAGCACATAGAGGTAGTCTCCTTTAGCTCGGGATTGAAGGGAGCTAAATGGCAGTATGCCCACAAGAGGCTCTCTCACATCTAGGAGACAGGCTGAAACTACACTTCGTAGAGCAATTAGACAGTAATAAACAGCCAAACTATTGAAGAATCTCCTTATCCAATGAAGCGCAGATAGAATTCAGCCAAAAAAGTCATCACGATGGATGTATGTAGTCTCTAGTTCTGTATCTCGTAAAACTGAAGGTGAGTGAATAGAAAAGGGGGACCTAGCTTAGTCAAGCATGCATAAGCGATATAAGCATTGGGTACTGCTGAGTAGTTGACCGCAATGCACACAAGACGTCACGGAGATTTTTTTTTTTTATTAATTGAATTAAAGCACATATATTACTTCAGCCGGGAGATTCTACAATATGTTCATGCTCTAATTGCTCTAGAGTGTAGGTTCATATAAGCGAGAGGTGTTTTGTCCCCACGTATGCTGACTTAGCTCCTTAGTGGGTAACTAGCCTCCTTTTCACTCTACTTCATTACCTTCTTCATATGGTCTACAATCTTCTATCCCTCTCATTGTAAACTAGGTATGGGCATACGAATAGTGTTGGTGGGCGATGTTATATTCAGCTTTCGACCCTATAATAATACATTGTGGCCATCTGCTCTACAACGGCCTCCGATTACATATCTCTGACACCAAATTCGTTTATTAGTCGGCATCGTCCAGTCAATTCCGTGTGAGAACTCATGCGAACCGTCCACGCTTTGCTTTAAACTCATTTTCCGCTGTGTTCTTCCTCTTCGCCGAGACACGCGTGCCTTGTAGTTCCATAAACCAATCCCTGAGTCCAATATACTCCTTATCAGTTAGAGGTTTATATGCCAAAGGGACGTTATACAAGCTTCTCCCAAATCGATCAACTCCTTCGGCTACACCGTTGTTCTGTCGCGGCGACTCGGGGGTCTGTAGAACGGCGCGGTAGATCCGATCCCTCTCAAGATGTGCTTTGATGATGTCTGCAGGGCACCTAACGTCTTCGGATAGGATCGGTCCGTCTCCAATGGTGAACAAGCAGAAGTCGTGACGCTGCCATGAACGGTTGCCGGAAGTGTCGCCACGTGCTCCCTGCACGAGAATCGTGCTCTGGATGGAAGGGTGCTTGATGGGTTCCCAAGGCGTTGCGCATGATACAGGGTGGATTTCGTTGTGCTGCGTGCATCTACGACAACATCGTGGGACGTGGTTTTTGTTTACCTTGTGAACTGTTCTATTCGATTTCCAATCAAAAGAGCGATCGTTCGTACGGCGGCGGTATTCGGATAACCAATCCTCGTTCGTGGCGTACTTGCGCTTCCTTCTCAGCTGGCTCACCAAACCAGATCGTGACATCTCCTTTGGTGGTCGGCTTTTGGCCATGCTAGAATACTTTTTGACTATATCACGGATCCACGACTGGCTGTCTGTGTGAAAATCCAGGACATGGATTGGGGCGGTAGAGGGGATACCTGGGCGTATAGACAGCATCGTGCCTGTGATAGCAGACTGAAGTATCTGTAGTGGGGAACCTGAGAGAAGACACTCGATTGTTTCGTATATGGCCGTGCTAGGGCAACCGCGGGGTATGTTGGATAGTTGCTTTGGTTGATGTTTTTTAGTTGAAGCAACTTTCATTAATAGTTTATATGCAGACTTCGACACCGATAGGCAAGTGAGTTGTCTGCAAATGTTCCAAGCCTCATCAATAAAACAGCGATACTCGAGGATGGCATAAACTTCGATCTCGGACGCTGAATGAAATTGTGAGTTAAACATTCGTTTTTGGCCCGTCCACATGTACTCCATCTCGTTCAGTGTATGTTGGCTAGTAACGATTAACTCGTCATGGCGTTGGAGGCAGTCGGTGAGATAGC
Organism: Xylaria sp. FL1042; assembly: GCA_022495085.1. NCBI lineage: Eukaryota > Fungi > Ascomycota > Sordariomycetes > Xylariales > Xylariaceae > Xylaria > Xylaria sp. FL1042. The sequence continues at coordinate 28,428 of MU380156.1, forward strand.
GCGCATGATTGGGGCTTTGACGGAGATTATAGTTAGGGTCTTCGCATAATGTCAAGAGGCTCTCGACATTTTCCTCGGTTATAAAAAGACCATCAAAGTAGCACTGGGTGGAAGAAGCGGACTGGACCGATCCAAATTCTGATTTTGGCAAGTCGGCCGAGAACAAACGGCTTGCATTTGACTGAGGCACGCTGTTGTCCGTCATGGTGCTAGTGAAGGAGGGCTGTGATTGATAAGTAATGTGCTATAGTATTTGATCGAGTTGTAAGCTTGAATAGCGCCGCCGAGCTACAGTATTTAACTACATTGTGACCAATTTTTACAGGATATTGGTTATAGCACCTGGTTGTTCAAGAAACATTGTTGGTTCCAACATCTAGGTTGCTGCATATTCAAAACGTTTCATTTAGCATCGCGCAAGCATGTTTGGGGGATTCGGCAAGGATAGCGACCCCTGCACAGCCTATTATGGCAGCATCAGTGGACGGGTGTGACTAGGTGCTAGTATACTGAGCTATTTAGAGCTAAGCGCCCACGACATACTTAGTATGTATACGGAGGAGGACTGCCACACTATTACACTTGGGTCGGCGGCTATACTCGGCCGATACAAAAGTTCCTGCATAGGAGGATTCTAATGTTACGTGCAGACCAATTGGGAACATAGCGTGAACGTAGCAGGCGATTCGACACATCTGAGGTGACGGGGTTTGGCCCCGTGGGCTGGGGAAAGTAAGCCAATATCTACTGTTATCCTGGGGTAACAGGGGAAGCGGGGGACTAATAGCAACCGCAGTTGTAAGTGAACGTGTCTCGAATAGCGCGCTGTGAAGGATAAGTCGTGCGGTGGGTGTAAACCTGAAAAAAAAAAAACTAAAAAAACTTATTGCTTACGTCGTTACAGATGAAGCAAGGGTAAGTGAATGTATACTTGTGACCTAAAGTAATGATGAGCATATGAAAGTGCGGTCGCTTATATTCTATAAGCCCATACATACACTTGTCTATGAGCTTAACAAGCACCACGGAATAGGTAACATGTAGTAACAAGGTGTGGATATCGGTATAAATATAATATGTCCAAGTAATATATAGGAATATTCATAAATACCCAGGTTTAGTCTAACACAACTAAATGATACACTCACTCATCGATACTATGAGATCCCAAGTCAAGTAGATATCGACTAAACGCTAGACAAGCAAGGGGTCACGGGCAATATAAGCACTGATGAGGAGGTTGAATAAAAGTTCTATACACTAGTACAAGCGCGCGGGATCGACTCATAGAAACGTCCACATGCCATGTGGGCAATCGTCACCGCGACTCCAGGTCCTTAGGCTTGGATAAACCACGCATGTCGTCTACTTGGGTTGACACTTTGCTTTTGTGTGTCGTACTATCCACATGCACGCCATACCGCCGCTATAGGATATCCCCCAGTCTAACCACGGGCGATTCAAAAGGTGCACGAGTGGGGTAGCATTTAATGTACAATATGTGCAAGGGTTTAGTTGGCGTCCGGTTGGCTGAGAATGTAATCGACAGCCTGGTTTACTGTTGAGAAAAATAAACATTAGCATAAAGTCTGATGGGGAAGTGCTATCCTTGGACAAAGCAAGAAATCCACGTACCACTGTGGATGGCATCAGCATCCTTATCGGGAATTTCGATGCTAAACTCCTGCTTGGTGTCAGCCACTGAACGATACTCCCAGCCCATTCGCAGACAAAAGTCCCTAGAAAATCAGACCCGCCTTCAGGAATGACTCCGTACCTCTTCTATCGCCATAACAACCTCTACTGTGTCCAGGCTGTCCAGGGCCAGGTCGTTTGAGAAGTGGGCAGTAGGTTTAATCTACTTTGCGTTAGTGAACTCAAAAACATACACCCGAATACTGGCGCAAAGCCAGTGGGAAGCTCATACGTTGCTTGGGTCGTTGACCTGCAAAATTGGAAGTTAGCACCATGTTCTCCTCACGAGCGGTATACCCCATCGCAAATTCCATTTCTCATATGCGCTAATGGAACACCCTGCTTCAGCCAAGTATTCTCATTTCATCTTTTCTTGAGACAATAGAGGACCGTGACAGCATGGCTTGCCACAAACAACCGGCCGATCGACACGCAACTCTCGTCATCGGAAAATGAGGCTGGCTCACCTTATCGAAGCCGTTCAAGATACCCATAATACGGCCCTCAACCTCCTCCCTCTTCAGAGCGCTAGCAGCAGAGTACATCCTTACGGCAGGGATGGCAGCGATTCTCGATGTCGGTGCAGCAATTCTAGGGATGGCAAAGGCGGACCGGGCGGCGACGGGTCGCGCAACGCGGGAGGCCGCGGCGGCAGATCGGAAGAAAGCTGTTCGGAACATTTCGACGGTAGATACGAACTCAATTGAATGAGATGCGGCTGTCGAGGGGACGTTGAATGAGGTGGTCGAGTTGGTGGGTGAGGGTGTTGACGACGGGCGGTCGGGAGAGGGCCGATTATCGAGGTTGAGAACTTAGAGAGCTGCTAGCGAGTGACGAAGGAGGTCATGATAAATTTCTCGTCTAAGACTGGATATCCGAGCTTGGACCTACGGAGCTAGCGGTGTTCGGGGGTAGCTGCACGTGACTTGTCTACAATGACAGTGTTACCTACTCCGTACCCATCGCTCACCACTGCTACAAATAGACCCACTCGGGACTCTCAGTTGCCCGCAGCCGGTGATGTACCTGTCGCCACTTGGGTTGACGTCTATCGCAACCATTACAAGCCAGCCGAATTAGTAAAGTATTCGTTGACATTTCATGATATTGGTGATGCCCCCATAGATGAGTTTTTTGATTGAGTAGAAATACCACGCAACAAAAAATTACACAGATAGCATGATACAGACTGATGATAAGGAACTTATGAAAAGGGCAACCATACGCCACAAACGAAAGGTGTTTATCGGTATTCTATGTTATATGTACAGGACAATAGACGGCTCCCTTCCTTGCCATTTTACCTCCAATGCAGATAGATACACCCGCTTTTATCTGTAAGGAGCGTCGGCTCTGATGTTGGCGGCCAGTTCGGGCTCCCATTTATCTCCGTTGGCTAAGAGCTTCTCCTTGTTGTACAACAACTCCTCGCGCGTCTCGGTGGCATACTCAGCATTAGGTGACTCAACAATAGCATCAACGGGACACGACTCCTGGCAGAAGCCGCAGTAGATACACTTTGTCATGTCGATATCATATCGTGTCGTCCTCCTCGAGCCATCAGCTCGCTCCTCGGCCTCAATTGTGATAGCTTGCGCCGGGCAAATCTATAACGATAGTTAACATGTGCCGTATTGGTGAGATTGCGGCATGTTGCAGCAGCATCACGATCGGATGGGCTTGGTTCCGCTAGAGGGGTTGACTTACAGCTTCACATAACTTGCAAGCGATGCAGCGCTCCTCTCCTGAAGGATATCGTCTTAATGCGTGTTCGCCACGAAATCGGGGAGAGATGGGTCCCTATAAACCACCCAGTCAGTTTCTGTTGGCCTTTCCGTGTCTCGCTCGCCACCCTTTCTTCCCAACCCGTCCCAATCCGTCACACCGTACTCGTATCCCAGAAGATCAATCGCTGTCGGTAATAAGACGAACCTTTTCAAAAGGGTAGTAGATTGTGTATCTAACATGGTGAATAGCATTAGAATCAATCCCTGGCATTTCAGCTTAGACAGCCGGCGAACTCACGGTGGCCTGAAGTACTGCTCTAGCGCGACGTACATGCCGCGAAACATCTCGGTCATGAGGAAGAATCGGCCGGCACGATCGAGGGTAGACTCGGACTCCTCGTCCCATCGCTTTGACTTAGGTAGTCGGAACCCCGATGGCGGGGGACCGGAGGGTGTGGCATAGGTGCGTTGCGCGACTATTCGGATCATGGCGGCCGCGGGCCAGGGCTGCCGGCGCACGAGCTGTCGGGACAGCATGGCCGTCGTTGTCGATGTAGCGAGCCCTTGCATGATGGAGTGCAATTGGGCGATCGAGGTGGGAAAGAGAGGTGGAGGGGAGAGGGTCTGCGACCAAGCTCAATTGCTTAAGGGACGAGGTAGAAGAGGCGAACACATTATTTAATCAATCAGAGCTAGCTTGGAGGTCATGGCCGAGTTTGGGGCTTTTTGGTGGGACCCTGCGCTCTCCATTACAAAAGCAAAGCCGTGATTGGCCAGTAGCACATCTATAGAAAGAACTTCCTTGTCAAGCGACCTTATTAGGTCATTGTGGCGGTGCTATGTCTTAGCTTCCTAGGTACCTCTCCCCACACCCATACCTGCCACAACTGTGAACAGTCCTGAAATACAGGCTTAGTGTCAAGTGATGCTAGAGCAGAAGTTTTGTATAGTACATCATCAAACAGGAAATATAAACCCATAGAAACTCAATATGCGTGTATTTTACAACGCGCAAGAATGATGACAAAGCTCATAATCAGATCTAACTAAGTCGCTCGGTGTGGCGCTTTCCGCACAGTAAACACCATCTCATCGATGACTACCTATTGTCTTCTTGAAATGAGTATGCTCACTCACAAAGATTCAACACCTAGGTAAAGATGTGACCATGACATGATAGCGATCCTGCTTCTTCCTTATTGATACAAGTCCGTGAAAGCTCAAGTAGCCACTCGTTTCATATTCATTAATTCCTATAATTCCTGTAACTCCGTATAATCGTACATATGTTGATAAAATACACCCAATCTCTTATGGCCCATCATCATCATCGTCATCATAATCATTGTCTTTTACCATACCATATCATACCATACCATGCCATGGCATTCCCTATTGGCCATACCCCAACTGCTTCAACAAAACATAAACAACATAAACAACACAGAACGCACCCCCTTCAGTTCGTCCCAGGCGCATCCGTCAACGGCACATACCGCACCCCAAACAGCTTCTTCTTCTCAATCTTGCCATCCTCATCCTTATCCACGGTCCAAATATACTGCAGCCCCCCCTCATCCTCAACAGGAATAAACATCCGCCCGGGCCGCCTCAACTGTCTCACGAGCTCCTCGTGCAACTCGGCCGCCGCAGCACCAACGTGTATGGCGTCCCAGCCCTGCGCATCGCTCTCATCCGCGGCCCCACCCACATTCTTCCCGTGCTCGTCCTTCTCCCCCAAAGCCCTCCCCGCCTCAATCGCCTCGGCATCCGACGGCGACGCCGCAGCCGTATTCAGCACCTCGGGCTCAACCCACCCTTTCCTCCCGTCTCCCACGCGGAACCGCACGCGTCCGCTCGCCAGCAACGCCCGTCCCTCGGGGGACTTCCGCATGTTCACCTCCCCCAGATCCCGCAGCGCGCCAATATGCTCGACGCCGACGACGACGGCGTCCGCGCCCGCGAGCTCGGCGAAGATGTGCGTGAGGTAGCCGCTACCACTGCCGATGTCGAGGACGCGGCGGGGGCGCCTCGTGGAGGAGGAGGAGGAGGGGAGTAGGTAGGGGAGGAGGGACTCGGCGGCGTTGGCGTGCATGTGGGGCGCGCTGATGGTGGCGCTGTACCCGATGGACTGCGGGGTGTCGTCGTAGGGCCGCGACGGCGCGTAGTGCGCCCGGTCCACGGCCAGGAAGGCCTTCTTCACCGCCTCCGTCGTGATCATGCCGTTGATCCACAGGTTCTCGGCGAGCGTCTTGTTGCACTTGCCTGAGCTGCGCCAGGCCATCTTGAGTGCCTTTATGATGGGAATGGTAACGGTGATAGTGAGGAGTTATGCGGTCCTAGTGATAAATAGGTGATGAGAGGAATGTTGTAGCTTGAGGTTTTGCCTGTGTTTGTGTTTGTGTTGAGCTTGATTGGGGTTGTGGCGATGTATGTAGGAACTTTAGCTGGATGTCCGGTGCGGGGATGATGGACTCCGGGTAGGTACCGATTTGGGAGATAATTCCACGTTTATGTGGAATGATTTATTATTGTAATTTGGCTTTCACGATCAGTTTGTGATGAGTAGTGAGATGGAAATATTTTAGCGGACATGCATGGGTTGGAAGTGATTTGGAGACAAACGAAGCTCATCTATTGCTCTTTGGTGGGGTTATCTGAAGGTTGTGTTGGGGGAGAGCTTACCTGTATGCTTTCGTCATAGGTACTTCATTTCCTTATAATTTAGGTACGACCTGTTTGCTGAATTTCTCACTTACTGCAAGGTTCTCATGGCCTCTTAATTGCTAATGTTAATAATAACGGAGTAATGCTCTAATTTTGGTTAATCGTGATCCCAATGGGCGAACCCATGTAAACTATTGATTGTAGCCCAAGTCCACTTGGTTCTATTACAGTATATGTGCAGTCAGTCCTATGTCCTTCATTTTTACCTATTCGGAAATCATGATGAAAAAGCTACATCAAAACAAGTCCAATTTGGTCATATGATGAAACCCCTGGATCTGTTCCGTCGATTGATTCCAACACCACATCGGATCCGGCGTCTTGGGGACGAAAGTGGCAAACTTATCACCCTCCTCACCACCGTTTAGTCGAACGATGATGGATATCACCGTAATCAGCTGGCGATCTATCACATCCCGAACGCACGCGTGCCCATACATAGGGTTTCCCATGTAGACGGTGTTTTTCTTCGATTCTTCCCATGTCACTGTCCCTTTCCACCCATAAGGTTTCGCCTCTCTGAATACGGCGTCGAGATCGGCGGGGGTTTTGTAACTTAGGGCTTCTTCTCTGTCACACCCATTGTTTAATCAGCTGGACTTATCAATTGGAGTGAGTGAATCTTTCGAGGAATATCGCCGAATAAGGAACGAGGCACAACCAGAATGGCAGCATACAGTTTCACGCGTATCAATATCTCGTCCTCCATCGTCACCTGCGTAGCGCCGAGTTCCCTATTCCGATACACCTCGACAACGGCATGGAGGTAGTGCAAGATGTACTTAGTGCGGTGGCGCTTGATGTCTTCCTCGAGGAAATGTAGCTGTTCTTTGTGGGACAGTGAGAGGTTGACTAGGGCCTGGTCGTGATAATATTGAGCGTGCGTGTAGATTATTCGGGTAACATCTTTGTTCCATTGGTGTTTTAATATGCCTTTGACCGTGTCAAAGGGCAGCTCTCCGATCACTTTGAGGGCATATTCGTGGTCCCTGAGCGGGAGCCTACACATTGCGCAATCCATTTTTGTATCCTCGTCACGGAAGTGAAATACCTGAGCTGCTAGCATCTCGGCACGTCTCGGATATGATAAATCAGGCGACGGCAAGTTGAACCCGATTGTAGGTCCTGCATATATGAATGCGGCTTCCGACGAGCAATTGGCTTCACGTTCCTTTCTTCAGCGAGGAGGAAGCTTCGACTCTGCTATAACAAGAAAACTACTCGATGACAATGATTTCTAGGTAAGAACTTGAGGAATGGACGTTTAAGGGCGGCTACGATGTTACAAAGACGCAATGCCACGTACAGATGTCATACGAGGTAGTCATTTTGGCTAGTATACTGTCCACCGAGTGTTCACGTAATTAACTCAAGAGAACACCGCTTATCATTCACCTCTCTCGGTAATAGCGATTTGTATGTGTACCTATACTGAGGGTAGTCTTGGTGTGTGCATGTTCGCTTTTGGGCCAGGACAGGGCGGGATGTCTGATATTTTATTTTAATGTAAACACTTACGGAACAAGCCGCTTCCACCTACGTATACATGCGTACACTATTGAAGTCACAATGCGCAATCGTCTAGCTTTTCCGACAAGCCAATGTGGTAATGAAAGGCCGAGGCGAAGAGCCATGCTCAAGGGAAGCCTATGTAGATTCGGTATCAAGTAGACTTTGCAAGTTGGGAAAAGTCGAGGAAAAGCCTGGAAATGCAACTTAAGATGAGTCCACTAGCCTTTATTAATGCACGCCTGGAAAGTATCTGGAATAGGTAGGTGGATTTTTGCTGCAGCCACTTTCTTAATAGAAACCCAAATGGATGTATATTTTTTTGTCTTGGGAGTGTTCACATCGATTATTCCATAATATCTATTACTTTTACTCCCAACCGGCCCTTTCATCAATCAATTTGAGATATAAACAGGTGCAGAATATAGCTATGACGTAATGCCGCTAGCCAGGAATTCGTGGTCGGACCTTCCGACACAATGTCCGATCTATGATCGGTTCCATCCAACCATAGCTCCGTTCCCGGAGAGCTCTCAAGCAGCTGTGCACTTTTTTATCCGCGGGCCACTGTCACCATTGGCAACCATATAACATACCAGCGGTACCTTGCACGCATGAAAAGTCGACAAGTTTCGAAAAGATCACCCGGAAAGGGAAACAAGGAGGACACTTGAGGGGCCAATTGGCACTCAGGTTTAGAATCCCCAGAGTCCGCCGAAATTTCATGACGACAAAACACTGCAAACTATATCTTTGCAATCATCTGCGCTGGCAACGCCGTGATAGGTAATAGGTTACCCTACTTAGCTTGTCTTTGATCCCAAGAGGCAAAGAGATTAGAGGAGAAGGAAAAGAGAGAAATAGAGGGGAAGAATATGTCACAACCACCAGGCGAAAAGCCGAGCCCCCTGCGCTCCATCATCGCAGGCGCAACAGCAGGCGCCATCGAGATCGCCATCACGTATCCGGCGGAATTCGCCAAGACGCGCACGCAGCTGAACCGGAACCTCGCGTCGGACGCGAAGCTGCCGTGGCCGCCGTTCGGCGCGCAGTGGTACGCGGGGTGCACGACGCTCATCATCGGCAACTCGGCGAAAGCGGCGATCCGGTTCGTCTCCTTCGAGCAGTATAAGCGGCTGCTGGCGGACGAGAACGGCCGCGTCTCGGGCCCGCGCAACGTGCTCGCGGGGTTCGGCGCGGGCGTCACCGAGTCCCTGCTGGCCGTGACGCCCACCGAGTCCATCAAGACGACGCTCATCGACGACCGCAAGTCGGCCAACCCGCGGCTGCGGGGATTCGTGCACGCCGTCCCCGTCATCGCGCGCGAGCGCGGCATCCGCGGCTTCTTCCAGGGTCTCGTCCCCACGGCCGCGCGCCAGAGCGCCAACAGCGCCGTGCGCTTCGGAAGTTATACGTCCCTGAAGCAGCTCGCCGAGTCGTACACGGCGCCGGGGGAGAAGCTGGGGTCCGTCGCGACCTTTGGCATCGGCAGCGTCGCGGGCGCCATCACGGTGGCCGTCACGCAGCCGCTCGATACGATCAAGACGCGCATGCAGAGCATCGAGGCGCGCTCCGTGTACGGGAATAGTCTGCGCTGCGCCGCGCTCATCTTCAAGCACGAGGGCCTGCTGACGTTCTGGAGCGGCGCGCTGCCGAGGCTCGCGAGGCTCGTGCTGAGTGGGGGTATTGTCTTCTCTATGTATGAGAAGAGTATGGAGCTTATGAATCGCTTGGATCCGGAGAAGAGGTATATATAGAGAATTACACAATATGTGTGAAGGTTCGCGGAAGACGAGGCAAGGAGGAAACAAGTGTATGCGTGCATTTAGATACCCAACAAAAAGAGGCATTGATGTTGTGGCCTGTGTATACATGATAGATGGATGGCGAATTCACTGTACCGGGAGACCATGTTCTTGATGTGGATGATTCAATAAGTGAGTGGCGTTTGGAAATACCAAGGGCCAATTATAAAACTATTTCTGGAATTTAGGCAAGAGCCGGAGATTATGGGTATCTATCATTTTGCTCCTCTTGTGGTCGCCTTGGCCCTAACCACCGCCTATTCTCTGAATATTCGGGATTCATATTCATTGCGCCATGCATCACTTCCTACAGATATCATACACGGGGCTACCAACGAGCGCGGGGGTTTGCTTTCGCTTCTTATTGTAGCCGTACAACGCCCTTTACTCTCAACCATAATCTCTCAAGGAGGGATCGGTTCGGGGCTTCTTCGAGTTCTTTCAGAAGGTCTGTAAAATAAGTCGGGTTGCTCTTGGGATGGAGTAATGAGCCCGTGATGGGATACTGAAATCGCACCAAGGCTTGTCAGCACTTCGTCTCCGTTGGCAGAAGCTGCCGTTTGTCCATTGTATGGCATGTTTTCGCGCTTCAACTCACCGCCTTCTTGTACCGGTTGTCGAGAAGCGAGTAGAGGGCATTAGCTTGCCTGAGCTGCTCCTCTTCGGGCATGTCTAGCTTTGGCTGCTCGAAGCGCTTTTTAACAATGGCCTGGAACTGGATTTCGGGCCGGATGGTGTCCTTAGGCCACTGGTTGAGGGCCCGGAGGATGAGGTGCTGTCCACGCTGAGTAGTGCGCGGGTTAGCGGTGCCAGGTTACATCGTCATAGGTAGTCCGTGAGAAAGACGCCATCGAGGAGGGGGGAAGTTTGCGACGTACGACGGCTTGGCGGGACATTGTGAATTAATGGGTTTCTTGTTTATTACAATACTTCTCGTATGAGTCTGGCCCCAGAGCCCATCGGAAATCAATTGCTTGACATTCGGACTATGATGCTATGTGGTCGGATTTCCACGCGAGACCATCGACTTGGGGTTGAGAATTGGAAGACGTCAGTGATAACGAGCTTGATAAAACATTCCCATGATACCTCCTACTTCTTATCGACCCGCTGTGCTCCATACCTGGGCCCTGAATATACGTAGTACAATGCCGCGAACAATACCCAAACTTTTCTCGCTCTGGCATGTCCAATCAAAAGGCAACATGGTAATTCAGCATGCTAGCGCAGGTCTTCTACAAGCATGCTAGCGCAGGTCTTCTACAAGCATGAAATCTGCCAATGCGCCTGGAACAGTAATTCGGGTCTGACAGCTGGCGAATTATTTCAATACTGCTACCTAAGTACCCCTTGGGTTAGTCGGTTAAATGATGGTACCTGGTGACCGCACCATCAATGCATGTGCCACCCGTCGTCTGCCCGTCTACTCTACCCTTTTTAGTGTATCTACGGTGCGCTAAGCTACAAATAGCAGCTCTTCTAAGTATTATCCAATCATCCCGTGCCTGCCGAAGTGGAACATACCGCTCTAGTAAGTACTCAATCCAGGTATCCGTTTTAAGTGTCATCCGGGTGCCTGATTATTGGAAGCAGCGCCACACTGCACTGCATGCCCCCAAACTCGCTCCCTAATACCCTTTCCCGCGCTGCACTGCGCATTGTACATACGAAACACCATCGATTCATCTCGATCCAGGATCCAGGAGTCTTCTCAATTCACCCTGATCGGCCTCTTCCTTTTGTGACTTTCTTCTCCTATACCTAATTTTTGGTTTCCGCTCCTTATAACCCGGACAGATATCTATCTTTGTCAGCGCTTCGTTCTTCATCTCCCTGCACATCTTCATTTCTCTTACAGTCGAAGTCCTGCCGGTCTTGCGATTCATCCATCCCCCTTCATTGATCGCCCCTCTCCGCGACGCTCGAGCATCAATCGACCTCTGTCCCTTCTGTTATCTCCATCTACATCGCACATCTTCACCATCATCATCAGCCATGGCGGGTCGTTATGAGCGGGTGAACACTAATGACGACGACCCCGATACTCCTCTCACTCCCTCTTCGCTGCAACCACAGAGGGTGCCCAATTCGCCGCCTCCATCGTTCCACTCGCGCTCGTCGTCTACCGACAGACGGAGACAGAACGTCAACTCGGACCTCGCGGATGCCTTTGATACCGATGCCGACGACAGCGATGATGAACCCGATGACCGACAACGCCTAGTGCGTGGCAACTCTTTCCCTCTATCTCAACCAACTGCCGCAGCCGCCACCGCTGCGTCTTCGGCTCAGACTTCTTCCACGGAAACCCAAACAACATCACCACAGTTGCGGTCATATGCCGCTCCTAACACTAGCGCACAGCCCACGGCGAATTCAAGAATTTATGGCGGCGGCATCCAGTCCGACGGTGTATTCTCAAATATGACGGCGAGGCCCGAAAGGGGTGAGAAAGTTGTCGAAGAGGCGCCTCCCGTATGTCCTCTTCCTTTATCTATGTCTCGTCCTTCGACTCGAACAACGTGCGCTAACATGTAGATCTATCAGACATATGAACAGGCTGCTGCCGACTCTGCGCCGCCCTACTGGGAAACCACCATTCTCGCCCCTGGCTTTGGTGGGCCGGACGATGTTTACATTGATGGCATGCCCGTTGGCTCTATATTCAGCTTTTTATGGAATGGCATGATTAGTGCGTCGTTCCAGCCGCTCGTCGGTTTCCTGCTTACATATCTTCTGCATTCGACACACGCCGCCAAGAACGGATCGCTTGCTGGGCTCGGTATTTCTATTATCCAGTACGGCTTCGCCTGGTCATCGGGCTCGGACGACGGCAGTATGGGTGGAGGGTCTGGAGATGGATATGCGAACCCCCCCGACCCCAATAGCCACGAATTCGATCCCAATGCGGTCAGCACCGGCAGCGATGGTGATGGATCAGGCTGGGCTGGTATCGACAGCAGCGAGTGGATAGCGTACCTCTTAATGATCGTGGGCTGGTTTATTCTTATTCGGTCCGTCAGCGACTACATCAGAGCGCGGAGACACGAGCAGCTCGTCTTGCAGAGCCCCGATAGAGGGCTAGGCATTCCTATCATTGCCGAGGGAGAGCATGCCGAGACGGTTGTATAAATTTTGTTCATAATGACGACAATTGTGGCTACTTTTGCTATTGTTAGTAATTCATGACCTCGCTATTTCTTAAAAGGCCTAACAGAATTTTCTCGATCCAAATCTTTGATCCAAGTTTTCTTTACTCGGCCTAACGCTATCATGATTTTGGCTTCGTCTAGCTTGGTGTTGGGGTGGTACATGTTATGGGAACAAATAGAGTAATTCGCCACAATTATCGCTTTCTATGCCGATCCGTGAGCTTCGTATACCTGTAAATGGCCCCCGTGAGTGTTGCTTGGAATGGTGTGCTCATGTATTACGTTGCTACTATGTACCACACTGAAGTTATGTATTACATTCGGGGTTTTTAGAGGACTCGGGTGACGAGCAGCGTTCTGTACTGTTTAGAGTCGTAAGTCGCAGGCTAAACGTAGGTGGGTTGTATAAACATTTTACGCATTTGGTATGTATTCCACCTACAATAATAAGACCTTAGTTGTGTGCTGTATATAGAACTGGAGATGTTCTCCTCTTCCTTGCGTGAGTTTGCTTCGTTTTCATTACCGGAGTCATTGACCCTGTACTTGGGTTGCCTGGCGCCTGGATTTCTCGACCGAAGTATCCCCTCAATGAGTGGTTCACCTGCGATGCCTTCTGGCCTAGATCTGTAACCTAAATCTTTCAAAATATTCAATTGCAATTCTCAAGAATGCGTTGCAGTTGAATCAGCTGTCAAAAGGATTGGGGTATGGAGTTATACTTGTCGTATGAAGAGCCTGGATTGCTCTGTGTTCTAGTCCTTGATCACATACACGTTGGCACCTGAGGTTTCGGTGGTACGTGATGTCGTCGTATTATCTAGGCAATATGTTTCGTGAATCTGGAATGTGGTGACTAGTAATATTTATTCTTTCTCGATTCTTTCGACACCAGCAGCGCTTATAATAATGAGTGCTATCACTATCGAAATATGAAGGTGTGTGGAAAGAAACTCTACGAGAACCAGCAGGGATAGAGCGCAGCAGATCAGATGAGATTAGATGAGATGAGATTAATTACAAGACCGCCGATTCTAGAAGCTGGCGAGAAGTACCTATCAATCGCGGTTTGAACATGCCGAAGAGAAAGAATTATCGACGAGTTATTGTATCGGAACTCGTTTGTGTATGTATAAAGATTAGCGGTGACAACCACAGCGTTAGCTAAAAATTAATGCAGAAGCTTCTGGCGGCCGCTTTAGCTTTAACAACATGACAGCAGGGCATAATATGTAGTGTATGGTCAGCTGGGGCTGGAGATAATGCAGGCAGTATCTTATGTTTGACGAACAGTGCCTAGTTCCCCGAACAGCAGAAAACCCATGCTAATCCCAAATGCTCTCAAGTCAATTCTAAATTCGACATCCCGGTTCTTTTTGGTAAGAGCTTTGTTAAAATGGTAGCCCCAGGCGTTCGGGCTGTTAGTTACTCCTACGACAAGGCTAAACAAAGTGTGAAAACTTGTTTCATACCTTTATTAGGCAACCCTCCCCCAGCATTCAACCTTAGAGCATTTATAAAACGTATTACTAGAGCGGCGCAAGTTAGGGTTGTCGGGGCTATTAGGTCTAGGATTAATATTTTGCTGTTGTCTTGCGTTTTATTTCATGGATCTCTCCTAGATGAATAGGAGAGGCGCCAACATCTCGAGCTAAACATAGACATGGTACAGTGATTCTCTTATTTCCTACTATCATTATCCTCCCTATTTTAAGTCTCCTCTTTGAAAGGAATATGGCTGAATCCTTATTAAGTATGCCGCCTCGCTGTCGCTTCATTTTAATATACCTAGAAGCTGAAAAAGCAATCCTAAATACGGCGTAATCCTACATACGGCACAAACTTTCTGGGGCAGGCTGGGATAAACTAGGATCGGGCTTGTTTATGCATTACTTCACAATATACTTAACACAATTTAGTGTCCTGTCTAGCATCATTGTCTTTCTCGACGCCTAATTTACTGCTACGAATCTAGACCTATGGTACCTGGTAATATATCTCTATGAAAGTGAGCTACGAATACTTATAGTACATCCAACTATATCGGTTCTCCACTATTCAAGCTTTTCCAAGATACATCCTGCAGGAAGTTTGAGTGGGGCTGTTGTGTAGCCACCGGTCTAACTGGGCGCCCGAGTCGGAACCACTTACCTAACTTAGTTGATATCGTGGCTACGAGGTTCTATCTACAGTACGTACTTATTAAGCGCTGATCGCTTAGCTAACTCGGCCACGGATAATGCGCGGGACGTATTGTATATGGAAATAGGTAGCAGCCTGTTAGAACGACATCGTGACAAAAAATACCCGTGCTTAGACGTCCATCTTTCAGAGATCTACTCAAATGTATCTTGAGCTTTACCATGGATGATCCGCGGAGCCTGTAGGATGCTGACTGAGTACTTATGGGGCAATCTTACATAATACAGGATTGTCCGAAAGCGAATGCAGGATTGTCGGAACCGGGGGTTGTAATCAACCGAGTATAGCCTGACGAGTATCTAAGGCTGTGCCTTTGTATGGCCCTAGTAGTATATATACTATACTTACAACTCATAAAGCAACTATGTATTCAGTCACCATCCTCATCTTCTGAACTCTACACTTCACTGACACCCGGACGACTTACGAATCACTTCAAAATGACAACGCCAAAGATTGCTATTGTCGGTGCTGGGCCAGTGGGTTGTATGCTTGGGCGTATTCTCACGCTGGCCAACATTCCAGTCACCATTTTCGAGAGCGACACGAGTCCCAATTATCGCGGACAAGGCGGCACTCTCGACTTACACCCAAATACAGGATTGCAAGCTCTCAAAACAGCCCAGCTATGGGATGAATACAAGAAGAAAGCTCGGTTCGACTCGCAATATATGCTCATGTGCGACAAGGATCTCAAACCTTTTGTTGAGGTTGGCAAAACGGGCAACAAAGTGAGCCAACGACCTGAGATTGACCGTGCCGAATTGCGTCGTATTCTCATGGAGTCCCTACCAAGCGGGACGATCAAATGGGGCTATAAGCTACAGCGTGTAGAGGAAGGGAACCGCCTGGTCTTTGAGCACACGACCGAGTCAGGCTTCGATCTCATCGTTGGGTGTGACGGCGCGTTCTCGAAAGTACGCAATTATGTCTCGGCAGACCGTCCACTCAAGTACAGCCAGATTGTCCACCATCAGTTCCTGATCCCGGACGCTGAGAGGACCGCAAACGACGTCTACCGAATGGTGAACCGCGGCAACGTATTTGCGCACTCGACGGGCCGGCAGGTTTCAGTCCAGCAGCTTGGTGACGGCAGCATCAGCGTTACCGTCGACGCTGTCCGCCCGGAGGATTGGATAAAGAATTGTAGTCTTGGCGAGGACGATTTAGAGGGCACTAAAAAATTCTTGCTTGAAGAGATGCAGGATTGGTGCCCGCAGCTTCGCGAGGCAGTAGAAAAAGTTTGCGGTCCTTATGGCATCAGAAACCTCTATGATCTGCCTCCTGGCTGGCACTGGGATCACAAGCGTGGCATCACTCTTATTGGCGATGCTGCACATGTGATGCTTCCGTTCGCTGGCGAGGGTGTTAACCTAGGCATGGACGAGTGAGTGAACCCCGAGATGAATTTCTTTAGATGCTCGTCATTTGCTGAGTTACAAGCAACCTTTTCTGTATCCGAGACCTGTCTTATATTTGCTTCGAAGAGGAGCCGCTAACTTGTGTCTTGCAGTGCTCAGAAGCTTGCAGCTGCCATCATCAAGGCTGCCCAGAATGGTGGCGATCTTGATGAGTTGGATAAACACGTTGTGGCCTTCGAAAAGGAGATGTTCACACGTATGGAGCTTTTCCAAAGACAAACTGCTGAGGTGACGAAGCTGTGGCTGTTTACTCAAGGTGATCTGAGGAGTATCGTGCCCGGCGTTTTATCGTCTCACGCGAAGCTCGTGGTGCCAAGCATGCTCCAGCCCCCTACGTCCGCCCTAATACACACGTGGTGGTTTTTGAAGGAGAGATTGAGCTAGGTCGCTCTAGAAGTTTCTCCCTTGATGTACATTTCATTAGCTTTGTCACCTTTTCTCGGCTTCTGTTAACGCCGCTTCATGTCTCCTTTTGTTGCCGTCAACTAGCAAGCGTATATTTTCTATTCCTATGTCAGGGTGTCTGTCCCGGAGTGAATGGATAGCTTACGCAGTCACATAACAGGTAGGTAGAATGGGGTCAGTAGCCATAGGGTATATTGGTCAACGTGACCCCTAGCCCTTCCAACTGCTAGTTGGGAGGGATGGCCTGTATATAGACCCAGCCTGATAGGCACACACTAGGGTGTCACCTATCTACCTGACATATATTGTCTAGAAGCTGAGAATCTGCAGGCCAAAGTAGGCCACTTAACTCATCCTACGTCATAAGCTGCGTATCATAGAGGTGCTTTCTATTGAGTCATTTCACCTTTTTTTATGTTATCTCGTAGAAAAGCAGAGTTCATTACATGTCATTAAATTAATCTATGTAGCGACAGGCTGGCACTGGGATTCAAGCTGAATCAATTTCGTAACATTCAAGTCCCATTCCTAACTATGATGCTTCTGCACATTAGGTCAAATAATTTGCATACCATGTCCGGGCTCTCCCTACTTCATTTCGGGCATACCCGGGATGTGATCCAGCCCTATATTGGAACTGTCAGCGAGCTTTACTCAAATCATGCGAGGCGAACTATAAGAGGGTGACATACATCCATCCACATCCTCCACAGCAGTTTGGGAATTGGCACAGCGCATTGCCTCTTCCGAAGTTTGGGTCTTGAGTTCTTTGCAGACGGCATTGTTACAGCGCGCATTTAGCGCTCGTTGAAGAGAATCACCCTTCCATCCGAATAAATAGTCTCCGTGTTGCGAATAACCCTAGTGGCGGGGAACGAAGCAGTGATGGTGAGTATGTCTGCCTACTAAGAAATTAAGGGGGAAAGGGGAGAAAATAACAGAGAACAAGGAGGGGTGGGGGACAAAAATAGTTACGTATAATACGCTCAGAAAAACGGTTTACACGTACCTTACTAAAAAGTATGTTAATATCTATTATGTCTAGTGTGCTATTTTCATGGAGTGATTTGTAGAAAATGAAGTGCCAACTTACCCATCACCAGTACTCCACACAAAAGGTTGAGACCCGTCTTCCGGCCAGAGATCTGGGTCGTTGAAGGGTCGAGTCTGAAATTATGATAAGAATTGAAATTATGATTGCCACCCGGCGACTGGAATTATTAAATCGCATAGTGGTGCAATATACGCTCGGTTTGGCAAACATTGGAGATAAAGGGAATCAGATTAGAAAGGTGATACTTACATCCCACATAACTTCGTACATGAGCTGGGGCAGCCTCACGGGGTGAGTCGATGGGCATTGACCAACAGACTCGAAAGTTCCAGTCTTGGGATACGACACATGGCTCTTGTGATCCGGAGAATCGACATTCACACCGTCCCAGCAGGTCGGGAAGGTAATCGTCGTTCGAATACCACCATCACATGGCTTAGCCGGAAAGCTCTGTGTGTCAGATCCCGTGCAAGGGGCACCACCAGAAATTCCAGCAACACCTGCGTTGTCAGCCGTTGAATAGCATCGATGACAAAGCTGACGTTGCATGCCCTGCGATGTCTCTAGCGCGGCATCCCCTACAAGCATGCGGAAACCCTCCTTGAAGGCTGTTACGTTTGTCTTCCCGTCGTATGGCGGGATATAGTACACTGTGATGCCGCCCACTGCCCGTAACCCGACGTTGGCAAACTGTGGGACTCGCTTGTATGTGCCGTTCCTAGCCCGGAAGTACATAACGGCGGTCCAATAGTTTGAGAAATCCTCTGAGAAGGTGCAAGATGTGCACGTCGAATTAGCTACGAGGTCGTACGCTGAAGGGTTCATGGAGGCCTGGAACGAGTTGCCCCCTACGACTTGATGAACGTGAGGCGACATCACAACGCCTGGGTTGACGAGGGGATCGAGACGCTCGATTGTCAGTTGAGAGCAGCCGAAACGAATCATCTGCTGAGCTGTCGCGCGTTGCGCCAGAAGCGCCACGGCGAGTACCTTCCACTGCATCTTAGACGAATATCTAATTGAGCTTCCTGATTAACCGATTCGAGAGACGAGCCGAAAAGAAGACGAGGGCTGGTATGCTTCACTAGATATCAATCATTCCTATATACATTGGCGAACTAGGCGGCACGCTGTAGCCACTGAGTGTCGATGGGTTGGCTTGAAATTGATCCATATCGCAAGCATATTGTTCTGACTGCCGACATAGCCCTTCACTACTATAGAGATTAACGCCGATCCATCTATCCGGTTAATATCCATACCAATCGCTTCGTTGTTTACTTCTCTTGCGCGAGGTTGTAGATGCGGGTAATTTAGGCGGAAGCTCGGCGCCTTACTGCTTGTGCCTGCGGGTCTTCTAGAGTCACGATAATACAGTAAAAGCTTGTGATAAGAATATAATCTTCTGGTATGAAGCTAGTCGGGTCGCTCGCTATATTAGAAGAGCTTAGTAGTCCTAGTGGGTGATGTCACTCTTTATAGAAGCCTAATGTGCTCTTAGATGTCGAGCTTGCCACCTCTCCCTGATGCGTATTGCGTTCCTGGATATTCAAAAAAGAAACGGTAGCTTTCGGGTATCCGGCTCATTACCCTATTTGATGATCCGGACCTTGACAGCTATTGATTATCGCCCTCACAGGGCCGAGATAGAATTCCTATATATTAATAGTCGCGCGCAGTCCTTAAAAAATTTGCAAAGCCCTTGAAAAGTCGTAGTAAATTGCACCATGGCGAGAGTATCAATAAAATCGGCGCTCATCGGAGGAGCTGCGCTCTTCCTTCACTTAGCGACGGCTGATCGAGCCTGTAGCTCGAGTGCTTCTTCGTCCTACGTATGGCGCGTTAGTGACGCCCGATTCGACGGTGCTGATCCGAGTATTAGCGATGCGAAGGCAGTCGTAGCTGTTAGCAGTGAGTCAATCCGAACTCATCTCTTCCCTAAGTACTCAGAACGACGAACCAATTGATCCCGCGTGTATTGTGTCGCGAATGCTACTTTGAGGATAGTAAATCCCTTTTATGTAACGATGAACGCTAACTCGGAAGGCTTTAGTCATTCCTAATACTACTAATACTTTTTTCGAATGCGTAGCTGAGTGGCCAGAGTCCTGGGCGGGATGGTCGCCCGTTGACGGTAACATAATTTGGAGTGACTGTATCTGGTCTGGCGCAGGCCCGACACTTGATACAACCGTTTCCTTCGCACTCGATTGGAAAAACCGTACTATGTATCTTTCTCACACGTTTTCATGCTCAGACAAGAAGGGGTTAGTATCTTGAACTTCTCCATAGCGTATCTGACACCTGAAATAAGACCCGCGCATGCATAGCACTCGCTAAGGGAATTATCAAAACAGGTCGGATTCAATGGCAACGGGGTCTTTTAACCTTGACTTGGCCTGCGAGAATGCCGATGACGATAGCACCCATTGTGCCCTGAAGAGTAAGACCACCGGTCCCAGTCTACAAGTCAATACGGTACCTAGCGTACCTCGGCTGGCGACCAACGCGACGTGTCAGGAGAACGCACAGGTGTACCAATCGTGGCAGCTTCAGAACTGGCGGCGTCAATATATGCTTACGCCAGGTGATCCGATCTCACCCCCGGCTATGGACTCCGGACCGTCATTCACTTTACGTAACATGGCCAACGGCGGCATGTTCGACTGTACGCCTGGAAACAAGACGCAAGACAACATATTTGATGGATCATGTACTCAGGCTGCAAGTACGAGTATGGCGACAAACACGAAAGCATCGTTTCAATTTGACCCTGTGTTGGATATGCTTGCCATTACTCAGCATTGGGAATGTGGTACAGAGTAAGTCTCTACATTAGATAGCTCTGGAAGTTTTCGTATGATGGTATTGATTTACTGATAATTATTATTGAGTAGGTCCTCTTTCGACGCGTCCGGTGTCGGGTTTGTTCAGGCGACGTGTAATCGGCAGGGTGACATGCTTATTTGTAGCTCATTGCCAGTTTGGATTGGCACTAAGACGGTCTAGGATGACAGGCGCGTCAACGGGGTCTGAAGTAGGGAAACATTATCAAGTTGGCAAATAGATAGGCAAATTGTTCCAGTTAATGTCAGAGGTGCGCTTAGCAACCTTTCATGTACCGGATGTATTTCGATCGTTAAGTACTCCGCAGACATCATGTAGGTCCTTTGGGAACCCCGCGTGGAATGACTTTCAGCTGCGGTTGATATCTAGATCTAGCCTAGCGAGGTTAGATCGAGGAACGCTGCCAAGGCCTCGTTTGAAGGGAATCTAAAAATCGAGAAGAGGGATCTGCATATTGATATCTATCATGTTTATACGTATGGATCCGGTGCTGTTCTCTCTTAGACTGCCCGTACCGGGAAAGTAATGACTAGATTAGCATGGCATGGTCACCGTTGGCTCGGGAACTCCGGGAGTTCGAATACACAAGTCTGCGGTCCAAACCGCGGGCATTTCGCATCATCAAGCTTCTCCCCTCCACTAGGTCATGGTTTCCTCCTTTTAGAGAGACGTTGAACATCAAGATCCTTGAGGCCAATGTTGACGATGCAACCACCAAATACGATACCCTGTCCTACTGCTGGGGCAGTGGTGCAGCCGATAGGATAGTAGTCGTGTCGCACTTCCATAACGACACAGGTTGTGAAGAATATACGACAATATGCATATCAGCCTCTCTCGAATCAGCACTTCTTAGTTTAGTCCGGAACAGAGATATAGAAAACAGTCGTCCTATATTCGCCGATCAGATTTGCATCAACCAGGCCGACAATATCGAGAAAATACAACAGGTGGGACTCATGGGCGATATCTATTCTAAAAGTGCGAAAACAATCGTATGGCTTGGTGAGGAGACGACAGAGACACGTCATTGTTTTGATTTTGCATCTGAAATTAATAGCGAAGGGATCTTGAGTAGGATGATGGGACCGAATGTATCGCATTACATGAACGTCTTTGACGCTGTCATGGACTCGAGTTTAGAACTCGAGACAGAAGCTGAACGAGAAGATCGTGACGACAGCTTGGATCTTATTGCACGTTATGGCCCGCGGTTCCCTCTGCGCGGTCTGACGGAGATCCTTCTCCGTGCTTGGGTTAACCGCCTGTGGACGGTACAGGAGGGTTGTCTACCCCCCGAGTTAATTTTCCGATGCGGTGAACAGTCACTCTGCTATGACTGCTTTCGTGCAACTTTGCTGTTCTACTCGATATGGAATACCTACTGGTTGCGAATACCGAAAGAAGCTGTGCCCAAGGGGGAGGTCCGTGCCCGAAATCAGATATTCAATCTCAACAAGCCTTTTCTTCGCCTAATCAAGGAACGAAGAAGAATACACACTACTCGGTCACCTCGAAAGTCCCTTGTTGACGTTGTGATACAATATAATGTTAATGATAACATGCCCAAGATAGGCGCAACGAAAGCTGAGGATCGCATATACGCGCTCCTCGGCCTCGCTAGGGATGATGAGATTACAAGGAAAATAGTAGAGGGGATGGAGATTGATAATGTGAGGGCTAGCTTCACAAAGTTTGCAGCGTCGGTCATTCCGAAAAATCCTGATTTGCTTCTATTCTCGCAAATACCAAAATCCCCTGAGCATAGAGATCAGTTGCCCTCTTGGGTGCCGGATTGGTCAACCGACCCTCTGCGAATACCACACGGGTATGCAGACCTAACAACGCCCGTCTTTTCTGCCGGTGGGCACGTCAGTAGTCGAGATGTGGTTGCTGAAGTGTCAACTGGCACTCTACGAGTTAACGCAATTTCTATTGGGCGTGTGATACGTGTTGGTTTGCGCGGCATTCAGCGTGACGAGGAGGCTCTGGTGGAGAATATCGAGTACATGTCTGTGAGACATTTCTTCGAGGAGATCAATCAGTTTATGGAACTTGCAACGAATATCAACCCCATATATGCTCTAGATATGAAAGACGAGCAGTCCCGACTCGCATCCACAATCCGGCTATCAGATGGTGGCCTCTCGATACGTCAATTCCCTGCCCAGTTCGATCCAGGTGCTGCAAACTATACACTACAGCGCATTCATTTAGAGGTGTCGAACTGGGGAAAGAAGTTGATCGACGTCGAAGCTCGGAACCGGCTGATGAGAAGCTTCACCGGTATGATTCGTAGCACTGGGGTTATGCCCTGGTACTGGACCCCGGCTAGTGAAGTTGACATGATCCGCTTGTGTGCTTTAGATCCTATCGCTGCTGCCAGAATATGGATTCAAGGATTTTCCCTTACAGTGTCCGACGTGGGATCTGTGATATGGCATGTCACAAAACTGCGACTACACACGATTTGGATTAGAATCCGCCGTACCCAAGCCAAGCACGATCTTCAAAGCCCGGATCACGATATTGCTCTGAGCAAAGTCGGCTTAACCGGCGATCTGGTCCATTCAAAGGAATGGGAACTATATACAAGTAATCTGTTTAAGAATATAGGACGGAAGTTGTTCCTGACGGAGACGGGATATATCGGTCTTGGACCTTATCATATGGAGGTCAACGATAACATCATTGTGGTTCCTGGCAGCACTGTGCCACATGTTTTAAGGCCTCGGGGTACGTCGGATATTCAAGATCATCGAACCATGCTCTCATGGTCATATGTAGGAGAGGCATATTGTGACGGTATTATGGATGGCGAGTTAGCTGCCAGGGAAAGTAAAGTGACTCAGGTATTTGTGATAACCTAAATACAGATTCCTGATATACGACTATGAGATTCATTATGTTATCTGCCATTTATCACCTGTCACTGGACACTGTTATATATTCACTTAGATGGAATATTATATGAGATAATACTATTTTAGTTGTTAATGGTCTTACTATTCTAGTATTATTTCCGCCATAGACCGGCTAGAGCACAAGTAGGTAGTATTAGCTCATGATGCAACTCTGACCTAGATAAGCTCCATGCCGCTACGGCGTAGTGGGTCACCGGGAAGTTTCATAATTATTTCGCAGTTCCGGCCGGAGTAAGAAAACCGTAAAGGTAGGTGTTGTTACCTGCTGCTTTTCCGAGTCGCTAGGCGTTCGGGCGGTAATTTGTAAAAAGCATGAAAACGCGAGATAGCTGACAACCTGCTCAAAATTACAACACTTCAGTTGCGAAGAATGGTAAGGACACATGGTTAGCATTTGGTACTTCATAATACCTTCGGCTCACTCCCGGCTTCGGCTTGCCTGCGGCTTCAGCCACCGCGAAGGGTTGTCGGCACGAGTTATTACTACTTTATCCACGGTCTTTTCACAACGTGAACAACTTTTTCCTTTAGTATATTCATCTTCGTCGAACACTCCTGGCTCTTGCGCTCTCGTTCCACACGCTTAAGACTTCTCACACTACCGTATGGCACCGCTACGCCGACCCAATTGGACACCGAAAAAGGCACCCCTGGCCATAACGCTAGGGTAGAGCTAAATCAGTCAATAATTCCTGTTTCTCTAGAAGAAGCAGAATCTCATCCTCATCAGCATCATGTGCATAGATATCTTCAATCTCTTCTGGTGAGAGCCTTTGTACGGGGTACGACTTGCAATCCATGATTAGTGTTCGCCAAAAGGCACAGAAGAGTGGCTCGTTCGTCGGTTGATAGATTGCGGAGGAGTCGTCCGGTAATTTCTCATGAAAGTACAGTTGCATCCATTTCCGCGGGTGCTGGCGTAAATCAAAAGCACCCTGAAAGTCTCCGGTCAGAACTATACCTACCTTGCCCAGTATTACCCCGCGAGCACGAAGCAGTCCATCTTGCGAGACGTCACACGGGACAGCACAATTGGAAGGCCCAGCAGAAAAAATGCCTCTTTGTGCGAAGAGCAGTGACTCAAGCCCATCTTCAAAAAGTCCAAACCGCCTTTTGTTGGCGAAGTCAACGACCCATGATGGTAAGACTTCGGCCGCTTGCTTGGTCTCCGGTTCCCGAACATCCCAAGGGTTTTGACAAATAATATCGATGTTGGCGTTAGCATCAATGAAAAACCTGATGATGTCGGTAAAGAGTTCCCGAAATGACTTTGTGTAGTCTACCTTGATTGGGTGCACCTCCGACACGAGACCCAAAGACCATATATGATATCCCGTCGGTCCCCTGCATCAGCATATTGAAACCTGGCCAAGACGTCCATCAATTTAGATTCATATTTTCCAGATTTTACATCTTTTATGATGCGTCTCTGTTGCTGAATGGTCTGTACGACGCCGAAGATGCTAACCACTGCACCATTCAGCGTAGAATGGCCACCAGTTACGTGAAATGCATCCGCATAAGGTCTATTGTCGTCCCTAAGAAACGCAGCGACGTTATCCCAGTCGAGTGTTTCATCCCTCGCAATTAGAAGCACGCGGTTAGCACAGGCAACTTCCTGCATCACTCATATACGGGACCACAGCGGAGCCCAACGAAAGAGAGACATTGTCGCTTCCTGGTCGTCATACGAGAGTATCTAGTGCTGAGTTTCATCCCCTTTGCCACGCGCACCTTGATGCCTCTTCCAGCGGCGCAACATATCATCGAGCGTTTCCGCGTCATGGTCCTGTATCTTCCGAAAAATCCGTAAACCGGTTTGTAAACGTTTAAAGAGCTCCCTCATATATACGACAATGCCTCATACTCAGGCACGCCGTCGAGAGACGAATGGAACAGCGAGCATCGAAGTACATCATCGAATAAGTATAGTATAGCGCCAGGGCAAGCTGTCACTAAAATAGAAAGCTTTTACCGTTGCAGGTACAGCTACCATTTAAATACAGTAAAAATCAAAATGCTTTTGATTTTTAGCCTTGATAGCCTTGATAGCCCTTTAGCCCTGTTAGCCTGGTTAATGCTATACACCTACTTATATTAGCACAGCTGGTGCTATACAATAGACAGCAAAGTTGTTAATAAGCTAGGCACTATAACACTTCGTATTCGTATTTAAATATAGTACCCGTTAGTAACCATGTTTACTATTGCAGTACGCAAGCCACACCGTAAAGTTAAGTGCGAATACGTTGTGGTTAATGCTTTGAAATAGACTCTGACCAATGGAAGCTTTGCAGAGTCCGTATGGACCAATCAGAGCGTTGCAGAGAAATTTATACTTTTAAAGGTCACCGTTATATATACTCAAGCTACGCTTTCTCTCACATAAACGTTCGGGAAAGCTAAAGCTTTCCAATCAAGCTACGCTTTTCCTCACATAAACGGGAAAGCTAAAGCTTTCCAATAAATTCGATGGATGTAGACAAAGCAGGCGGATTCCCTGTCGCTCCAGGTCGAGAGATCGATATATTGTAGACATTGTGTGCACAATGTCTTTTTGCCTAGACACTTTATCTTGACCTACGAGGTTGAGCAAGAATAGGTTACATGTTCTATCTTATTTATAAGTAGCTAGTAGGATTGGGATTGTGCCTGTGCCTGTGATCCTCTCCTGGTTCCGCGCGGGGCTCTGTGGCTTGTTTCCCAGTAGGCAACAGGTATTAATTCAAATTTGCTTATTGTTTATTACAAACCATTAATACCTATTTTGAGATATGCCGGGTCCTCGTCGATTCGTCTTCTAATATCGCCATCTTGTAGCTTCTCTACGTCCCACGACGCCCACACGAACCGTCCGTGAAGAAATCTAGCCTCAGGAGACGCAGCCCAGACGGCAAAGTGACCCGGGAGGTCAACTACATAACAGGAGTTAACCGCAAGCCGCATCGTATATCAACGGAGACTTGAAAAGCTCTTACCGTGATCCCATGGGATAGAATCCTCTGTGTATCCCTTATCGCGAGCGTTCTCGTTGAATATGGCACCCGGATTGAAGCTGATAATCTGAATCTCCTCAGGGGGTGTGTCTTGTGCGATCAGTTGTAGTCCCAATTGGATTGAGTGCTTTGTTAATGCATAACCCGGATACTCTCTACCTATATTGAAGTCATGGACGGAAACCGACGACACGTAAACAAGATACTACTCAGTACTGAGTTAGATAAATCCAGTGTAATACCTGCATGGGTGCACCCACTTTCGTCTCCGAACCGCCTTTTTCCTCTTGCCTGTAGAATCGCTCTGACATTTGTAGCTGTGCCCGGACATTCATATCGAACAACTTCCAAGTTTCTGCAGTGCTGATATCACGCAGAGGCTTGTTGGGGGGGAACATGACAGCACTCAGTACGAGAACATCAACTCTTATGCCACCCGATTTGAGCTTGTCCCAAAGAGCTTCTACCGCTTCCTCATTCGATACATCGCATGGGATACCAACGACTTCGGTTTTGTCGGCTTCTTGTCCTAAGTCTTTGGCGGCTTTGGCTAATACCTCTACTCGACGCCCAATGATAATAACCCTTGCTGCTGAAGCTTTCACGAACCCACGAGCGATCCCATATCCAATGCCGGCAGTGCCGCCTGAGATGAGGATGGTCCTACCGACTTGTGAGAGTTCAGGTCGTAGGGGGGAAATGGCATCGTAAGTGTTGTTATGGATAGGATCCGTCAAGGCTGCGTATTTGCCGTACATGTTTATAATTCAATGACAGAATCTAGGAAGAAAGGGTTGAGAGGAATTTATTCCGCGATGTGCCTTCGTGAGCGATTTCAAGATCTGTATTAGTGATGCTGCTCGTCTCGTATACAGGGATCTTGTAGTAATACGAGTGAACGTTAACGAGGGATGCATCTTTCGGGATTGCCATAAGCGGAAGTTCTAGCAGCTCGCCTTTCCAACCCATGCCCATCTCCACCATTCTGCATTTATCTATCTACCCCTCTATAATCATAAGATCTAACCATCATGCCCTCCGAAAGCTAGCAAGATTGCTAGACTATGATAAATACGAGATAATCTAAAGTTCAAAGTTTCTGCAATTAGACTAGTGTACCGACTAAGATAAGCGTTTAAATAAAAGATTGAAACAGATATTGACTTCAGCTTTGGCATGTGTTACACGCTCCTATAAGCTACAGCGTAAGGCAACTCCCCTCTAGGCAATCCGGAGCCTGGATCATGCATCATGCTCCCGATGAAGCGACGATGCTGTATTCAGGCTCATTACTCATCGGGGTCAATCAAGTATTGCGTTATTCATGTACGCCCATGATTTATATTCGGCTTCATCCCGAGATAATGCCAAGACAGCCTTTTGAGAATTATCGAATTAATATCGCGGCTTCGGGGCGCTCGTTACAACTATTACATACTTGACAATCAGTAAATGGCATTACTTTACTTTACAAGACGCATGTACGCTCGAGCACCTGAATAAAGTCCGCATTCATGATGATGTTGAGTAGAATCATAGTTCAAGAAGTCTCTTTCAGTTTGGCATTGGGATAACCAATTGAATATTGAGCTCAGAATAGCTTATGTCTTGATGAAGCTCGCGAATTAACCCTAACCCTAACTCCAACTCCAGTCCGAATTACATTTACATTTACATGTTAAATCAGTAAATGGGTTACCAGGAAAATGATCTGGCGTGCCTTACAGACTGTCCAAATTTTGGCCAATTCCGCCGTTTTAAGGAGCATTAACACCACCCAGCCTCGAAACGACAGGCCTCGATAATACCCAAATGGGTAGCGGAGGGCCAATCTCATCTCTTCCATCAATCGACACAATCATTCGTGTCCTTTTCTCATGATATGGTGCAGTCACAGTACCGTCCCAAAAGGTGGGATGAACTCCCAGTTATTATCGCTCTCCAGAACCGGCTCTAGCAATCCTGCGTGTAGTACCCGTTCGGCTTCGGTCGCCAAAAACCCTAGCACTGAGGACTGGTCACCATCCTGGCAATGAGCTCCATGTATCGGCACCTTTCGAGTCTGCGGCAGGGGTGTCGAACCATACCTGAACCGCTCGGCCCTGGTCTCCGGCATGATCTCGTCATCTTCATGATGGCCAAGCGCCCACATCATTGCCAAAGGCATTGCCCAACCGCTGCCAGGCCACCAGTAGCCATCACTGAACTTTACAGCTAGGTAGCTCGAGCTGATATTCGTTGACCAATCGCGGGTGGCTTGCTGCAGTCGTGCCTCGTCAGGACTTGGAGTAGCAGCTGCTCCTGGCAATTGTCCAGGCGCATCTTCCCTCTCGCTCTCTTTTGTCAATTCCGGCTTGAATAGCAGTGACATCAACTTGATGTGCATTTCCGTCGGCATTAGTGTGGCACACTTCCAGTACTCACACTCCGCGTTTAAAAAGCACATGTTCTTGCGATAATACGCTGGCCCGTTCCAGTCTTCGGCAGCATCCAAGATAGGCTCAAAGCAACATTCTTGGGAGAGATAATCCGCTATGACGTGACCCAGGTCGCCCTTGGGGCCGCTAATACCGACTCTATCAACATTGGCGCCATCTATGAATCCCAGACGACATATTAGCGGATGTCACCCAAGCGGATTTAGTTTCAGTATTGGGACGTAGATTGAGAACTTCGAAGAGAGAAGCGTGAACTTACGTAAATCGACACAATTGGTATGATCTTTCCAATTTTCGAAGAACACCCTCTGCCATCGCTCGACAAAGAGATTGTTTTTGTGCGCCCCAATAAAATCATCAAGTATCTGTCCCTCGTAAGGTCGAGAGTGGGAATTGATTAAGAACATCTCGTATCAGCACTGGGGATCTTCGAGCAGACTGCAGAACGAGTCGTCAAACTTCGAAAACCGTGCCAGAGTCCATACAGGACGTCTATTCAGTTATAAGTACTCATTTATATAATTTTTGGCTAGAGTGCTACGTTCCACCGTGCTTAGTCAAAGTTAGTCTATTGGCTTACATTTTTGCTTGAGTTATGCGTGCCAACTCACGAGGTAGACCAGACGTTGTCGGGTTATGTCGCTCGCATGCTGAGCGGACGTCTTCCCGGTCATAGTGTTCTTGACAACACAGTTTGGCAAGTATTCTGCACCAATGAAGTTCAATGCGTGGTTTTGGCAAGCCGTCCACCATGTCAGTGCAGGCAGCGCACGTCCCAATTTAGCCCCGGGCATCGGGACTCAGCCGATCGCATTCCGCTTGCATCATCGTAGCATACTTATGTTAACGCTGTGCTCATACGAGACCCCTCAATGTAAGTCGCAATAGCCTAGCCCAGACATCAGAGAAAGCCTACAATGCTTGATTCACCCCTAGTGCTAAAACGTCCAACAGTTATTCTCGTGCTTTACTGGTCGGCAGGTATCCACAAGCTTTGCAATCTCAGCATCTGTGCGGCGGTCGATCCCGCTCTCTGGTAGGTGCTGCAGAGCTGGGGTCAACGTGGGCTTCTTGTCAAGGGGCATCGTTGCCGTAACACCGTCAAAGCAAAAACAAACAAGAATTGATGAACATAAAAGGTGATAACAATGTTGCTATCGTAGAGGCCACGCAGCACGACGCAAAAAACGAAGATGAAGATGATGAACAAGATCACATCTTCTACCGTGACATCGCGATATACCCTTACTTAAGTAGAGTTATAATAGTTTAAAATGCCCTACGTTAGGAATTCAGTTGGCTGCGGAGAATGTAGCATTGTTCCCAACCTTGGCTGGAAGTGGTTGGCTGCATGCGATGATACTATAGA
Organism: Xylaria sp. FL1042; assembly: GCA_022495085.1. Classification (NCBI taxonomy): domain Eukaryota; kingdom Fungi; phylum Ascomycota; class Sordariomycetes; order Xylariales; family Xylariaceae; genus Xylaria; species Xylaria sp. FL1042. The sequence continues at coordinate 58,699 of MU380156.1, forward strand.
ACCCTAGCTGTCTGCTGGTACAGGGATGATTCGCCGCCCGTTTTAATGCTTATGCACGTATGCTCCCACAAGCATTAGAAGCTATATCAATTACCAATCGCTATTAGTCAAGAAGCTAGACAACCCCAAGTTCTCCATTTAATTAATCGACTGTTCAGCTGTCTTAGAAACTGTATCTTAGGCTTACCTCCTATAATAGAAACCTATGAGGCGTGCCCATTCAGGGAAAACTTACTATACACTTGACACTTTAACAGATGCCATTTGTGACGTTCCTATCCCGATCCCCTCCAGAATTCTAGTCACTACTTCTAGGCCGATTCTCTCTTTAACCAGGCTGCTCACCGCCGCAGGGTATCTCCTTCGGCCCTCAATTACCCTATTTGATGGGGGCGTAGAAACTGAACAAACCATTTGGGTCATACTTGTGCTTCAACTCCCTGAGACGGTCCTGGCGCCACGTTTCGTACCCGTACCAGCTCTTGACTCTCTCATTCCCGTAGGCATAGTTGACGTAGGCATGAAGCTCCTTGCGGCCGCTTCCCTTGTAAATGATGTCGCGGAGCTGGTTGCCGATGCTTTGGGCCTGGTCGTCTAGCTCCTTGCCTACTGGCGCATAGGTTAATAGTGGCGAGACTAGGAGGTTGTCGTTGCGGAAGGCAAAAGCGGTCGAGCTGCTATCCACGGCCCGGACCCCCTCTTGTGGGTATGCCTCAAACATGAAGATAGAGGCGTTAAAGGGCGAGTTTATACCCCCAACGTTGGCTGTGAAGTTGTTATACGCCTCTCGCTGTGTCGCCACGTCGTACTCCCGTAAGTATATTGGGAAGCGCGGGTTAGCAAGCCCGTCTTTCTGGCATGGGGGTGAATCAAGGGCAATCCCAGTCCATGCTGCTAGGTCGTGGTAGGTCCCGGACTTAGCCTCCGACGAGATGGGTCCAATATCGTGGAAGGGGCTGGTGTAGACCGAGTCGACTACCATAACCCCTTCTTGAATAATGTAGAATAATATTACTGGCTGTAAATTCGATGAGAACAGGACTCAACGACGTCTGGAGACTCCCCTTAACCTACCTTGTCTGGATCTATGTCAGGCATGTTCAACCAGTACGACCAATTGATGATGTAAGCAGGTAGATTAGAGAGGTGCTGATTAGCTGCTTCGTATACAGCCTCAACATTGTCGCCGCTGAAAATAAGCGTCTCAATAGCCCAGTCGCGATACTCAATTTCGAATACCTTTGTAGTGACTGAGGTGACAATCCCGAAATTCTGACCAGCTCCCTTCATGGCCCACCAGAGGTCCGAGGATGAATTGATTGTCTGTCGGGCACCGTGGGCGAGTACAATATTCATTGAGATAAATTGGTCGGCAACGAGCCCATGGCGTCCCTGGAGCCAGCCGTGGCCACCACCAAGGGCAGGCCCAAGATAGCTGACGCATTCACATGTCCCAGTCACTGCGTAAGCCGTGAGTAATACTGAGCTCTCCACGTCCAATATAAGCCTCGCGCACCTGTTTGTTTCCCTGATGCCGAAAGGGTATCCGTAACAACCTTAGACATGGTGCCGCCCCCAATTGTAGCGGTCTCCCCATCCTGAGCTACTATCACACTGGATAGCTGACTTAATGAGATCGCGACCCCTCGATTCATCCTACCCAGTGTAGTGATAGATCCATGAACACCATTAAAAGCTAGGACGGGCAAACCGCACTCGTGGGCTTGGCGTACCTAAACCACGCACCATTATGAGGGGCATTACATATACGAGTCTAATTCAGGAGCAAGAAGGGGGCGAAGGTAATGCATTAATGAGATGAAGTATCACATGAATGACAAGAAATCATTTAACAGATAATAGACTTACCGTATGCGCAACATCATCCTCAGTAACGGGAACTACAACGACGTTTACCGTAGGAGTCTCCAGCTCAGACCACCGTCTTGTTGCCGCTTCAAACTCGTCCGATCCGGGAAGATAGACGACAGCCCCAGGTGAGAGAAGGTCTCCCAGTATCTGAGCGAGCTTGTCAGGGCAGCTGTCACATGAGGCAGCACGGAGAGCGCAGCGAGCGCTTGCCGATAGGAGAGCAGCCCAGAAATGACGCATTTCACAACGAAAATGCCGTTTCGCAGAAATATGAGAGTATATTTGCTGAGGAACAAAATCTAATGTATGAAAACCTGCAGTCCCTCGATCAATGCATCTGAAAAATAGTCTAGATCGGTAGTTTGGTGGAAAGATTTCTATAACACCACCAACTTCCGCTTTTGACGGGCGAGAAGATGGCGAACATGTTACATGTATGCTGACTTGCATATAAATTCAATATGGTCTGGCCCCATTGGGGTATATCATCATATTATAGACTAGTGGCTAGTGGCTAGTGAGGTTACATAACTCCATGCAGGAGCCTAGTCTTATGATTTAAGTTCTTTGGATATTCAAGGCTTACAGTCAGTGTACACCTTATGAATGAATTGGATGGCTGAGAAAGAAAGGAATTCGCTATTTATTTTGACGTCGTGTGCAAAAGTATCTCCGGGTGACGGTGTACCTTAGCGCTGTTGAACAAGTGTTGCTCCTAGTCTGGGGGGTTCTTGGTAAATTGTACTTAGGGGCTGAGCAGGCTCTATGAACACCTACGTCGCTGTCTAATAGGACTTTCGGTTTCCAGATCTGGTGTATATAAAATCATATAGCTATATATACAATAGCTCATTGACTAAACTTTCGACGGCATCTACGCCGTGGAGATAGTAGTAAGAATAAACTCTACTGACAGTGGGAAGTCTCTATCTTCCGTTCTGTTTGGTGTGTGAATTTTCTCGGTTCCGTTTGACATGGCGGCCCAGTTGCTAGACCGGTCACCTTGGGGGCGAAATTCACCGTTATCAACGCAGAAGGAGGTACTGGCAGTTCCCACTTGGTGTCGTCAACATCAACGCCTTCCAGGGTCCTACACGTATCTATGATGACGTTGTAGAATGGTTGTGTCTTGCCTCTTGAGTACTCTCCATTCCGTTTTCGCTTATTTTCTGGCACGTTATATCTCCTTGCTCGTCACTGTGCCGCATCCGCAGCTTAATTTTGCCGCTGTGTGAAATGAGAGCGAAATGATATCACACAAGCGACAAGAAAAGCTATTGCACTCGACAATTAGATGAGCAACCTGGAGCCTGGGTAAGGGGAGGTGGTTTGCGGTGTACAGACAATATACTCTAGTGTCTTAAAAAAAAAGAGTACGATATGTTTAACCCAGCCCAAGCGATTGGTTGGATAACATATATAGCAAACACCCCCCGCACAATGGTGATGGCAATAGTAACGCCTATGAGCAGGAAAATCGCTGAGAGAACCAACTTCTTATGTATGGATGTGCGTGAGGTGCAAAGAATCGAGATAGGGAAAATATTCACTATTGTTTGCCTAAGTCGGTACTATTAATCAACTTATGAATCTACGTAGAGAGCCTAGAGACGCAAGCGCGCTCTCCGTAAATATTACATACTACAAGAATTGTTTAACTTCTCACACCTACCGAGAAGACTGTATCACTCTTCCACTCACGGGACTTAGCCCCAAACTTTTCCCAAAGAACTACTAGCCTAAGTGTCTGCACAAGTTAGGAAGCAACTTAACAAGAGCCAAAGGTTGAAAATATTGTTGACAGAACATTCGGCAGGCGGCGTAGCGGCCAAATTGCTGCACCTGTCCCAGAGGGTAAAGTTCGTTGGCGCTTTTTAATTAATAGTCTCGGCTCATACGCGGAAATTCTCAATTCCATGCGGCTAATCATGTTGCTAATTACGTGACATAGCATTTCCTTGCACAACATCCAAGGTCCCTCCAATTCTCAAACTCGTGTATGAGCAGGATAAGGTTGTACTTGATCGTATTCATATGCAAGCTCTAGTCCTCAATATTGTCAATGAGTACGAGCTAATGTCACAACTTAGCCAGGGATACATTCAAGCCACTAATACAAGGCTCTGCCACTCAAAACCTCTACGTTCTATCGGAAATAGCCCAAATATTGCTAAGAACACCGCGGAAAAGCGGTGGCCTCTGCCAGCTCCTAGCTTTCAGCATATCGACTCCATAATTATCTTGAAACCATAGCTGCCCGATCTACAACTAAACAGCACAGAGCCATCCAAAGTCAAGACTAGGATACGGCTTCGATTGTAACCCCAGGGGACATAGCAGACCTATTGTTATGTCAATTATAGGTTCACAAGAGAACACATTATCGGGAATCGGTCGAACAGTTGGTTAACAAGCACTGTGACGGAACCACTTCCACTATGTGAGCCGTTTGCTTCTTGTGAAGGAAGATATGCCCCGGACAGACATGGGGTATACAATCTGACGTTGGTACAAAACTACCAAGAGGTCCCCAAAATTGAAGTCCGAATAGTCTGCAATTTCAGCAATGTCGATCAGTAGACCATGTAAGCCTTATCAACATAAAATACTAGCATGTTTTCTGGTGTCGTGATTCTGTGTGAGACGCACCATTCAAATGCCTAGTAGCTTAAAGCGCTTGCATTCGCTAAACGCAACAGCTAATAACTATATGGAATATACATAAGTGCTTACTCATTTAACGTGACGAGCGGATTGAAGCCGAATAAAAATATGTACCTGATTCTCACCTCTAGCAAGGGGCGAGCTGGGTTCTCCGCAATGCTGCTAATACTAAGCGCGTTCAACATAACCCGTCGAGAGAAACACCATTTGCTGTCTCAGTGGCCGCCGCTGTGCCACATTCACGCGCTACAGAGACACATTCCGTAGTCCCTTTCCCCTTTTATACTAACATTGTGTTTTGACATATGACTTCAAGGATAAGTAGTGTATTCGTAGAATTGTAGCTTAGTGCGCCGAGGAAGAATGAGGATGGAAGCCTAAACAGGTCACGCATTGAGACAATTCGCAGAACTACACTACGTAATCTATATCAAATCGGTAGTCAATGTAACGCCCGTGGATGAAGCCAAGCGGAAGCTTTCCGTACTCAACTCTTCTCTTCATTAATTTTCTTCATTTTAGCAAAACATCTCACACCGCCACCCACCAGTACCAGGACACATTCAGGGCGATCAGTTAGTTTTCATTCTCCTCAAACCCGCATGGAGCCTGGCTTAGTCAGAAACGAGCCTAAACAGGCGCTTATAGCTCAAAAGTTCCTAACCGAGCAACATAAGGGTCACCCAATATGTTGGGTATAGCCTCCCACAGGCTGACTTACGCTTATAATACATTAGCTATTCCCCACAGGTACCAGGCAACAGCTGGATAGCAGCCACGCATTGCTAGAGGCGAAAGTCTCGCATTCGGATATACGTACCGTGTACAAGGTTTGAGTCGAGAAGAATTCAGCCCTAATACTCCACACTGTCCTCCGCCAAATCAAGTCGCCAAGACATCGTCCCTTATTCTCCGTAATCCGTTGGCTTAGCAGCTCCCATGGTTCAACCATGCCCAGCCAAGACAGGATAGGCTATAAGGATGACTTAGTAATAGGCTACGACCTTGGGCCAAGAGTTATGTAATAAGCGGTAACATTGTTACGGTCAATTCATACGTACGTACTTGGCCTATGTTCGCGCTGTCTAAACAAACTGCGTCGACGAACATGATCAATTGATACTCATACATACTTAGCCATGTTGAATCTTAATTAAATTTATGATGAGTTTCTACGCCCTGGTATTGCCTAAAACACGTTATCTAGTTGTCGGAACAAAAACAAAGTACGACTCTATAAGGTGCGTCTTACATTCAAAGTAACGTGCATTGTTAGGTTTTAGGAGACACAACCCGTGATTTGACTTTCGTAGAACTGTATACACTAGTTGTATGTAACAATAAGCCTTAAACTAATTATAGCTTCAATTAATTCGAAGAATTTGTTCAACTGAATTCGGCAATCGGCTTGGTACATGGATCTAACGCTGCTAAGCTTTTGCATATGCCAAGCATGGCTATTTTCCCACACCGACGTCTAGATTCTGATCTGCGTGTGGCTAGACTATGGCAGTGAGCTTATTTTAACTACTTCACAATAGACTGCATTCTAGGACTTCCTTCATGATTTCATACTGTAAACCGTAGAAATTTTAGGTAATAGAAAGAATCCTCACCATGTCAGAATAGGCTATTACTCGAGCATTGACGCCAAGCATTTGTAGCAACCTGTACTGCCAAGTCCATAGAAGATGTTGCAGTCCATGTTCTAAGAGGAAGCATATTGAGCGTCTTAAAGGGTTCTTATTAGTGAACAATTGTAGGAAGATCTCAGCCAAAACCCCATCTATTGACTACTATAACACTGCCGAACTTGGGCCTAGTAAAGGTTCCTTCAGGAGTTTTGACATTGATTTTTTGGATTGAATCAAACTATTAGCCAAACAGACTAAAAGGGATTTCGTTTCCGTTAATTGTCTTGCTATGGAACGCACCTCACAGGACAACCCGTCGGCATAGTGCTATGTTGGTTTTACTAACTGGGGCTACTTTAGTTATCATCCTCCGGATATTGTATGGATCCATATTAGTCTTATGTCATGTATCAGCTGAGGTTACTCCTGGCCTTGGATGGGCTCACAATCGAAATTGGTTCACAAGACAGGCATCACCGACTTCAAGGAGGAATATATAGGTGACAAGAAAATATAAATACATGGCAAATCCCTCGTTGGTTTGACTCAATCCTCTCTCAGATCACCATCTCCAACACTCAGAACCTTTTACCAACCTACTTCATACCAAGTTTTCGAACCTAGTCCTAAGAATATCTCAAGATGTTTTTCTCCCAGGTCGCCCTTCTCGCCATTGCCGCTGCCAGCAGCGTCCTCGCAGCCCCCAACCTAGACAAGCGCGGCCCCGAGACTCTGCACTTCGCGGACTGCGTGACGTACACCGCCATCGACTACTACGCGGACGACGACAACAGCAACAGCTTCCCGGGTAACGACAACACTTGCGTCCCAACCGGCTTTGGTGAGGGCGCTGGCACGCGCAGCTGCACGTACCCGACCAACGTCCGCCTGACGTGGAGCCTGGCTTCCAACGCCAGAAATGCCGCCCTGGACACCGTTGTCGGTTCCGCCAACAACGGCTTCAAGACCTTCACCTGCAAGAGGGCTGGGAACCGCGTCCTGTACACGGATGGAAACGGCCACCAGTGCAAGGACATTTACTACTGCCGTCCTGTAAGTAGCCTTTCTCCCTCTTCGGCCCTTGCTGTCCTCTTTTGTGTGATATCTCGTACGCTTTGGGATGGCGCTGGTTTGAAAGAACTTTTTAAAATTCAAGTTCAAGACTAATTTTTGTATAGTAATCGCTTTCTCGCGACGTCTCGGCCTTTATTTTCTAGGCTTTCGTTTGGAGGAGAAGGCTTTGTGAGCGTTATACAGTCTAGGTTGTCACCGCTCGAGGTTTTTCTCCTAGGAACTGTTGCTTGAATATTCGGTATTGTCTCGGAAGTTTCACAAATCATTTAGACTATACAGAATTTTCAAATTCGATTAAACATTCTATAAAACACAATGATTTTGAAAAGTGACATGTCAAGAGTCAGTATAATCAAGGACCAGGTTTAGGCTCTTTGTATAATAGGAAAAATACACATATACCCGTATACTTAACTTGCAAGAACCGGCATCAAAAAAGAGATTCAAGGAAATGTTTGATCGGACAGTAGGGAGAAGAGACAAGGTTAAAGTTTACGATCGAGAGGTCGCAACCATTAGCTATTCTCGCGTCGAACTAGTTCCACGAAGTCTCTAATAAGCTCTCGTATCACAATAAGTACCATGCGGTAAGTATAATACACAGCCATTCAATGGTCGTCTCGCGCAGACCAAGGTTCAAGTGCCTCCAGCAACTTCAGATGTGCATCTCTATCACCGGCAGCCTCTAAGACGGACTGGAATACATCATCTCCGATTCTACGACAGAAAATGAGAAACCCAGCCCAGATGAAGTCTGTGTAGCTTATGGTAGACCCCATGAAGAAAGGTCCCCCGGTATCCTCTCTCAGAATGGCTGTGACGGCCTGAAAATGAGGTGCTGCGTCCCTGTAGGGTTTATCATCTCCACCATATTGCTTTTCGAACTGGTCCAAAGGCATTCCAACGACTTTTGACCGAGTCTCGTGCCAATATGCATGGTTGCATTCCTTCAGGAGTCGCCTCATCACGTTCGGGACGTAGATAGGTTTTAGGCTTTCACGGCCAGTAAGCATGTGGCGTTCCACCTTCTCTCGGAGCGGCGAATCCAGGTGAAGGCTTGGGAATGGATGGTCCTTCTCAATGGCCTGTGCGATTTTCCACGAGTCCATTATGTAAGTACCGTCGGGCATGATCGCTGTGGGGATGGTATACTTTTCGATACCCTTTGGGAGGCTAACTTGCACTGTTAACTTGCCAAAGCTCCCCTAAGCAGTGGCTCGAGAAAACTTGGGGGCCAAACTTACTGCTCTTGAAGCCTTGGCTTAATTTCGGGATATTCGAGCTGTGAATAACGTCAATTTACTGTATATTCCTTTGTGTTAATAGGAAGAGGAAAACTCTGGATACCCATTCTGTTTCGTAGTCTAGTCCTTTGTAATTCAGCACGAACCGTGCTGCATCTGTGAGCAGTGATTCAATTCGATCTACAACGCTACGTACTTTTCCACGGGTTCAAGTTCCATGTTTTGTTTTTGGGGCCGCTGCTTGCCAAATCGAATAGGACAATCTTTGAAGTTGTCATTACGGATTTAGACTTAACAGGCGATAATCATAAAACACAGTGTTCCGACCTCATAGATTAACAATGTCACCACCACTGAGTGAGTCGAATAAGGATGCCAAGTAGGTTCTTCTAATGCGGCTTATATAGTAACAACTTGCGGGCCGTGGCCGTTGTCGGGCGCGCGATCAACTACTTAAGTACACGAGATGACTGCAGGGCAGCCACTTACATCCCCGCCTTCGCTGTGACGACACATCCCCCCAATTAATAAGCTCACACTAATGTTATATAGGTTAAGTATCTCGGGGTTAGTGGATGAGCTACCCCGAAGGACATGGTGTTTTTCTAATAGAGACCTTATAATTCGATAAATCTCCTAACTGTAGAGGTAACATTCAGCAAAGAATTATATAGAACAATTACAGAAAGATAATTGTAAATCATACTGGAAGCTTGGAGAATTCTACCCCCATGAGACCCGTAATGACAGTCGTTAAATGCTCCTGTCCCCTATCAACTAGCCTCCGTCTTACGTAACAATATAAGTTATCCTATTACACTGTAATACATATTAAAGTGCATAGTCAAGCGTATCTCTATATGTATAGGGGCGCCGTTCACATAGGGGCTGGCTAATAACCATTCCCGCATCTTCACACCAGATAAATCACTCAGGCACTCGCACTCCAGTGATCTCTTCAAGTTTGCTCAGCAAAGCATCCTGCGCCTCCTCATCATACGTCTCTTTCTTCGACTGAGCCGGGCCTATCTTCCCATTCGCCCAATAGCACCCGTTCTTCCCCTCGGCCTCGCCGCTTCCCTCAGCGAGCATAACATACAGCCTGTCGCTCTCGTCGATATCCCCCGGCGCTCCGGCACCCCCCATCTTCGTCGGCACCCAGCCGGGATCGGCCGAGTGCGCCACGACCCCCTTGGAAGCGAACCGGCGCGCGAAGACGTAGCCGAACATGGTATTGTATATCTTCGTATCAGCGTAAGCACCTCTATCACTAAAGCGGCCTGCCTTGTGGCGCTCCCTCCAGCCAAAGTCGTCCAGATTGGTCGATCCGGCCCGGTGGCTGTCCGAGCTCACGTATAGGAGGCGTTTGGGCAGTGGCGCAAGACACGTCAGGATATAAGGGGCCAGGACATTCACCGCGAAGACGCCAGGGTAGCCCTCGGCTTGCGCGCGATAGGGGCCGAGATACAGCCCTGCGTTGTGGAAGATGCAGTCCATGGGCTCGAGCTTCGATAGCGAAGTCGCCAGGGCCTTGGTCTCCTCGATGGACGTGAGATCGCCTAACAGGACATCGGCTGCGCCGGGGCAGGCATTCCGCGCATCGCTGGCTCTCTGGGCATTCCGAGCGTGTAAGTAGACTGTGTGGCCCCTGGAGACAAGCTGCTTAGCTGCCCGAAGACCGAGCCCATCAGTCGACCCGGTTATGAAAATGCGCCCCATCTGGTAATGCTGAGGATGGGAGAAGCTAAATTAAAATAGAAATATCTCAGACCTAAGACGAAGAAACCCAGTATGTAGTTGAACTTGAATGGAAGTTAGTGATACAGTCTGCTTGGTACGAACACATTTATTACCTCCCATCACACTGTACGCGTACCTACCTAGGTGATGCCTTGAATGCCTGTTGGGGTAACCGGCACTTGAGGTTTATACATCATAGACAGGTATGTACACGCAGAATTAGCTACCTAGGTACTGTACATACGAGTACCTACAGTAAGACAGCTCTCAAGCGCCCCACACAAGCTCAAGCTCAGGCAGAAAGCTACTTACGCGGGGTTATGCATATGCATACTTATGTACTAGGTAGTGCGGGGTTGGCGTCATACCTACCTATCAAGCAAGCAAGCTCCAGGTACCAGATACTACCTACCTGATACCTGGTAGGAGGTAATCTACCAGAGGCATCTATGAGGCAGAAACACGAAATACGGCAACTTTTGCAAGACTGAACCCGCAGGCCAGCGACCTCATCTCATCTCTCTTCCCTTTCCTTCCTCAATTACCGATCCAGTATATTCCCACTACTCTTCACCAGCACAGCTCGCCGACAGACGCCACAAACCTCAACGAATCCCCAAGAGCATACAACCCATAAAAAAAGAGAAGAAAAGAAAACAAGATGTCGACAACAACAAACCCAGACCCAAGCCCAAGCGCCCCAGCCTTCATCCCGCTAGAAGCGAACCCAGAGCTCATGACGTCCCTCCTGCGGAAGCTAGGCCTGAGCAGTGCGTTGCAGGTGCACGACGTATACAGCATCACAGAGCCAGAGCTCCTAGCCTTCATCCCGCGGCCGGCGCTCGCACTCCTCCTCGTGTTCCCCGTGAGCGCGACGTACGAGTCGTCCCGGCTGGCCGAGGACGCCGGCGTCGACGAGTACAAGGGGAAAGGCCCCGACGAGCCCGTCATGTGGTGGCGCCAGACCATCCGGAACGCGTGCGGCCTGATGGGTTTGCTGCACGCTGTGTCGAATGGTCCGGCGAGGGGGTTCATCGGTATGTTTATCTATCTATCTATCTATCTGCGCCTCTCCCTGCCTCTCCCTGCCTCTCTCTCCCTCTCTTCTTCTCTCCATATCTCTTTTCCCCATCCTTCCCATCCCTCCTATCCAATAACCCCCAACTCAACCCAACCCAACCTCAACAAAGAAAAGAAAAGAACTAACCGTAACCCCGCCCCCCTCCAACTTCAGAACAAGACACCCCCCTCTCAACCCTCCTCGCGCAATCGATCCCCCTCCCCCCACCCGAACGCTCCGCCCTCCTAGAGAAGACCCCGGCCCTCGCGACGGCGCACCACGAGGCCGCGAGCCAGGGCCAGACGACCGCCCCAGACGCCCAGGACGACGTAGACCTGCACTACGTCTGCTTCGTCAAGACGGACGACGGCATCCTCTGGGAGCTCGACGGCCGCCGCCGGGGCCCCATCGCCCGGGGCAAGCTCGCCGCCGACGAGGACGTCCTCTCCGAGAAGGCCCTGCTCTGGGGCCCCCTGAAGTTCCTCGAGCGCGGGGGCGGCGATATGCGGTTCTCGTGTGTCGCGCTCGCGGGATCCGTGGATTGAAAAAACTGAGTTTTGAAGCCCGGAAAGGGAAAAGGGAAGATTAAACACACAGGGAAGGACAGGAAGAGTGTGCGTACACACGTACTCTGTCTTGCATTTATGTAGAGTTTTGGTGCGTCGATATGCACTCAAACACCTCACTTAAAGAACAAGCATAAGCCAGGGTTGGGAATTATTATCAAGGATTTGGCCCTAGTGAAGCGGCCAACATACGTCTGCCAGCTAATAATTTCTACCCAACACCAAAGCCGATTTCAGAAGAATTCGGCGAGTGACTCTTGTACCTATCATGTAGATGACCCCTTGTTATAAAGAACATGAAGACGCCACAGGGCAGTCTAAGGCGAAACCAATGACATTTTACTAGCCTAATTTAGGTCTCTTTATAGAGGTCTCATCTAACCCCCCCATTGATACATCAATCTCAATTAACCTTGGTCTCTACCACGCGAAATCCGATGCCAGATATTCGAATCATGTAGCTCGCAATTCCAATCTTACAAAACGAGCTCTGGTCAAGAGGTAACCCTATGCATCCACGATTAACATAAGAAGACTATACAGAACCAGACCGAGCCCTAAGATGAGACGTTGCATCTTGGCCGGGTCGAGACCCTTCTTGGCTGGCTCGAGGAGTATCAGACGGGAGTGTCTCCGCCAAACCAGATTTCGGGACAGCCACTTCTTGATTGAAAGGAGACTCCTGCGAAAATGAAGCAACGGAGCGCGGAAATGGAGAAGTAGGGTAGTTAAAAGGGTAACTAAATTGACCCGGGGAGGGACAAAATCCATGGCAGATGGGGAAGGGTAGATAGAAATGGTATGCGGCATGGCTCATGTCGAATGGGGTTGAGACCGAGTAGTGCAACATTTTAGGCTCGTACGTAGTTGTCTTCGGCCTACTTAGGAAAGAATCAGTAACAGGCCTGATGAATAATCCGAGTAAAAGCGAGGGAGTATTACTTACCTCGGTGCCTGTGAAGTGACAGCAAGAGGAGACAGGGAGCGATGGGTAGAGGACGGCGATTCCTTCGACATTGCCTGAACCCACCAATCGACTTCAGCGGGCATTGCTGGTCTGGTAGACACGTCCGAATTGTTAGATGAGTTGGAAACCGTTGAAATAGGTGAGTCTCTATTCCCGTCAAGGCCATGACCTGCCAAGTCGCCTGGTTGACACTTGTTGTTGCATTTGTGTCCGCGCAAGTTGGCCTCTCCGCCATTGGAAACAAAATCCCGAATATGTTCAGAGATATGCTGTACAAGATCCTCGTCCGCACGCCCTTGATCACCTGCCTGGTTCGCCCCTTTTTGCTTCTTAGCATTTGAGTCCTGTCTAAGAAGATTCCTAATGATGTCAAGAAGGTCATCTAACGAGGAGGACAGGCTTGCCAAGTTGATATTCGATGACTTTATGTACTTGTTTGTGTATTCCCGGTCAGCCGCCTTTGCGCAAGTTGTGCAGTTTGGATCCCGTTTTTTGCTGCTCATGACGGAAGCAGCCGACTTAGTACAAATATCACAGTTAGGATTATACGGAATCTTCGAACCGGGAGCGATTCGAAGACCTTGAAGGATATGAGAGGGAAGATCGCCGCCTTTCTTCGCTGCCACTTTCCACTCCTTTTCCTTTCGACGTCGTTCTTTAGCTTGCCTTCGCTTTTCTTTCCTTTCTTGATTTTTGTCACGGCGGGCCTTGCGTTTCGCTTCATGGCGTGCTTTCCTCTCCGACCTCTTTCTCTCCCTCTCTTGCTTTTTGCTACCTACTATCACATCATCCACCGGTGGCTGCTCGATTGAAGGACGGGATGGAGCCGGCATATATAAATCAGGAGGAGGTGGCGCTGCAGATGCAGGGGCGAGGCTTGTAGTTTTCGTGGTCTTTTCCTCCGCAGCCGGCCCTGGAGATTGTGCCCCCTCCCCGGCGGGAGGTGTCAATATACGTGTAGCCGCCTCGAGAGTTTGTTTAATTCCCAGATTTACCTTTTCGATTACGTTTGCCGGCATCTGCTCCAAAGAATCAACCCAAGGGGAATGTGTTTTGTCTGGAATATCATTATGTCAGAATGCACTCAAGCCAATAATTATCGAGGGATGTCACAAACCTCCTGCAGAAGTCTCATCTTCGCCTCCATGATCTAGCTTGTATGTTAATATGAAAGATATAAATGGTATTGTAACTCCTTCTGTTGACTAACCTTTAGGTGAAGGATCGCTCGGCCCAGCTATATTGGCTTATCAGACTTAGTCAGCCACAGCCAAGTACACAAAAAGGCAAGGATCAAGATAAATTACCAGGAGGAGGCGAGTTCTTCTTCGACCGTTTCCCATGCTCAGGTGTTTTGCCATTTCGAGCTGGGAGTTCTATGACCAGCATTAGTCAATTCGAGAGTGTGCAGTTACTTAGTGGGAGAAATATACCAGATGGTGGTTTCGTGTCTTGCTTTTTGTCAGGACTCTTGTCTCCATCCGACGGAAGCACTAGTTGACTATTAGCAAGCACCTGGTAGTCCGGAGCACAGGGGCTATAAACCAATTTCTGGGATTTCCGCAACTTTTGGAAGTCGCTGAATTGGCATTTGAGGAGCATCAGCCTGCTCTACTGGTTTACCGCCTCGACTCGACTTCTGCGTTTGATTGTCAGATTGACAAATTCGCCCCAGATCATCTTCTTGTCGTTCGGGCTTGTCGCCACGCCAGTCACACACCTCCGCACGGAGAGATGGCTGTTGGTTTTCTTCACATGCTTGTGCTAGATCGTCCAGTTCGGGTTCGGGAGCATCGCCTCGCCAGCCACAAGCGTCCTTTGGCGACTTGGGACGCCTAGGGCGTGCCGCTTGGCGGTGACTGGAATCGCCGTCGAGCTGGCCAGTAAGTTCCGCAGCTTCAGCTTTGGCCTGGAGCTGCTCTCGTGATAATCCATGACCGTCGAACGAGTAGTCCATGATGAGAGGAAGGGGATATGTGCTAATTCGGGCCAATGTATTGTTCAGAGGTGTATTAGTTTAGGATGTGGGAATAGACCCAGTCACACTCTTAACTATTCTTGATGTATCAATGCTGCATAGGTGTTATTAGATTAATGATAGGGTCCAAGTAAGAGGGCGGCGTGGAGAGAACCGTGGGTGCATAGTTCACGTTAGGTATGAGTAGGCCACGAAGCTGAGGTGTCTAGGATCGTCTCGCGTAGCTCATGCCGGGTCCTTCAGAACACCTACCTAGGTAGCTTTACGTAGAAGGTTACACGAATTGTCTGGGAACAATGGGGAAGGCGCCTACATTCCTTTTCTTCCATGCTAGGCAGTGGTAATGCTCGAGATTTGTCGATGGCGAAGCAGGCACTGGCGCTGAAGGAGGATGTTCAGCGCTGGCAGGAAGGACAGGAGAGTGTACCTTACAAACCAATTCATCTCACGTACTCTTATAATATTGACCTACAGCATGGTTTACTAGATACCTTAAGTGTCTACCCCAACAATTTACTCCTTTGGCTTTCTCTATAATTCCAAATTGATGATAGAGTGAACATCCGTTCGATCGTGTGAATAAATAACTGCACCAGATTTTCTACGTAAGGTGTCTCTGAGTCCTCTATATCGTCGGCCTTTGATACAAGACAAGAACAAAGACTACCATAGATACATCTCCTAGTATCAAGTAGGTGCGCTAATAAGAAAATCCAAATCACAATTGTTAACCTACCTAGGTTTTCTAGGCACCCTATCACGTCAAGATCAAGAAGAGATCAACAAAACGCCGAAAATAAATGAAAGACATCCTTACAGCTTATTCAAAATGCTATTGACCGGATATATTCTATTTTGCCAGTCTTTTAGTTTTTTTTTTTTTTTTATTAACAGCAGACTGGAGGTTAAGTGCCTGCTGATGGGTCCGATCAGGCAACCCGCCAACAATGAAGAGCTTGGTGCCAGCTCAACTATATTAAACCGATGTAAAGGTGACGAGGTTGTGCCTGTTTAGTAACTCAGTAAGGTTAGGTCTTTATCTTTTGACGAAGTCAAGACAATTTTCGACGAATCTCAGTCATATACAAAACCATCATTGTAGTGTAGAAGATATTACATCAAAAAGAGGCAATAAAGAGACGGAGATAAGTTAGCCCTTTTCGGGGAGGTATTGTATCCCTGAGAATGGTCTTTAACTAACATGCGATCCCATCCATCCCTTACATGGTCCGTAGCATAGTGGCTCGAAGTCATATGGTACAATAGAAGAAGCATTGTGGCTTGGCCCTGCGGACTGAGGGAGCGTCTTTAAGTTGATAAGGGAAACCCAGACAGTTGCCTGTATCGAGATTACCATGTACCTTGCAGGCGGGTGACGATCACGCAATGCGATGCACGAACTGTTGTTGCGATTGGCAGGAACTAACTAACTCGGAGATTTTCCGTTGTCCAATCATGGCTTAGCAACAAGCGGTTTTTCAGCTTGTATTTACATCGACTAAAGTCATAGTTGCACCCCACGTGGCCCAGCACACCATCAATAACTCAACCATTCACAGCTCTGCCCCCCCTTACTATCAGATCTTTGATGGGGTTTCACATATACTACTGCAATGAGTTCAACTTGTTATTTACATACACAGTTGTACTGTAAGGACCAACTCTCTCCATAATAAAATAAGATTATGAGAAATTAACAAATAAGAGGCTCAAATGGGTGTTGTCGGTTAATACACGCGGATCTGCATGTCTCACGTCACCAGTGTGAGAGAAGCCTACTTTAGTCTCCTGATAGTAGATTTTAGACCGCGCTGTGCCTGAGCGATCGGTAGCGCGGCCGATAGAATCGGCCGGGACCAACGAGGACCAGCGCATACTAAGAGTGAGCCGCTGGGAAAGTCTGAGCCTAAAAATCCGACTACCGTTCTAGAGCCATCTAGATAGACAAATTGCGAGTAAGTTGGTGTGATGTTAGGAAATGCTGGTGGATGTTTTGAAAGTGTAGTCTACACGTACACTAGGTTAGCTTATTACTCATGTGATGGCTTGGCTTACCCCGTGCTGAGACAGTTCGATAGCGCGTCTCTATTGCCGCACAAGTATTGTGTTGATTAGTGTAAAGCATCGATCAAAAAATTTCCTATCTGCAAGTAAATCATTTGTCTCAGATGCGGGAAACAAGAGAAGAAAAAAGGGTTATTGATATGCGGCTGACGGGCGAGGGTTAAAAAGCAAGCCGAGACGGCCCTGCATATCATCAGACCAGGATTCGAATCCTACCCAGCTCTTCGCAATCAAAGGAACGACGAACAAACCCGAGTAGGACCCGATCTTCTTCACCGGCTACCGGGCAAATGCAGGGCACCCATCTACACTACTATGTAGGGGAAAGGGAGAGTGGAGGCCGTCGATCATCCCCTTTGTGGCGTCACCGACACCATGGTAACTCGTCGCTTGGGGTTCGATTGATGTTTCGTTTCTTCTTACTATCTGTGTGTCGCTTAGTACAGTGGTTGTAATAACTGTATTTTCATATCTACACTAGATCTCGTTAACACCGGGGTGTTAATCCTAAGGTGTGATAGCTTGCGAATCCTACTTAGCTTAATCAGAGCTAAATGACTTCTTCAACGGATACTAACTATTTCTAAGCTGCGATTGGTTCCTCGATAAATCTCTACACTAGTGTCGCGTATCGTAGTACACCTAGCTAATGCAAAGGGTTTATAGCCAAGAGCTGAAAGGTTCGAAGCACATTCTACCGACACGAAATAAAACTATTTGATAGGTAAGAATGACATTCTCATGTTCGAAGAAAAGACTACATGAAATACCTAAGGCGAGTATACACTCCTGTTTGGGTAAGATCAGAGGGCAGCAAGAGGGCAAGCTCACAAGGGTTGTCGCGTACAGAACCTCAGGCATGCAGGACATATATTGTGATTTTCACGTCACGTAATGAACTCAATCCACTCCCCCACAAACAGATCACTGCAAAGAACTTTCGTCATTTGAAGCAGATACTGGCGAGACTGGTATACTACACTAGCGTACGACAAAGTCACGATCCACCCTCTTAGTCTACTACACATAGTAAATAGCTCCTCGGCTAGCAGTAATAACAAAATCTGCTTCGTGATGGGCCTTTACACGCGAATATACGCAACAATCTTCAAAGAAAAAAACATTTTGCTATCTGCAGGTTCACGATACCATGTAACCTGTAAAATTACGAGAGATATATCTGGCTAGCAAATGCAGATTTACAGGGTCTTGACAACCCAAGTCATGATCCTTCGGTCATGTCAGCACTCCGCATACCACCCCTCAAGACTGGGATAGGTATCCCGCCAGACCAATTTGCTGCTAGCCCACTGGCGGGTTCTCACCGTCAATTGAAATTTGACTAAGCTGTTCGGTTAGAAAGGGATTGTCGTGTATGTGGTGTATCGTATACTAAAGCATGTAATGGCATTTCGCCATTTTGAAGTACACTTCTACATGCAGCCATGCGCAGTCCTTCGTGTGACGTGCACTCAATTCGGGTCCGAAGGATTCGCTATCGGGTCGCCCCGTCGTTTTATGAATCCTTTTAAGTATAGTACCTAAGAAGAAACGCTCTACAACGGGTATTTCCTGTACACTACGAGGTATCTACAATTCTACTCTCGAGTTATATATTGGTCGGTAATCCAGGCAGTCAATACCTTAGGTACTTGAATACACTCGGTAGGTACTTAAGCTAGACACCTACAAATGAAGAGCAGATCGCAATTGCCAATTTATTAGCCTCAGAGGTGTGAAGAGAGCGTGCTCGGGCAACAAATGGCAGACGTGTTTAAAACCTTAATTGGGTTGCCTAGCTTTACTATCTACAGCACTTGCAAGGTACTATAGTTCGCCGCTGTAAGGTATATACAGGTCGGAAGGTACAGTAGAAGTAGGTATTAGCAGATTGAGTTAGGTCCCTAGAAATCCAGGGCACCATGTCACCTACCTACACTACAAGGTAAGGTACCCCCCGGTCCAGCAGGGGTAGGCCGCTTAGTGTAGCGCGGGTCCCCAGCGATCAGGAACTTATAGAGAAATCCATAAAGTACATAGGCAACTAGCAGGATGCTTGCGCGCACACTTATACTAAGAGGCACCGAGCCTCTTTTCTCTCTCTCTTTTTCCCCCTTTCGTTTGCTACCATAATCTACACCAAGGTTCACCCCGTCAGGGGACTTCCTTGCATTTAGACATCCTAGTACATATGAACAAAGCTTCTAAAGTGCTTGCGCCGCGAAGTCTCCTCCAGTCGTCCGGACGTCCCACGCTTTTTTCCATGTTTTTCCTATCTTAAGTACTTACTCATGAATCGTGGCCATCTATGTCTATTTTGTTCCTTAATCAATAATCGTCTTATCCCTAAATAGTGCTCTGTACAGACCCTCATCACCACTGTCTCTTTACGACCTCTTCTTTCTGTTGTTTTTCCTTCGATACCTACCTTTGGATAATTAAACTACATCATCTTGGCGACAACATTTTGTTTATCATTCACCCTCAACACCAGTTCCACAAACGTTTTCTCTCTCGTCCGATCTATCTTGGGACTAAACCACTAATATTCAATAATCTATTTTTCTTTACACTTCCGCTATTTTGACGTTGGGAACCCCGATCCTTGTGTCTATCTTCATTCCTTGCCAATACCCACCCTCAGACCTTTTGGAGCAACAGCATAATACAAGGCCGGCAAAAAGACAAGTCAGTCAGCTACTAGTCATATCATTTTAGCCAATATCACATCTCTCGCATTGTGCAGGAAGCCATGTCAGCGAGATGGGCTTGTTAAACTTCCTCGCCAAAAAGTCCTACCCGGATCTGGCCGGACACGATTCGCTCAAGACAAGCGCCTACGATACGACGGTGGCGTCGTCGCCGCCAATCCGCGGTATGGGTTCTTCCTAATCCAGTAATCTCCTTTCCCTCCATGACTTACACAGGTTTTAGGCACATACCCCGTCCTCGGCAACGGAAGCAAGATTCTAGAGGAGTTCCAGAGGTCTCATCCTAATCTTGCAAATATATCTCGCAATAATTCACCAGCTCCGTCGCCCCTAGTTCCTCGCCTTCATGGCCCCGGCGTAGATCGGCCGAGGACCGCTCCATCAAGCCAACTCGCTGACACAAGAACCTTGCTAAGCTTACGATCAGAGCCGGCCCCCACATTGCCGGTACCTCCCAAGAAGAAATATGGCCCTTACAAGTTACCTCCGAGAGTAATGATCGATGTTCGAGATACTTCTCTACTGTCCCAGCCTGCGCCATCACCAGCCTTGGTATCACCGGGCTTGGTATCAACGTACTCCGACTCCGTTCGAAGCAGTGAAAATGGCAAGGCTAAGGGCTACGTTGATCTTCTAGATGCCCAATCGATGATCAGACCCTCTGATTTCTACACCAGGATTCAGGCCGCGGGCGCAAAAAATTATGGCGAGGATGTCGCAGATCGTAATAGGGAGGAGAAACCCAGTAATCTGGATACAGTAAAAGCTCGGGAAATATCTTCAAGTCACACAGGTGGGGATTGGAACACAGTCATCTCCAAAGACGTCGACGACGACTCCGATGACGAACCTCGCCGGCCTCTTAAAATTCGGCATTCCATAAGCTCTGGTCTACGACCCCAAAAAGCTAGTTCTCACCTGTCCGAGTCGTTTCCCAAACGGACGTCATCCCGCCTCCCACCACAATATGCGAACGAGGTGCACAAAGCTATGACTCGAACGGAGTCGGCCAGATCAGAACGAGCAGCGAGACGCAAATCCATGCCTTCTTTTGTGGCTTCTGCATCTAGTGGAGCCCCACGGAGTTCCTCTATGGGGAAGAAAGGTAAAGAGAAGGACACCGAACCCTTCCCCGAGTCTCTCAGAAATCACACTCGGTCCGCTACAACATATGAGCGGGAATATTCGAAGCCGAACATATCCTCCAAGAGGCAATCGCTGACGCCATCGCACATTGGGCAGCAATCGCCTCAGAAGAGTACTGATCTTGACAAACCCTTACCAGCCCTCCCTCCGGCTGCGAGAAGTCATTCCAGACGGAAGACCACATCGCACAGCAATGCAGTGGTGGAATCAAGGCTGCTAGCGAAGAGACAAAGCCTCCAGGGCATGAGTTCAACAAGCCGTGGAGAAATTTACGAAGACACCTACCAACAAAAGAAATCATTGCAGGCTACGAAGCCCTCAAGAGACCGAAATTCAACTAGACGGCAACTGGGAAGTACCACCGATCTTCAGGACTCTCTCTATAGCTCGCCAGCGCAGCAACCTGACCTCATATCACGTCAGTGCTCTCCAGCGTCGCGACTTGTACTTGTACTTCATGCTTTTGTGATCCAGTACTAACTTTTGGATATAGAAATAATATCTCCTCCCGCCAAGTGCACAGATAATAAGGACCACCCAAGTCAGTCTAATCATGCTCGGAAACAGAGTGCCATATCTCTACCTAAGCAGAGCATCATGGTTGCCCATGAGACTGGATCTCCCATTCCAGAACGAAACAGCAGCCTTCGTCGCTGGTCTCTAACATCCGAAACGGCTATGTCAACCCTGAGCTCGAATCCTTTTCGACCACAATCGGGCCACACTACTAACACATCGGTCGATTTCTCGCCAATGTTTCCACGTGCTTTTAGCGACTTGATACCCCCAGTCCCCGATATCCCATCTTTAAAATCATTACAGTCTAAATCTAAAAGCACGTCTACCAACCCGCCATCATCTCTCTCTTTTTCGACTACTTACGGGCCTCAGTCGAGCGAGTTCTTCTTAGAAGACCATGTGTCTGATAATGGAAGTTCGCCAAGTCTCTCAAGGAGTTCGTATGAGAAAGATCTCTTATTTTCAGAAACAGGCTACGGAGTCGCCGGGGATCAATCATCTGGACTTCCCGGTTTATTCGATACGGTCCCATCAGCAGACCTATCAACTAGTCGGACTTGGGGAGATGAGTTTCAAAGCGTATCCAATCAGTTCCACGTACCAGATTACCCTGAAACGGATTCAAACAATTTCTCTGGCAATCAAGACCAGTCAGACTCTTCTGATGACATAAATTTTGATATACCCAAGAGCCGAGCGAGCTCCGCGCTCCACTATACCCCGGTTCAAGAGAGATTTCCAGGGATGGCACGTCCTCTTGAGGAAGACGACGACTCGGATTTCTAATTCGAGGCGACCTACACGGGTAACTAATTCATTAAGATAATTCAAATTTATGTGTATGTTTGTATGTACAGGGCGTTAGACACGAGAGCGGCGGTGTTTTATATCATGGATTCGACAAATCATTAAATGGGGTTCGGTTTTTGTGCGACCATTGAGCTCGAGGTTCCTCAGGCGCACTGACTTTCCCTCTTTGTATCTGACTGGTTTATGTCATTATTAGATGACGACTTGGCGTTACCTAACGTAGAGTTCTAAGCAGAGCGCTGAACTCGGAGTTAAGAAGGAAAAAAATGAGATTTATGCTAATCAGCCTATCAATGACATTCATTCTATCCACCAATTTTAATCTCGACATTTTCTGCAAGCATGATGTTTTTATGTTTCTAGACGGTCAATGACATCTTTACGTGCCTTTTATTGTTTTTACTCTTCTGGTCGCCTTACATCAATCATTCTAGGTGCTGAAAGCCCAGAGACGTTCAGAGACCAACTATATTGCGGTTATTTACGCGCTTTTTCTCTCTTACTCCTTATTGTACTCACCAACTAGGTTATTCTACCCGGAAGAATAGCGGCAAGTCCCATTATACACTATTAGACAATAAGAAACTCAAGTAACAGGGACAAATGAGTTTAGCTTTGCCTAGCCTTCAATGAGATTGAGATTCTGCGCCGGTGAAGTTAAAGCTATCGTTGACATTATCAGCCGTGCTAACATTGCAAATTAGGTCTCAAGTTTATATATCTCTACTCACATAGGCTCTACGAGAGAAGTCTAAAGGTGACGCACTAGTGACCATATTGATGCATGATGATGTACAGAGTTTCAAGCACATGTACCTATCTACCTGTTAAGCTGCATACAAAAGCCCTGGATATTATTAATAACTCCCTTACCTTACATAACTTGCCAGTAAATGTGCCAGGTAATTCTCTTTTATAATCTAGTAAGTCGTCTAAAAGTCAAAGAAAGTCAGTCTAAAGCATTTACTAAAAAGCAGAAAAGGCAGAAAATAAGGAGGCAAATCTCTAGATCAGGCACAAAAGTAGAAAAACAACGTAAGATCTTATTTCAAAGCTATTCGCAATTACAATTACAATTAAATGTCCTCTTAAACTCCTCCAGACTCACATCCTTCAGCTTATTCAGAAGCTTCTGCGCAGCCTTCGACTTAGCATACCCGCCACTCCCCGCATAGGCACTTTCCCTCACGGCCCCATGGATCACGACGGCAGCCGCGACTTGGGTGGCCGCGAACTCGCGGTCCTCGTCGTCGGTTTCCGAGTACATGATCCTCCACCGGTTACAGTGAAATTCGGTACCAAGGACGTGAGATAGTAACGTCACGGGGTGATTGTTGGCGTAGGTGTCGTACAGATGCATATCCTCGAAGTATGGGAGGATATGGGTGTCGAAGAAGCGCTGCACTTCCTCGTAGTCGAACTCGCTGTCTACGAAAATGGCGCCGATGTACGCCTCTACGATATCGGGGAGACTTTTGGGAGGCCGCTTTTCTCTCACCCAGTAGTTACGTGCGTATGCAGCGCGTCCGAGACCAGATGCCTCAGCTGCGTCTTCTGCTTGGGTTCGAGCCTCCGTAATCACTAGCACATAGTCTGTAATCTCTTTGTGCATATGAACGTTCATCGACACCATGTGTTTCTGAAGATTGAGGGAGACACAGAGGCAGCCTAAGAACTGGTTCGAGACCATGGCCATCTTGTGTTCTGTCAACCACTGAGGGTCGGCCCCGGGAAATCTGTGGAATAGATAGTCGACACAGACCATGTCGAGAAGTGCATCTCCGAGGAATTCAAGTCGCTGGTAGTTCGGAATTCCCTCGTAGATAGATCCATATGAAGGGTGTGTGAAAGCGCTCCGCAGGACTCGAGGGTACTTAAACTTATATCCCATCTTCTTCTCTATCTCACTTGCGAGATCATGATGCACAGCACGAGCGTCAGAGCTCTGCCACTCCGGTATCTTGTATGCGGCGTAGTAGTCGCCATATTTGGTCATCTTATGGTTCTTGTGGTTAACAAATTTTGTGACTGCTTGAATAGCCATATCGAAATCTTTCTTCTCGCGTGTTGTCATGTACGCCGCACCTATGAGGGCCTCACAGACGTCCGCAATGGACTTGTCAGCCAGTGAATGCTTTGGCCCCCTTTCCTTCTTAGTAAACTTTCTCCCCTTCAGCAGTGTTAGCCCCTCAGGGTACCACGTGCTTCGATCAAAAGATCTTGTTCGGATTGATTCTTGTAACTCCATTTCCAGCGCATTATTAAAGAGGTTCTTGTTGCATACGAGGACCATACGATCGACGTGATACTGAAACTCATCGCAGTCTTGGATCTGGGAAAATAAAGCTATGGTGGTACTCATTTTCAGAAATGAATCGCCTAGAAACTCGAGACGCTCATAATTTTTACCCATTCCTCGTTGTATATTGATCTGGTCTTCTGGCCTCTCCTCAGTGTTATCGCTGTCTTTGGTCATGGCCTCCAGAGCCAAACTTGGCTGCAAATTTAGACCAATCGACTTGCACGCCTCGAGCACAATGAGACTAGACTCAAGCCTATAGATAATGGCCGGCAGATTATAGGCCATGGCGACAACGCGTATAGGAAGCTTCAATTATCAGAGATTTATACATGCAGTCAGAGTACGGAGAACTTACAAGTGAAATTTGCAAAGTTTGAAAGACTAGGAAACATCGTCTCTGAACGTCGCCTGTGACATCAAATTTATCAAGTAGATTTCGACGAAGAGGTATGTACTCGGCTTCTATGACCGATAAATCATCTCTTCGGTTGATTTTGCGCCTGGAACTATTCCATAAAGTCACAATAGAGCTCCAAATATCAGTTGTAGGTTGCCCTTGACGCCGATGCTGACTTCTTGGAAGGTTAGGGAGTTGAGGGTCTGTGGGACGAAGATCAGGGCGCCTGCATATGGTGTAAAACTTTCGAGCGCCATCATAAGGGTCTGTAACAAATTTGTCGTCAAATATATCTTCTGGTTGATTCTCCCACTCTATATGGTCCGGTCCGTTTTGGATTTGTAGAATGCAATCCCAGTCGATGATCCCACGAGGATCTCCGCCCAAGACAACGTGTTCTACATCATGTGAAAGCACCAACGGCGCAAAAAAGTACGGCATTTTTTCTGCCTCGCGTGCAAATTCTTTACTAAATATATCCTTGAAGATTCTGAGGGTGAACTGATTCAATCCATCAATATCTCCCGGGTCGCAGTCCATGGGAGTAGGCAAAGGGAAGCATTCAACATCTGACGTCTGTTGATTCTCGAAGTAGATGGGGAATGTAGCTACTTGCGGCAACGAGTCTCTTGTCAAAAGGGCCAGAGGTTGAGAAGGTCGTCCCAGTGCTTTCGGGCTGGACAGCTTAATTACCGTCACGAACAGTCTCTCTATGAGTCCCGAAACAGACCATGAATATGGTTTTCGTCTCATAGGATACTCAGCTTGTTTTTTAGAGCTGATCGCGAGCCTAGCATTACGCATAGCTGGGAGTCGTTTTGAAAATGTTGATCGGAGGTTATCGTCGAGGTGCTTTTGCTTCTTCAACTTCAAACACATCTCAAAGGCTGCCGAGCACTTCGCCACCTGTTTCGATGAGGCACGGCGTCCGATTGCGCTTTTAATTGGGGATGCATCTGGAAGCAGGACTTCACATTCGAACTCGCCGCCGACATTGTGAACGATATAGTCAGCAGCATCACAGAGCACATCAGTCGGGTGTGGTAAAGATGACACAAAGTTCGCAAGTACTGTGACACTACTCTTGTACGTCAACTTGGCACCGGTAGAAGGAACTTTATATACTCTGTGGCTTCTTTCTTTGGATAGATGATACTCGATGTCGTAATCGCAACCAGTAATCAGGCGGTCTTCTGGCAACATATCGCAAAATTCACGCAATTTAGCTTCGTGATCTTGGATCTCGGCTATGAGTTGTCGATGTGCAAGATTGCCGGTTTCAATCATCTGATAGAATTTTGAGTTGAAACGTCGCGCGCGGCCTCTTGATTGGATATACTGAATGACTGTTTTGTAAAGGTCAAACCGGATTACCACATTACAATCCGGTATATCAATTCCCTCCTCGCCTGCACTTGTAGCGAAGAGACAATTCAGGTCTCCACTTCGGAACATCCTGATGGTCGATTTCTGCTCGCTCAATGTCATACCAAGGTCACCAGATGTACTACTGGCGAAACCCATCTATGCCTAGTCAGCCTATGTTGGTTCGACGGAATCCTCAAGATACGCACAAGTCTTCCTGCTTTATAACCTCGAACGCGCAGGTCTGGTTGCTGGAAGAGGTCAGCAAGTAGCGCAACAGTAAGACGCTGCTCCGCAAAAATAAGGCATTTATCTGTCCGTGGATCAAAATGCTGCCCTAGATGCTCGATTAATTTAATGACTTTGTGCGAGAGATGAAACGGATTCAACTCGAGCGTCGTAAATAAATGCTCTTTTATTATCTGGTCTGCTTTTCGGACCGCTTCAATTGCCTCTCGTTCAGCATCTAGAACATGGACGGGCTGTAGTAATTGCATCTGGGTGAAATCGCGCGCTGTTTTCGCCTCGATCCTACGAGCTTCCTCTTCAGTGAACCAGAGTTTCCACACTCGGTCTGCAGCCCAACGTCCTAATTCAGTGGTACATGCTCTAGAATAGGTGAACATTCTAGTAAATGCTTGGTTTTGGCCAACGAGCTGATGTAGTCTCTGCCATAGGATTGTTTCAAAGGAAACATCCATATTATGATACTCTACAAGTCCTTCAGTTGGTTTGTTGATGGCTGCTCTTGAGAACACAGTTGGGTCGTTCACGGTTGCTATCTCGCAGTGCAGAAGGCCCTCTAGCTGAGCAGCAGCTACATGAACATTCGTTTTCGCATCGACAGGTGAAGCTGTCATACCTAGGATACGAGGGCGTCTTCGATTATCCTTTTCAAGTGTCGCATAGAAATCTTTAACGATCCTTGCGTAAGGGTGATCCTTCTTTGCATGGTGAGCTTCATCGAAAATGAGAAGGTTGACCTGCTCCATTTGTATGAAAGAGTGACACAGACAGTGATGAAGAACCTCTGCAGTGCATACAATAACCGCCTTCTTGTGAATCGTTTGACTCCAGAATTCTTTTGTGTAGAGAACTGCACCAGAATTGCCCGTGAACGAATCCATGTCGAAGTCAAGGTTTGTTTCAAGGACTCTATACTGTTGGTGAACCAAGGCAACCTTGTCGACCTAACGAGCAAATCAATAATCAGCACCAAGGTCAACCGGGAATACTGACCAGGAAAAAGGCCAATCTATGCTCCTGGCCGGCCCTTCTATCATCCAGCTCCTGCTCTATCATATGGCGGAGCAGGAGCGCAGCTATAAGGGTTTTGCCAGTTCCTACATAGGTTCGGTCAGTGATCTGCAATGCGAAGAGCAGTAATGGGATAGTAAACAACCTGTATCAAGCACAGCAATTATGTTCTTCTGCTTAGCTCTCTCGAAGAGCTCTGTCTGGTATTCCCTAGGACTGCTAATAATGGGTCTATCTTCCACGTCCTTCAGCCTAGGCTCAACCAACATGCTTTCATCGCCCGCACCGGGGCCACGAGTACTCTTTTTGTGTGCATGTTGTCTCTGGTTTCGGAGCCAATCATCAAAGAGAGACTTGTCTTGAGCAAGGTGGCTCCGAGCAACTAGCTGCGGTGGAATGTCATTCTGAACAGAGCCTTCATCGTCGGAAGAGTCGTAGTCCTCCATGTTTCTTTCTAAGCAGCGGACAGTATAAGCGAGATATGTAAAAGAAGAAAATCGTTGGCAATAGATCAAGATCGAAGACGACAGCTTCAACCCACAAGGATTGTGAATGGAATCGACCGTATATTCTTAAGTAGGTACGTAGGCAGGTAAAATGTGTACCAGTACGGGGGAGAGAGGGAGAGAGAGGCAAATAAAACACCTAACAATCTCTAGTAGAGACATCAAAGTACCTAGGTAGGTACCACAAGCAGCTGAAGCACCCCAATTTGGCACCTGCCTGCAGACATCCAAACAACACCATTGAGATATCTCAATTGAGACATGCACCTAGGTAGATAATGCACTTACCTTCAAGTGTATCACCTACCCGTAAGTCACGGCAGGAAGTATCCGCACATTGTGATTAGGGTGTGTATCAAGCGTGTTTATGGGGACTCTTCGCGGTTTTTTTTTATAATCAATCTATCACAGATATTTTACTATGTGAATATAAAATGATTACTTTGGTGTTTACACAATAAGGCATTTAAGGCTATATGTAATAATTAGGCAAGATATTAATTTGTTCTATCAAAACAAAAGTAAAGCAAATTGGATTACAGAGGTTTGAATAATCTGAACATAATGATTAAGAGGACAGGAATTGAGAAAGAAAGAAAGAGAAGCAGGTAAAGATCTGTAGATGTCTATCTACAAGGCATAGGAAAAGTATCACCGAATTGAGGTACTTTAGGTACTTACACGTACCGGCATCTATTCGGTCAATGCATGTGCATAGTGGATATTCAGATAAAGAGGTGTGTCTAGCCCCACCACACGCGATCCCTTCTTTACCAATACTGCTTCCAGAATTGCTTGATCAAATTACAGTTTTCAAAGAACACTTCTTTAATTAAATCCCACCTGCTCGTACAACAAAAAACATCGTCTTGTATATATAAAGCTTACATAAGCTCACATCAACAGCATTCCCAGACTCGACATGGCCGAGGAACCCAGGACCCTGAAGTCGGCCTTCCAAGCCGCTGAGGCAAAACGCTTGGCAGTCGAGGGGTCCTATGGTATGACCTCATCAGCCTACCGGGAGGATGTCGAAGCAGCGCAACAGTCTTACGATGAATGCGCTCAGATAATCGACAAGATTTCCTTGTTCAGCACAAATGAGTCCCTCGAGGACCTTGCTACTTCGGATATACCTTATCTCCTAGTCTTCTACCACATAGCTGAGTTGCTTCAGAAAGTCTCAGCCAGCTCACCCTTGGAGCGAAGAAGAATCCTAACCTCCACCCGCGAAGCCTATGAGAAGTTCCTCTATCTATTGGACAGCTACTCAATTCTCTCCCCTCGGGATGCAAAGCTTCTTGCCGAGTACAATGAAGATCCCACCAGCTTCTCAACCATTTCAACCAAAGATGCCAACGCACGTCGTAACGCCAAGATTGCGAACTTTAAGACTGAGAAGGAATTAAAACAGAAGCTGGAGTATATGCGCAACTCGCCTCGGTATCCGGAGGATGGCGGTGACGAAGAGGCCGTTCGCGAGCTGTATCTCGCTAACATTGCCCTGAGTGTCCACATGACATTTCAAGGTCTTGAAGGTATCAAACGAGAAGTGGAAGTCCTGGCGCAAGCTCCTATTCCCTTGATGCCCCAACATACAACTATACAGGACGACGAACGAAGGCGTAAGGAGTCGATGGATATAGATGGCTACTCAGAGAAGCTTGATGCGCCGTTGCGGCTGCAGGCCGGGTTGAAAGGGCCTTTACTCAGCAAGGACGGAAAGCCGCTGCGGCCATTCACTCTAGTCGGTAACCGACAAGAACTACAGCGTGGGGTTTTCCGGCCGGGACATAACCTTCCAACCATGTCTATCGACGAATATCTAGAGGAGGAAAGAAGACGGGGCGGCATCATTGAGGGAGGTGGCGAAGCGAGCGGCAGGCAACCAGAGCCTGACGAGGACAACATGGAGAAAGCAGACGAGGAGACGATGAAAGCTCGGGCCTGGGACGAATTCACAGAAGCTAACCCACGTGGAAGTGGAAACACAATCAACAGAGGATAACATCAAGAAAAATAAGTATCCTTCTCACTTGGAATTAACGACGATGAGTACAAGAGAGAGCAAGAGCGAACGAGGGAGAGAGACGCAAACCACCTCCACTTGCATACCTGCTTGTAGGTAAGGAGGCAGGTGATACAATGCGTATACGGTTTTTTTTATTTTTGTTTTTGTTTTTTGCATTTTTGCATATGCATATAGATAGAGGCAACATGAATCTAACGAGTTATGTTGCAGTTTCAATGACACACTAATTGCCCCACTCATGCCAGCCTCGCCATTGAAATCCAATTGTCGCGACTACCAAACCTCAA
This sequence comes from Xylaria sp. FL1042, assembly GCA_022495085.1. Lineage (NCBI taxonomy): Eukaryota > Fungi > Ascomycota > Sordariomycetes > Xylariales > Xylariaceae > Xylaria > Xylaria sp. FL1042. The sequence goes on from MU380156.1 coordinate 88,894, forward strand.
GGCTAGTATAACTAGCTTTCCACAAAACAACACACACCTCGGCCATACCTCGACCACGCTCCAAATCTTCCTCACAAGTCAGCACAACAAGTACCTTTTTCGGGAGGTGTGCATGTGCATGTGCATGTGCATGTGCGAAAATGGCGCCAACAGAACAAGATCCGCTCTTGCTGCTGAGGCAGTCGATCGCGTCGGGTAGCGCCATCTTGCCAACAGCGTCTGCAGATGCATCGGCGCCCGAAGTCGGTCTATCGCAGGCGACACACCTCACATTTACGTCGCCGAGCCGTATTTCCCTGCCCATCGACACGCCCACGCGCTTTGTGTCCAGCGACACGCCCGTGGATCTGCGCAGCATCTACTTTGCCTGGCTGAACCGCGAGGTCGCCATCCCCGAATACAACTCGTTTGCGTCGCAGTTCAACCAGGACCTCGGCGGAAAAGCCCAGGTCCACAAGTTCGCCTATATTGAGAAGCTGGACCTGATCACATGGCTCGAGGGCGCCAGTGAAGAGAGCGAGCACATCAAGCCCCTTGCCGGCGACAGGGATGGCTCCGCGTCTACTGCTGCCGCCGCTCTTGCCTCCAAGGGCGCCATCGCCCCGGCCATCGGGTCGACGCTCGGGAGATCAGGGAAGGGTACTTTAGATCCCCGGCTTGCGAGTATATACAACAGCGAGCGGAAGATGGGGGATCGGAACAGCGTATTGCGTGGCATCAAGCCGACAGTCCGTGCCATTCCTCCCTCCCTCCTTTTTAAAGGGCCTCGACGCTAACTAGTCTTCCCAGGACTTCTCCCATGTGCGCAAGTTTGCCGCCTTATTCATGACTAAGAAGCCACTACATCCTTCATCCTCAAACATCCCCAGCAATCCCGCGATAGCGTCCCACCAGAAACAGAAACGACCCGATCCGATCATACTGCTCTCTCCTTCTGCTTCATCCCTTCTCAGAATGTCAAACATCAAATCTTTTCTCGAAAGTAGCCAATACGTACCACCCAATTCCTTAGCTGCCAGCTCAAGCACAACCGCCAACATGCTACATATCAACCGCCTCATGAAAGATATCGATGCGAACCGACCCATGCGATTTATCCTCGTCGAAGGAGCAGAGCAATTCAAACCTGAGTACTGGAACCGTGTAGTAGCTGTTTTCACTACCGGCCAGACCTGGCAATTTAAGAATTACAAGTGGAGTAACCCGACCGAGCTATTCCGCCATATACCTGGTATCTACGTCGGTTGGCGTGGTGAGCAGCCTCCAGAGAGCGTCCGGACATGGGGTCACAGAGTCATGAACGTGGCCGTAGACCGATGGAAGAACCCGGGAACGACCACCGTAGATTCGAGTCGGTGGAGGGATCGTGAAGCCGTAGAGGGCATCTGGAAGTCGATTGAGAGCAATATGCGTGCAAAAGGTTGGAAACGCGACCAAGCGCCGTCTTCGATATGAGACAATCGTGACTACGTCAAAGCGCTCTTTAATACTGTCACTGCCACAGCAACTAGCCAGGTCCCTGGCCTCATACACAGCTCATGTTCTAATGCTTGGGGCCGCCCAAGTACGCTACAGAGCTTTGAGCAGATAGAACGGGTTTTAACACTACCGCATCAGATGGATCTTGGTTTAACGCATAGAATTGTATAATACTATCAAAACGTGAGGGCGCAAGCGGAGTTCGGGAGGGAAAAGCCCAGGTAACGGCGTAAGGGGTTCCTCATCCATGTCTACTACCTACTTCTAATAGGTATCAACAGCCGTCTCTTTTCAGATTGGAGTACTTTTGGTATCGGCTGTAACGAAGGAAGAGCGCCCTCACCTACCAGTTTATCCTAGAATGGGACACCGATAATGAAATTACTCTCTAATACCACTGGTCATTTCCCCAGCTACGCCACAGCTTACTTCGTGACATACCCCAGCGTGACAATACGACGTACCTACATACAACACGTCCTTCGGCTATCGTCTTACTCTCTCCTCTTCCCATTAACCAATAGATCATCTCTCCCACTGCCGTCCTGCCGTCTGACCACCACGTAGCTAGTCATCGTCTTACCTACATACTGCGAAGCAGTGGCGAGGACCGATTGGCGCTTGGACGCGAACTGATACACCATGGTCTCATTTTCACCAACCAAAAAAAAAAAAGCCGATAGTAATAATAATGAGAGCTGACAGCATGACCTACCCCAGCCCCAGTCCCAACGGAAGCGCCGGCCATGCGGCAATAGATACAGCACAGTAGTGATGTGATTACCTAGGTCTGTTGTGTGTATGTATGTTGTTCCTTCTACGCGTCTGACGTGCAGTTAGGCTGGCGCGAGACAAACAGGATGGAGAAGAGGAAGAGGAGGAAAGGAAAGAGAAGGGGTAAAGGAGAGAAAAAGAAATGTGTCAAGGTATACAGCACAGTACGTGCAGATCTGTCTGCATCGCCACGTATCCGCAGAGCGCATGCCTGGTATCCCTGGTCCATATGTCCACGCATACAGACTTACTAGTACATGCGTACATACATACATATGGACAGGATACAACGTGTCAGTCGCGTTCGTTCCGTGCTAGGGTGAGCGGTAGGCTGGGATGAGGTTTGTTGTGTGGTTTTAATACTTGGTATGCTTGGTTTGTTGTGTTGTGCTTTGTTTTGATATCCTAGTCGCTTGTAATATGGGTCTGTTAGTTAGCTAGCTGCAGGCTGCCGGGTCTGAAGTTACTGGGTTATTGCCCGTTGATGCGTTGGCTTTGTGTTGATTTTCTCGGATCATATTCGCCTTGGCTTTAGGTTAAGTTTTCGGTGAGAGCAAGTTGAGCTGTGTGTGTTTTAGCGAGGACCATGGGTCTCAGTACGTTAAGCCTCATGTGGTAGCTCAGATATCATTACCCTTATGTACCAAGATCTAGGAATTGTTGTGATAGAAACCCAGCTAAGTGACCCTAAGCAAGAGTTTTGCGGTTTAAAAACCAAATTGCCCATGTAGTTTGAAATAGTAATTTGTAACCCACACAAAACTCTAAGCTTGTTTTGCAATTAGCTTGAATACAGAATAGTGAGGTAGTCGGAGAGTTGTCGGAGAGTTGTCGATCATATATATGCAAAGATTAGAATCTTGTCGTTGCGTAAAAGTTCACAACTCCCTTTCTAGCTATAACTAGTCTATTTACAAACTACTTCACGATATCTTATAGAAGCACGACCTACGTGAGTAGACGATGGTAGAAAATAAGAATATGCTATCTCGGCCGACGATGTCATGGAGATTTTCTCCTTTTAGAATGCCTCTGGTGCTATTAAGTTTTGCTGATTTAACCTCTATTCACGATTTCAACCAAGCTTAAGTAAGCTACCTTGTCAACTAAGAGGTTACAACGAATCGTTAAGCTCTCTCATAGCTATCGTAGTTACCTATATTGCCACTAGGCAAGAAAAACAAATATATAACGAAATGATAATATTTAAATAGCTGGCCGGTGAGCTTTACTTCATTTAACAAAATAGTATAGGCTCAGGAATGTCACGTTGGACAAGAGATGTGTGAAATAGATAGTCCGATAATATAATAGTTCAACATGATTGTTTAACCTTCTTCTCCTCTCCCTCTTCCTATTCAATAGGCTATCTAGGCGAAAAGATTCTAACTAGAGTGATACATAACTACTTATTAACGTACGAAAGTCTAGAACGTGAACCTCACCACCTGAACTAATACCTTCTTGCCTAATATACGTGTCGCCTTAGGCGTGTTTAAAGGTCCCTATTCAACATATCTCATCTTATAATTTTTCCCTTCTACCAATGTTAGGGATCCTGCACTTTGTTAGACTGACCCTTAGATAAGTAATAGATACTTGTTGTTGCGCGAAGGTCTCGAATACTCATTCGCGGTCTTCACCGTCTACAAGTCTCTTTATCCTATGCTATATGTCCCATCGCGTAGCGTGACAACCAAAACTATTGACGTTAAAGTGATTAACAAAAGTAATATCGACATAATTGTCTAACTTCCTTCAGTATATTATTCCGACCCAACTTAATTAACTCATATTCAAATCCCGTCGGTGGATAAAGTTAGCCTACCCGTTCTCTCGATCAGCTAATTTCTCGGCAGCAACTTTATCAAACACTCTTTGAATGAGTTACGGCGCCCTGCCAATGTGATTCTCACTGATCAAGCCAAGTCTCACTCCCTCTAAGTTACATCATCCGGACATCGGCGTCGCCGAGCCCCGAAGCGAAACCTTGGAGCTGGGTTCGGATCACAACTGATCGTAGGATGACATCACAAAGCATCATCAAACTCTGAATAGATGCTGTAGGCAGGTACGGCCTACCCTATGTATATATAGAGTAGTCACAGTGTCAGGACACTAGGTCCCTCCATCACCTCTACAACAACAATACACACAAGATGACCATTCCATGACAGATGCGTTGGTTCCTGCATCAGTCATGAAGCTCTCTAGTGCCGCAGGGGTGGGATGCGTTGTCATCCCGTTCTCAGATGTGCCCATACGCCTAACTACGGATTAAGTTGTTTATGTAGTAATATTTGCGACATTGAGATATGATATTTCAACACAGTGTACGCCGTGTACACGTATTCCGGGATCTTGGAATAGGTGTAGAGGTATCTCAATATCTCAAGCAACAAAAGGGTCAGCCCATTACCAGATCCCGGTAGAGCCCTAGTTGGAACGCGATTGAAGGTCAATGTAGAAGGATGTTGATATTGGGTCGCCGGTATTAGGTAATCATGCATCATTGTGTACTAGATAGTAATAAGGAGGGGCGTGGAGTTCCATTTCTCACCTGACGTTGGACTAATTATGTCTCTACGAGGTGGACATCACATCAGGGCAAGGGCGGTGCGGACAGTTGGCAAACAGGCGAACTACGTCCCACGACCCTCTGCATAATTCAAATATAAACTATTGTTCGAAGGAGGGGGGGTGATGATACGGCGCTAATAGCATGAATTGGGGCTGTTTCTAGTAGGTTACATGGGAAACGTAGCCAAACTTCTCTCACACCCTGTACGGGCTGCCTAGTATCAGGTCTACTAGGCTTCCCTTTGCCTTTTTCCGTGCTCGTACAAGGCGTATAAGGCATCTTCCACCTAGTGGCTTATTTAGGCTCGATTGAGGTATTATCCCCCACTTTGAAGTGTCTCTCGGGCATGGACACTTCACGAGAAGAATGAGGTTTGGGTATGTATGTTGTTGGGGCTATACTAGTGCAACTTGAACCAGGGTATTTCAGCAAAATGCGTATAATTACCCCTTGTGTCTCCGTACTAGGCTTCATCTCGACGTAACGTATGGTCACATGTTCGGAAAAGGGCATGAAGAAATACATAGTACTTTGGCTGGAGTAAGTGTTGTACGTAGAGCTCTAGCAGGTAATAGGTAGAGTACTCGCTACTCAACCTCTGTGCATTAAAGTCTTCAATGAGATATCAAATTGAAGGTTGGACCGCTTGATTTCGTATCATAGGATATGTAAAATCTTTGGATCTTGTCTAATTGGTGCGCCTGCTTACTCACACAATTTCTAAGTATTTTTACGGTCGTCTGGTCGTCTTATCCCTTATTGCCGTATAATACCACCTTACCCAAGCGAGGCCTTTAATGGGAATTATTCCACCTCTGTTTGAAAAGACCTTGCCCTATACCATATGTGGGTAGGGCTAGGCAGCCCTTTTCTCTATATTACCTGGGAAAGCTAAAACAAGACACCGTGTAGTACTGATACAACTTTAGTTCCTCCTGTCCCTCCCTTGACTTGTTGGTCTATTAGGTAGCGTAGCGACTGCGTTTTGGAAATGAACGGCCTGCGCATGGCTATTATCATCTAGACGCGGAAATTTTAATTATGTAGTATTCCCCCATCAACAGACCAAGAGACACCGGGTATTCCGATGGTGTGATCTTGTCTAGGACTGAGGGTGCCTAATGCATTGGTTGGTGAATTTACGAGTCTAGTTTGAAGCCTTTCACTACCTTACCTCGGTAATGAATATAATATCATGATATTCGTAGATAACCCGTTCGTCTCCATGTACTTACCCTTTTAGCGTAATTTACATCCTAAAAGATTTGTTAATTATGGTCGTTAAATGAGGTTTCTGCTGATCCTGTCTCTCATATTTCCAAAAGATGTTAAATATTAAAGCGGAGATATAGCACTATCTAGGTTTATAACTAACTACGTCCGGGGGGTCTTGATAAGAAATGACGCGATAATCCACACTGATCTCAACAAAATTAACAACCGATTCACCTTTCAGCTAATCATGGTTCAACAGACAGATAGACGCTTGCGGCAAGACGGTACGGAAGTGAGATAAAAATCCGGGACATTGCCCTCCGAGATTCACATTGAGACTCATTTTGTTCCGAGACTTTTTATGTACGTCCCGAGAAAGCGACGATGCACCACCATTCTCTGCGAACAATCAATCATCGTGACATTGAAGAAGACTGGTAAGCTGTTCTGAACCGTAGGTACCGTATAGTAGATTCGGCGATTGAAAAAAAAAACAAAAAAAAAACGTGACATTAATTCGGGACACATGATCGTTGTCGAATTAGCGGTCTCGACTAGTAACTTATGTAAAATTACGGGTAATGCCGCTTATAAAGGACGTTGGTTGGCTGGAGGGGGGAATTTTGCGTCTAACGTGCCTCCATTGGAGCATCACAGGGAGATCCCCTCACGTCATCCTGTCGCCACGTGGTGGAACAATGTCCGAAAGACGAATTGTAATACCGGTCGGGACATGCCACAAACCTAGGGCGCACATCGGCGCAAATCTACTGCGACGGGGTAACAGTTCCCCCCACCTTATCAAGCTCGATTTTCCGAGTTGAGGCAGAGAATAATAATAAAAACAATAAAAATTGTCCAATAATCTGGCGAGCTTACCCTTACCCGCTTGTACCGTATTTACCGAGACGACGATTGATTCGATTCGTATGACTAAGGTAGGGTTGCATTGGGCTGCCGTGATGGTCAGATCTAGCTATTTCGCGCCGGACCGGAGTCGACTGTAGCTGCATGAAACAACGGGTCTGGCTTGCAATCCAGATGGGCGGTGTAGCATCGCGCGAGGCCGCGGTGGGATTGACGGGCGAGAAGGATTTCCTTGTCTTTCTTTCTGTCTGAGGGAAAGGGTTTGTGGAATGTGAGATTAGAGATTGAAGAAATGCAAAAAAAAAACGCCGGCCTGCCAAATCGGTCTAAAACAGGTGAAATGGATGTCCGAACCAAACCGTGCCACCGTCGTACCAGGTCTCACCAGTGAACGTGAAGAACAAAGTCACAAACAAGTCAGACCCGAAAAAAAAACGGGAGAGTGACAGTACAGTACCGGGACGCCGGTGGTTAGAAGAAGACGGACCATTGACCTCGCTCGCGGATATGATAGGCGGCGTCTTACTCGACGTGGGAAAAGGGGGGTGTGGAGGGGCACATGAAAGCCACACTATGCGGTGGTAATTCATGCATGACCAGAGAGAGTGCCGTAGCCAGATGCCGTAGCCAGATACCGCAGCCAGATACCGCAGCCGGAGAGGAGGTGGACGCTGTCCCACTTCGTTGCATTTATAGTCTAGAAACCAAAAGCTGAAATATATATCTCCAGGTCCATATGCGCGAAGAGAAGATATACATACTCAGTCATAAAACAGATGATACGTACAGTAGCGTACAACTGCCTGCCTGTCTGCCTGCCTACATACCCACAGACTACAGACATACATATAGTACATCCATCTAACCTACGGCAACATGCACGTGCGGAGAGGCATGGCTGATGGGTGACAGTGCGCAGGCTACCAGTCAACCCCAAAGTTCTGTCTGCCTGCTTGCCTACCTGCAGAAATAACGTGCTCTCGTCCTTAATACCATGTATGCAATGCAGGCTTCCTCGGGTCGCACTGAGATGCCACGATAGCCCACGAGGGGCAGCTCGCGTTTTTTTAATTAATCAAAAAAAAAAAAAAAAAAAAAGGTGAGCCACCGAATTAAGTCCGATAGGATAGAGGATCTAGTATCGTGGTCCTAAGGGCCGATTTCTGCAAGTTGCTTGCTTGCTTGCACTATAGCTGTACCAACCCTAAAGTTGCATACCGTTATGTAACGTCGAACAGAAAAAAAATTTCGGCCTTAGGAAAAACTGATGGTGCAGCCAGCGGCAAGGAGAAAAGCGAGAGGGAGAGGTAAAAGGAAGTAATAGTAACATCAACAATAATAATAAAATAATAAAACATCGCTACCATGGTTTGACTGAAGGTCTGTGTGTACAGTAGGTAATGTAGGTTGGTTCTCGGCCGCGCGGTTCCAACGCATATGCATACCCTTCACGGCCGGAATGTCATGCATCGTGTGGAATACAGGGACCAGGCTAGTTTGGGCGGAGAAGAGGAGAGATCAGTGGACCTAGGTCTACTGCCGCCTGCTGGTGAAGTTACTACTAAGTCAGTTTTGACCCTTTTTTCACCCACGACATAGTAGGCGGTGTAGATATCTCCTTGTAATAGACTTGGTAACCCAGTCTTTGAAACATGGCATCGCTAGGAAGGACTATCCGTCGATAGGTGCACCGGGTGCACTGAATGGTCACCGACGGTGTCGGCTAGGTGCAAGAGCGTGCTGCAGTGTCGTTGCACTATCGACTCTGAAGTGGTTCGGTTGATGGCCGTCAGGACCTAAAAAGCCGTGACACGATCGCAGGAGCTTACACTACCTCATGCCGTACGCTCTCAACAGCATTATTAGGCATACTGCATATTTGTCTCGTCATCATGTAAGTGTTACCGAGTAATATAATCAATAAGCCCTCCCTTTCCATCGCAACATTGGCCCACTAGGTCGTGTACGCTACGATTCGCTAGACAGGGATACCGGCTAACGGGCTTCTCGATCTTCCCCTAATTATGCCTCTCGCCGGCCACGTGAATAATGGCGGAAATGCCGGCACCGCAATGCTTCCCCAGACCTCCCAGAAAATGGGTAATAAATACCTTACCTGCCTAGACTGTGGACTTTTCCGCCTTACTGTAAGTAGATAGAAGGGTGGTCGAGTACATGTGCATATTAATGAGCCCATTAATTGACAAGCATCTGTCGTGTTTTTTTCTCAATCCGTATGCTTTGTCGCCATCTTCCTAGTAATAAGAATGCAGACTGTACTAAGTAAGTCATTCAGTCAGTCACAGTCATCGATGCCAGTGTATTGTGTGTTGCTGATGCTCGCTCGAAATAGAGTGGCGAGTAGTGTATCAAGCGGTGTGATTGATGATGAACCCTGGGTGACGGTGCCCATTCTCGGTTATCTCAACCGCGTCAGGGAGTCTTGTCTCGTGTTTGCCTTGGGTCTCTGAGCACAGTACACGAGGCCGTGCGCACCGGATGATCGACTACCTACAAGTTACAGTACCGTCGTGTGTTAGTCTACGTACATATACCCACCCAACCGGCCGATACATCGGCTATTGCGAATCCCGGCCGTTCTCGTCAGGAACGCGGCTGGGTGCAGCAGGGTCGCTTGGGTCTTGAGAGAATCTCCTCTCCCCTCCCCTAGACTGTCCCCTCTTCCCCCTCTCTCGTGTGTCTGTGCTACCTGTACTACCTACCTGGGTGGGTTTCTCCACTTGCCATGCGATTGCGCGGCTAGCCACAGGCAGGTCACGTTGGCCAGACTCGCGCAAATCGCCATTGTTTACCAGGCTTTTGGGTCAAACGGTGTCGCCGGTAGCCCGTGCCTCAATGGTGCAGGCTGTCTAATCTTGCTACTTGGTAAGCGGCAGGCATAACCATGATCTTGGTATCAAATGAGACCCTGAGTAATTACAGTACTCCAAAACCCATTGCCGGAAGATCCGCGTACCCTGGAATTGCAGCCATTACACGTGTAATTGCCATGTGGCTCGGGAAGGTAGGATTGTAAGCAAACGGCGTCAAGCATCCCACCCTTACTACATGTCGTTTAACAAATTGGGAGCGATTCCACGGCGGCAGGTGGTAATCTAGGCCATCCTACTGTAATTCCGGAAGCACGAAATCACGATCTGTAACAAAGCCAAGGACGTTTTCCATATACGTACGTACGCACGTACAGGGTCTCAGAGGTTTCGCTGAGAAGAATCCTGACTGTGCTGGTAATGTTCAAATAGGCTGACTTTGCCAAGTCTCGTGTTCTCGGAGATGCTTGATCGTGGCTACGTCCAGGACTGCTGAGAAGAGGCATTATTAATTCTTGCGCATACGCGAAATTCCCGTGTGTCATGCGGTGAGAGGCGACGGCGACGAGTGGGAAAAACCAGACGAGAGAAAACTGATATATCATTTACTTATCGCGCAACGTGACCCACTCGTCTAACCCTGGTCCTTGCCGTGGCTCTTGTTTCCACGTGGCAAGCTGGGTGAAGAGAGATCCCGTCGTAACAGAGCATGGCCATGGCTTGTTAGGAATGTTTCCGTGTCGTGTGACACCAGAAAAATCAGGAAATCAGCCGGATCAAAAAACATTGTCGTGGAGGCGCATGTCTCAGCAGCGTGAATGCATGGATGCCAAGACAACTGGCATTTTCCACGAGTGCCGTACCGGTATACTGTACCGCTGCACACTCGATCTTGAACCTCCAAGGAGTGTTATTTTTCGGAGATTGACTAGCGATTGGCCTTCAGCTACTGCTTCAGACTTGCTCTGCATTTGATACATGTGGTGTCGAAATTAGCTACGTTCTAGGCTGTGCAATAACTTTTCCCGCTAAGCGTGCGCAAACCGAAGGATTCACTGGTATCAACGTTTACCCACCACGTGCTGAGGTACTAAATACATAGTACACTACTATTGTAATTCGGCTAATGACCATTGCATCATGAGTAAGAATTGAGCGAAGATATATTTCAATATATATGCGCTGCGAGAATAATAGAAATAATAACATGTGTGTACACTAAGAAAATAGATGAATTTACAAAATGGACAACATCACGTCAGACCAGGATCTTGAATGACAAATGGTCCCGAAACTTTTGGCTGGCGGTCGCTCTCACACGCCTTTCTCCAAAAGTACTTGGCTAGGTAGGTAGGATAAGTAGTTGATACCTCATGTACTTACTATTGGTGATTTACTTAGTAGAGCACGACCCCTGTTGGAGCTACTCGTTGTAGTATTAAGTAGTGTCGGTTAATGCTAATAAGTCGTCGCAGGTTGTCTTAGCGCTGGGTTTGCACGTGGTGAACGCGTGGCGGCTAAAACACGTGGGCGGAGACTTGTGGCACAGCTACTTCCTTCGTGCCTTCCAAAGCCCGGCATGACGAAATGGCGAGCTTTTGTCTCACGAAGGGAGATGAAAAAGGCTCATTACATGGTCGTGGCGTTCAAACACCGTATGTTGCCACCTGAACCATGCGTGCATCACTTCTAATTAGATTCGGAAAAGATGAAACGGTAATTCTTCAGCTGCTGAAGCGAACATTATCGCTTCAACAGATTGAATATACCACACTAGATAATGGGATCCGCTAGGAGTTAAGGCACGGTTATGCCAAGCTCCATCGCCTTTCGCTTCCTTAACCAAGTATTCTGTGGTTATTCTAGCGTACGGCGCAGTTGGAATTCGGCTCCGAAACATGTGGGTTTTGAGATCAAGTACTCAATATTAATATACGATGGGGATTCCTTCAGGAGACCTCTATGCCAGATGAGGCAATTTTCTAGAAACCTGCTAAGAACTCAAAGAACTTTTGAAGAGAACCCCTGCTTGCGATGACGGTAGTGCAAGGAAAGCGATAAAACGAACCACGGCTTGGCTATGTGCTTCGAAAGGAATGATAAGCCGAACTATTGGTTCAGCTTTCGTTCCAGACCGCGATCATAGCCGTTATTGGTATCTACTTGCAAATACGTAGTAGGCGGTAGGTTGAGAGGCTAGAGTCGGATCCATACTGTCGGGTACAACATCGGGGCATGCTACGCATATGGACGCTTATCTAAGTACCTATTTATTTATTTATCTATCTACATAAGTAGTGAGCAACTGTTGAGACGGAAGATCTTCCAAAGAAGGTAAGGACCGTAGTAGCAAGTGTATGTAAGTGCTACTTTAGTACTGAGTAGTGTAGCGTAGCGTAGCGGTATGCTACTGAATCTAAGCTTGATTAGGCTGGGTATCGGAATATGTAGTTTACTTAATCCGTGTATTAAGTGGGTGTATACATACATAGTATGAAGGACACTGTTGGCTCCAAAAGTGGTATTGATGTTGTATAAGTAATGGAGACTGGTTACATGGCATCCACTGTGAAGGGTCATCTCATACACTGTCCCTCGTACCTGCCTACAACACCCAGATTAAGAATGTAGTCGGCAAGCGTCGGTTGAGAACGTGGAGCGGTAGCACATGAACTCACCGCTTAAAATACAGTGTGACTTCTTGGCAGACCCTACAGTAGCGTGCCAATTCTATCCCAGGAATGTGATAAGTGATTTACTTGTACTGTACAAAAGGTAGCGTAATATAAAAAAAATAAGGTAGCGTATGAATAGGTAATAATTAAGCAACGTGGGATTAACATAATTTTCTTTATTTCCTGAGAATAATGTGCCGTGTCTGTTGTCCACTGCAAATTAGCCCAGCAAGCGAGTGCGACAGTCTTAGTCTCATATTGCGGACCTTTACCTGGGTTATAGCCGGCACATCTCCGCCAATAAGCAACCGTAGTCACTGGAGTTGAGAACTTGGCCTCAGGATGATTCAGGTTAAGAACCCGTAGGTTACTCCCAATTAAGGCTGAAACAACATATCATTTGACCATCCCATTTGACCATCCACTTATTATGAAGATGGTGTGATGCGAAATGTGGGCGACTAAGGAGGCTCTTCAGATTGGACCATAACCCGCCTGGCGGGTTACCTCGGCACATGGCGAAGCTCAAAATAGAGAGAGGGCATATATCTACTCAGCATGGCAACAACGACCAGAGTGCCACAGTCTTGCAGAGCCCGAATTATTTGCGATTCGAATGAATCTATATCGTAGGGAGAAACATGCGCTAAGTGCAGCCCTACTGCCAGATGGGTTTATTGGCTCTTACCGTCCGCCCGCTAGGTATTATTATTTTGAGATCAAACTACACTACGGCAAACGTCATCTCTTAGCTTTGATACCGGTCCACACTGGTGGCGATAGTGCTTTTCTTAGTCGGCGAGTCTCATCCTGATTTCTCCGTAGTGGGCCGGTCAGGAAGAGGTATAGTTTGCGAGAATCGTGGGTATGGGTAGTCCAACAAGCCCGACGTTATATCGTCCCATTAATATTCACGTAGGCTGGATGATGGCAGTTGATTCGAGGCACTGCGTCTGTACCAGGTAATAAATTGAGGGTATTTAGTATAATCCTGCTTACGGGAGATCGAGAGGTAATCGAGTCATGCGACCAATAGGGTGACTATAGGACGATTTTACCAGGCATAATCGGATTTATAATGCCCTTGGCAATTTTGGTTCGAGAAGCGCCCGGATCTAAATAATTAGTGGCTATGAAGACATAATGCAATCATTATTAATTTGCTAAATATTTATTTTATCACTTAGTAGACTAATGATGTGCCTAGTTGAACCATTTCTCAAGAACTTAGTACGCTAGAGTCGTAGGGTTTAATGAATCTACTAGGAGGGGTTGAGGATCTATTACCCATCATAGTGTAGGCAGAGAGAGGTACGCCGGTAATTGTCAGGGAAAAAAAGGATTAATCAACTGGGTGGCAAATCGATCGACCAGATTTGCTGATTCCTCGTGCACTGCTCGTGGCTGACGCGGGCTGATGTACTCTTGGACAACGAGGGCATTTAGTGTACTAAGTAAGCATGCTAAGCATGCCGAGAGGGGTAACAAAAACGTGCGGAACCGACATGGTCCCTGTCAGTCCATCGAATGGTAAATACACTACACGCACATGGCAAAGGCACATGTACAGTACGGCCAGACAGGGGCTAGCTGGTATCGGGTCTGGAGGTGCGACTTGGCACTGTGCATATAGTAGTAGGTGGCACCGTGTTATTGTTTTATCAACTTGATGAGTTGTGAGTTGTGAGTTGTTTTACAAAACTAGCCAGCATCAGGTATTTAAACCACGAATTCCTATGGGTATCCTAGAGGGCAAAACAATTTAAACATGGAAGCGTTTAAATTGTGTTGTTAAACAACCCCAGATCTTGGCTTCCAGCTAATTAGCAATATTTCCCATATAAATATATAAAGATGTTTTATTGTAGGTGTTTTATACCCTACCCACTGACTACTATATTCTCCTCAATATTTATTTATATACTGTCAACCGTTTAAAGTGTGGCAGGAAAAAATAGAGTTAAAACTCTTCTCACCGTATGTGTAGATATTTCTCTCGCTATCGGTACACTTATTAGGTAGAGAAGTGAACGGCACAGCAAGGGTACGCACATGCATGGTTTCAAGGATCCACCCTGCCTAATAAAATACCCCGCTAACCCTCTTAACACACAGCATTACCTCCAGAAATAGGTACCTAAAACAATATAGGTAGATATTAGTATGCACTAGTGACTTGTTGTCCAAAAGTTTCTACTCTCTAGGGGAATTGGTAAAGAACTTCTAAGCAAATTCTATAATGTCGATGAAAAAGCTAACTATCTTTACTGAAGGAGTAAAGATATAGCAGAATCCACGTTGATATAATCTGGCGCGGGCTTTGTGATCTGCTCTACAGACTGCAACTAGGGACGTATACGCTACCCTCAGAACTTGGTGTCACGCTAACATCATCTTGGACAGCTGTGTCATTCATGCATCCCCGCCCAAAACTTTCTGCTTGTTCTCCGGGATGTACGAGGTGTACGAGCAGCACAAAGCAGCTTCGTATATCACTACGTGCATGCACTGTGTCCGGCGATCTTTTGGTAGGCAGAGTAGGTGATCAAGTCCAACCACCAACTCTCTCTCTCCTAACATGAGATCTATACTTGATACGGGTGCTGATACATGTAACACATCATATCAACGCACACAAAGACTTTAACGAGTTGTGATCTTGGTTTCTCCTTGTAATGAAATGTTTGATAGCGAAAGGTAGCTGGCTACATGCCTGTGGATAGTGTTTATACGCAGGTAACCCTCCTGCTAGAAATCAGTAAGTAGACACGTACGTACATACCACGGGAGTGATATACCCCTCCAACCGCTAGCGGTTTGCACAGTGTATCTAATCGCTAGATACTTCAGCACTTGTACTCCGTAAGTCCGAGTACAACACAAGGTTATAGTGCGTCTCCCTGTACGCACGAGGCAAGAATACCACGACATGAGCTAAGACTATGCGCGCTATGCCCAAATGAGAAAGTGATACACAGGCAGCACGGGTAGGGTGGTGTTCGAACACTGCACACTGTCTGCATGTACCTGAAGAGCACATGGCCCTGTCGGATTGATTTGCCTGGAAAGGGGGGTTATTGTTGAGTCTTCTTTGTTGTACTGTCGTGGAACGGTACTTTCCTCTCCTCACCTCATCTGTCACTCAACATTGCTCAACCACTTACATCCAGCACCGTCACAGTCACTCGCTTGCTTGTCAATGTCAGTCATCTCGACCACGGCCAAATCAAAACTAGCTAGATCCGGCTGATACTTGTGTAGTATACTAGACTAGTACTGTTGGCGTGGTTGTCGTTTTTTTTTTCCTGCTGCCTTTTTCTTCAAAGTTCCTTCTACACTACACTACACTACTACTTCTCCTTCCACGTTCCACGCTACCAGGCGGACCGTTTGTCTTCCTTAAACGCCAAACTCCACTAGACAGACAACTAGACAAGGTACCGTGTCTTTTCACCACCATCCGCCGTCTGCTGTAGTGTGTACACATACCGGCACCACCGCTCTTCTTTCTCTCCTTCCCTCGCTACTACTCTCCTCATCCTAACCGCTCGTCTCACTTTGGCTGCTTCAGCATCGGCCCCCAGCCCTAGCAGACGTAGTGTACTTATAAGGTAGTGGCTTTACTAGGTCGTCAGGCCCCTCTCTCGCTCACTCCTTCTCGGCTCTGCTCGCTCTTTGTGCTTGTAGCCGGTACCGACTACATACAAACACCAGACTACCGTAGTACATGCCCACACTGCCCACGTTCACCTCTTAGTTCTCCTAGTTCTCTTAGTTTGCCCTAAATCCTAAATCCTAAATCGCCAGTCACTGGTACGCGGAGGCTATACACTGCTAGTGTGCAACCACGCTACGCTACGCTACACCTTCGGTATTTGATAATCTCGCTGCTGCTGCTGAGGTACCTCGTCACTACCCAGTTCACTACCCAGTTCACGCTACCCAGATCCACGATTTCGATTTGCTGGTTGGTTGGGATTCCCGATGTCCTTCCCATAATTTGCGTCGATATAGCACGGCTTTGGTCCCGACTCGAACGACCCTCTTTGTGCAGTTCGACTTCCTGGTCGATGGCTGCCATCTATCAACATCCCTCACCAACTCCAACAACTACATCTCCAACTCCAACCACACCACCATCACCACCACCACAACCACAACCTCCAGTCACAACATCTTCTCAGCCACAGCCGGTAGTACTACTCCCCAGCCAGCCGTCCTACGCAAACACTCCCTCCAGCACTGGATCGAAAATAACAAAAACCTTGACTCCCGCCGCTCTAATTCCTGGTCCCCGTCCTCGTCCTCGCTCTGTCTCGGTCCAGATCTCTCCTGCAGCAGCTCCTGTTCCGTCTGCTGGCACTAGCACTAGCACTGGCACTGTCTCTACCGTGCATCTAAAAACTACCTCTGCTACTAGTAGCAAGTCATCTACGTAGGCATATTTTCATGTGCTTGTTATTTTTTATTACTTTATTTCTTTGTTCATCCCTCGTCTGCCCGACAGCCCGACTTACCTTACAGTCCTTCAGCCTCTCGTCACACTACCATCAGAGCCCCAGGTCCCCAATTGACTTGTTTGCTAATTGTTTTAGCCCGCCTCGCACGCAGAAGCCTGCAGGCTTGCTTGCCATCGCCGCAGCCGCCTTGGATAGGACCATCACAAACCGTGCCGAACCTCTCATTCGCAGCCGTCGGTCCTCGTCCACACTCGACCGTCTTTCTGTGGCTCTCGAGTCCCCTACAGGTAGCGAGTTCACGAATCCCGACAGGTCTTCAAAGGGTCGTAGCCTGACTGGAGGATCGTCCAACGCCGTCCTTCCAAGCCCCCCTGCCGACACGCCACGGTCGAGCCAGGCATTATCGAAGGATCCTATCTCAACTCCTTATTCTGAGACAGACGCAAGTCAACCACCTCCCGTTTTGTTGTCGGGGCTTGAAAACAAAATGCATCAAACATCCTCTCGGCTACTCCGTATGACGGACGATGATCGCCCATTCACTCGCGTAAGTTGTTCCCATGTTGAATATTCTCACCTATCCTAAGATTTCCCATCCTTTCATGTTACCTCGTAGCCGTGGAGGTCATTACTCTGTCTGGATTATTGTCCATGTGCCCTAACAATCGATTTGCAATACAGGACTTCAAAGATTTGTTCTCGACCCTGATAGTCAGCCTCCTTCCACTGTCGCCGCACCGAGTACGATTAACAAGAGTGGAGCATACGTTCCTGTCTGAAGATGCCATTAATAACCTTGGTTCCCTCAAATTCTCGCAGTCCAATCGGATGCCTGACCCAAAAGACCCGACCCGCATTGTGACAACTACTACAACGACGACGTTCTCTATGGCCAAAGACATGGCGAGATCGATATGCCAACGGTTTCTAGACGCTAGGTTCATCGAGTCTGCTGATGGCAAATTACAGGCTGTCTATACTATGAAGGGCGCTGTATGGCAGTTAACACCGAAGGGTGTATGTGTGCTCGACCGGTTCTGCTCACGAAATGGAATTCAGCAAAGGCAAATAGGCGATTTGATCGCTCAAGGGTCGAGCCATCTGTGTATCCTGGAAAGAGATCCCGCAACGGATAAATTGGTCATGGATCGTGGCACGATGGAGGTTGTTTTCAGGCGGCTATGTGGCGCGAACGGAGGCTTAAACATCAAATCAAACGTAAACGCTGCTGATTCCGATTCGTTGAGCGATTATCGGGACGGCCTAACAGGCGTGAAAATGGCCAGTGAGCGCAAAATCGGCGGCAAGATATACAAAGATACATTCACCGGCAAGGGATGCTCCGATTGGTTGATGGACTGCTGTACGACCGTCGATCGGCGCGAGACTTATGAGATGGCATCACTCTTTGTTGAGTATGAGTTGATGGAGTCTATTCAAGCAGACCGGGCATACATGGCAACATCTCCCTCTGCGGCCATTTTCCAGCCAACCAAGAACGCGATCTATCAACTAACCCAGCGGGGTAGGGAGATCCTTAGTGGTACCGGAAGGGGTCGGACCTCAGAGAGTGAAGGTCTAGGGGCGTCAGGACGACCAGGTGTTGCCAGAGATTCGAACACTCAACGCCTCGAAAAGATCTTGAACGATGCAGCACTACGACTACTGTTCCGAGAGAACCTGCGGGAAACTCATTGCGAAGAGAACTTGTCATTTTATCTGGACGTTGAGGAGTTTGTTCGTAGCTGTCATGGCGCCATCAAATCGGCTCAAAAGAATCCAACTTCCACATCGATGGATGGGATTAAAGAGATTATGGCCCAAGCCTACGGCATTTACAACGCTTTTCTAGCACCCGGATCGCCTTGCGAGTTGAATATTGACCATCAACTACGAAGCAACTTGGCTACTCGGATGACAAAGGCTGTCGGTCAAGACGTTGCCATGATTGATACTCTGAATGACGTTATGGCGCTCTTTGAAGACGCCCAAAATGCAGTCTTCAAGCTGATGGCAAGCGTAAGTAGATGAGTGGTACCCCAAGATAAGCGCGGATTATTGAGTTAACTTGATATGCAGGACTCGGTGCCCAAATTCCTGCGGAATGCCAAGTATGAGCACACATTGAAGAACTACGATTTCGATTCCATTATCGTCGGGGGCAATCGCGGTCCTGAAAGGAGTCAGAGTCGATCCAATAGTAAAAAAGGTCAACGACGCTAGCAGGACTTCACCACTCACCAGTTCAAACCTTAATATTGGAGTTACAGCAGGCCTGCATGGGATCAGGTTTTGCTTGAATTTATCACCTAACGTGCTACGAGACTGCATGCAAGCGGCCCTTACTGCCCACTACTAATACCACAATCTTTGCGAATATTGAATTTGAAACCTCTTGTTTTCCTGGAGATATAGGCGTTGAAGGATAAACCAGCATAGAGACACCCCTCGACCGGAGTTCAGAACTACAGCAGTCATGAATTGGCTTATCTGACATTTTATCGTGGCAGAGGAGGCAAGGAGGTGGGTGCTCCAGTGTATATGGGCTCCTCAACTACAGGCGACAGCTAGCCGTGTGCATGCTCGAGTGACGGCGATGGGCCACACGATATAAACGATGGCTGCAGAAGGATAATCTTGATAGAACGCGATAGTGGCGTTGTGTTCTAGGTCGAGTGTTCCGCTAAAGGTTACACTTCGTGAGGATATAGAGAGAACGCTTATCATGTAACGATGGCACGTCTTTGGAACGCAAGCATCAGACCTGAAGGTGTCTGGGTAAAAGCTGTCAGCAGCATTTAGTGGCAAATGTACATATGATTTGGCTTCTATCACAACAAGCCATTTGCTGCGGCATTAAAAAAAAATGAGAATCATTCTGCAAATTAGGGAGCATCTTTTCAGTGAAACTAGCCGATGCGACTCCGAAACATTGCCAGCCATCAGGGAGTTGATCGGAATGCCATGACGGCAAGGAAAGATCGCCATGATATTGTATACATTCCAAGACAGTAGGGAGCCTCATTTAAGACCTCGGCCTATCTTCGCTGCCAACTCAAATTACTAGCGTTCATCAGCATTGCTTGTCTTATTACAGATTCTCGAACTTTTTGTTTCAATAACTATGAACCTCTAGAATTCCGGTCTTCTTAAGCGTGCACCTCCTCCCAGCCTGTCATCCTGCTTTTCCTCCTTTCTCTACCTACACCATCACCTTCGTTTCTTAACCTTCTTTACACTCCTTTGCATCGTGTTATACTTGCTCTCACTCTCTCTCTAAAAAAACTATCGTTATTTAGAAGAAGAATCTCGTGCGGCATCAAGACTAGATCAGATCAGATCAGAAAACATCATGTATTTCAACACCAACGTTCTCGCCGTCGTCGGCCTGTTGGCTGCGGGAGCCTCGGCGCAGTCTACTTCTTCTTCCTCGACCTCTGCTGCTGCTCCTACCGTGAGCGCTGTTAGGGGGGGGATGAACGGGACTTTCCCTGCCGTGTGGTCGTACTTCAATACCACTGTTACTTCGGTCGTGGTTGTGGAGCAGCTTACGACTGTTTGCAAGACGGCTACGACGCTTACTTTCAACGATTGCAAGTATACTGCTACTGCTGGCCAGACACTTGTTGTTACGAACTGTCCTTGTACTGTTACTACGGTACGTTTTCCCTCTTTTGTACCTTCGTTTGCCGTTTCGTGGTTGGGTTTTGGATTGGTTTTCGTACTGGTTCAGATCAGGGGCAGAGGGCATGCCACGACTGGTTTCGATGTGATGCTGGAGAATCTATCTCCGTATCACTCTTGTGTGCTCTCGTTTCCCCCTGATAATTCTCACCCAGAATTTTCTCTCTTTGCCCCTATTTCATATCCACTAACCAAACTCACCAGACTGTTCCAACCCTCACTTCCTCGCTCTGCCCACCAGGCGTCACACCCCCTGCACAGGGCATCCCGCCTCCGGTCCAGGTCGCTCCCCCACCGCACACCACTGCCATGGTTCCCATCTCCCCTCCGACCCCGACCTACGTCCAGGTCGGTGGCGCTTCACGTGACAGCGTGAATGGCCTGATCATTGCCGCCGCTGCCGCCGTTGTTGCTCTGGGTTTCTAAGTCGCCATAGAGGATCAAAACGGGGTTAGGTTTGGGACGAGGCGCTTGGGATTAGAGAACATCTCAAAGATATCACATCACGGGTTGCTCCACGAGTTGTCTCACTCATTCTCTTATGTTTCGGGTGGTTAGACGGTTCAAGATGGATGGGTATCTTGTTTACTTATATGTATTATGAATATGGCTTTCTACGACAGGTGTTCACGATAAGTTTTGCTCTGGACTTCTTTTGTAATGTCTAAATTGATCAATATTATATCTTCTATTCGTTATTTTATTAGCTCCCGATCGGTGATTATCGATCTAATGTATCGCCGTTCACTTCCTTTAAAAGGAAGATCGGAAGTGTCTCACCTGAGACATGGAATGCGTTAAGATTAGATACAAGAAGAATGTTAGGCATTTCGGTGGAATCAATAGCGCTGGTCTATAGTCTCGGCCGCACCTCGGCATGGAATTACATCTCAAAGATAAGTATTTACAACAAGCTGACAGGGCATGCCCCTAGATCTAGAAAAGGGGAATAAGAAAGGCGCTAGCATATGAGAGTATGATGGACTAAGTGCTTTGAATTATAAGGTAATCTAGATAGTCAAGTATGGTAAGCCCTGATACTATCAGCCAATTATAAGTGCCTGCGCTAACGATATTTATTTCATATGGTGAAATAATTTGTAACATGGATATTTCTTAATGTTAAGCAACATAACATTGAGAGAACTGGGTGGTGAGAGGCATGATCTGGTTGAAGTTGACTGTGGGTCTGGATGTCCGCATGCACTACCCTAGAAATGGAGTGGCCCACTAAATTGTAGCGCTTTGCCAGTCGCGCTTGACCGCGTTAACTTGGACGCATCTTTAAATTCAATTAGAGAATGACCCTAAATTTTGAAACAAACCCAGCAATTCGCGTTTACTTGTCTGCTCCCTTGTAACTACACCTACCTACCTAGGTATACACTACACAATTCGACATGATTCCAATGGCCTGAAACACATAAAACTGGAGGAGTTATTATGATATGGCCCCCAACCAAACGCCTGGCTTAGGCCGTCGAAAGCGAGCTCGGCCCGAAGATGACTTGGCTTCGTCGCCCGCGACGGCGCCCTCGCCGTCTACCGTAGCTGCGAGCGCAAAGAAACGTCGTCTAAACGGCGTCGCCGACTCCCCATCATCGACCCCAAAGGGCTTCTCTGCGATCACTTCGGCTATTGGTGGTGCGCTTGGCCGAATCCGAGGGCGCAACGGAACCCGAGGGAAGCTGGTCGATGAATTGGACGGTACGGCGACCGAACCCTCGTATGACGTACCTGGGAGCGACGACGAGGAGCCAGCGAGACTCTCGAGTAAACCGAAGAAGCTCGATTTCGGGAGACAGCCGAAAAAGTCGACGTCTGCGGGGGACCTGTACGATGTACCGGACTCTGGCGACGAGTCGCACTCTCCGATAAAGACGGCGAGGGAGCAGACAGAGAAGAATCCCACAACGCCGGCTAAGCGAAGGGCTGTTAATGGCGACGCGAGAAGCGCTTCGGCGCGCCCTACGACTACAAAGCGAGATGGGCAGAGATCTAGAGGAACCGTCAACGATAAGGCAGGTGTGACTACGCCTCGTAGAAGAGGGCGGCCACCAAAAGCGCGACCAACTGAGACGGTGATTCCCGCCTTTCCGCTGGCCGTTAAAGCGCGCATATATGGACCTGCTGGGAAGGATCCTGCTGGTGTAGTTCCCGTACCCCCGAAATTGAAAGGCATATTAACGCCTCAAAAGAGAAAAGCTGGCCGGCCAGTGAAGACTGTAGTCTTTGATGAGGGTGATGAAGCTGGCTCGGATGTTCCCGAAGATGATGCAACGCCACGGCCTATACCCGTTTCTACCATGGGAATATCGAGATCGCAAGGGATTGGGAGTTCCTCTATTTTCCCCGACATAGAGAGTGCTAAGGACCAAGAGGAAGACACTGGAGGGATCGAAGAGGGCGATGAAGAACAGGAAGAGGAAGACAAAGGGGAAGATGACGAGGTTTGTGCCATATGTGCGCAACCTGATTCAGAACCACCTAACGAGATCATCTTCTGCGAGGTTTGCGACTCCGGTTTCCATCAGAAGTGCTACGATGTTCCGGTCATCCCTGAAGGCGACTGGATCTGTCGAACTTGCTCACAAGAGGATATCGTATCAAATCCGCTGGATTCGACGAAAAAGAAGACTACCATATCCACAGACGTTCCTGATATACCTAATTTTGACCAGCATTTTCAGAAAATGCGGCGCGTACTGCTGGATCGTTGTTCTAAAACTCGCCGAATAAAGCTTTGCGGTCAGAGCGAGGCGTTTGACAAGGCATACCAACTAGTGGAACAGACTGTACTAGCTGGCGAGGGCAATTCAATGATGGTCATTGGGGGGCGCGGTTGCGGAAAGACGACCGTAGGTCTACCCCCAAATGGCTATTTTGTTACGACTAACACGCATAGCAGATGATAGAAGAAGTCCTTTCAAACCTTAGGGCCGAGCACGCAGAGGAATTTCACGTCATCCGCCTCAACGGATTCACACATACGGATGATAAGCTTGCGCTTAAAGAAATTTGGCGCCAGCTAGGCAAGGAGATGGAAATTGAAGACGACTTAGTCAACAAGGTAAGATACAAAGTGGCTGTTATATCGTGACTTGGACCGTATTGGCTAATGCGAACAGACTAATAACTATGCCGACACCATGGCTTCTCTCTTGGCACTTTTGTCTCACCCAGAAGAGATCACAGGAGCCGAAGATGGCGTGACCTCCAAGTCGGTGGTCTTCATAATTGACGAGTTCGAGTTGTTTGCGACACACGCTCGGCAGACGCTACTCTATAACCTCTTTGATATCGCTCAAGCTAGGAAAGCCCCGATAGCCGTGCTTGGGTTAACGACTAGAATTGACGTGGTAGAGAGCTTGGAGAAGCGAGTCAAGAGTCGGTTCAGCCATCGTTATGTTTACTTGTCCCTCCCAAAATCTTTGCCGGCGTATTGGGATATCTGCAAACAGGGGTTGATAGTGGACAAGGAGGACCTCGAGGCGGAAGGCTTTGATCCTGATCTTCAAGGACTCTACAAGTTTCATGACTATTGGGAACAGAAGATCGAGGTAGGTATTACCGCACTCCTTATCCTACATACTTGTTACTAACAGAAACCAGGCCCTCCGGCAAACACCGGCGTTCGAGGATCACCTAGAGTATCTGTACTATACGACAAAATCGGTGTCAGCATTTCTCGCATCATGTATTCAACCTTTGTCGGCTCTGTCGATATCATCACTTGACTTGGCGGTTCCTTCATCCGGTGAAGTTGTTACGTTAGAACCACAAGAACCCAAACTGCAACTTCTTGCAGCATTATCAGATCTCGAGCTGGCGTTGCTCATCTCGGCTGCGCGCCTCGATATCGTTGCGCATACTGATACTGTTAATTTTGCCATGGCGTATGACGAGTATAGTGCGCAGATGGGCAGACAACGAGTGCAGACAGCCAGCTCTGGGCTGCTGGCGCTGGGAGCCGGAGCGAGGGTTTGGAGCCGTAGTATTGCGGTGGTGGCATGGGAACGACTGGTATCGCTAGGTCTACTCATCCCGGCCGGTATAGGTGGCAGGTCCAATGCCGCCCATGGCGGACTGGAGGGCAAGATGTGGAAGATGGACGTCTTACTTGAAGAGATCCCATCGGCTGTCGAGCTCCCCGGATTTCTGGCTAAGTGGTGTAGTCAAATTTAGCTGGTAATGGGGCGATGCTCTGTCCAGCGTTAACGCTATAACTCTTGGCCTGCATGCGCATCGAGTGAAGGATTAAATTTGGCTACACAGCTGCCGAGTGGTAGGCGATGTGGACCAATCGGCTCGGGCAATTTATAACCCGCCCCCCTCAAAGCCGCCGTATCACGTATCTGTATCCTAATATAGTGCGACACCTATTATACTGGAAAGGATTCGATATAGTAGATGTCTGGTTACTGGGTGCTTACGGAGTATAGTTTAGGTGCTCTGTAGTGCCTACCTAAATATCAATCAAGAGAGGATTTACTCTAGGATGTAGGATATATAGGTCCAGGTCTTGTATATACCGAACGTAACCGCGTGCTAATACTTTGAGGATGGGTTGGGTGAACGACCCCAGAGCCCCCCCCCCCCGGCAATACCGACCAGGAGTGGAAACAAATTTCAAACAAAGATGGGACCCCCCGGGATTCCTTCTGGTACCGACCTTCGGATATCGATAATCCCGAGAGCTGGGGTGGATCGGCGGCAGGTGATGCTTGGCCGAAACGGTAGCGAGCCGACTCGAGTACGCTGTAGTGCGACTTTTGAAGTTACGGTGAGGTGGTACGGTACATATACCACGCGGCCAGTACTGCGCGGCTAGTATATATCCATCCATTTGCAGATACGGGTTATATTTTGTTTCCGAGAACCCGAGGCCAGGGTCTGGGTAGTAGACTAACGACCTGCTTAGTAGCCTACTTATACACATATCATGAGCTAACTGGTGTAGTTAGCGAATAAGCATTAGCTCTGATAGAATAAACCCAACTCCCAAGGTTGGTATAGGTAGGGAACTACCAATCTTACCGAATCGTTCATATTTACCAAAAGCGGTATATGAAAAGCCATGTTGCTCTTTACATGAGGAGATTCTTGACTAAACCAGTGCTGAACTGGATTGTTTGGATGTAACGTAACTTGAAGAGCTGGCCATAATGTAGTATATTAGAGCCACCTGAAGGTTAGGTGCTGACAAGAAGTAAGTGATATTTGTGTACCTATTCTATTGACTGCACACAACATTACCTAAAGCACTTATCTATGAGTTGCGGATTTACATAGTTGCAGTGATCGGGTTTGCGGGGGAGAAAATGCACTGCTGCGGGTATCACTACCGGTAACATGACATCAATCAACCATATAAGTACTAAGTAAGTAGGTAGGTAGCAAATCATTACCTACCTAGGTACAGCAAGCACTGTAAGCCACATGCATTTCGGGTGCGTAGCTGGCCCTAAAATAGCAAGGCAATGGCACTCTACAGAGACCCACTCTAGCCCTTCAGCGTCGCTTGGGTGCGGCTGCCTGCCGCAATGCTGCATTCTGATACAATTCGGATTCTCCCAGGCTACCTGGATGGATCCCGAGGGTACCCTCTTCTACCACTAGATCTGTACCGGGTGCCGTATCTTATAATAGCACGTCGACCTGCCGTGTAACTAAATAAAAACAAATTAAGGTTTTTGACCATGTCATCTACCATTCCTTAAGAGCCTTCGTGTTCGCCCTGTGGGCCGTGTATGTATGTTATGTTATGTTATGTTATGTACATAATTACATGTCTGGTTTTCTCGACCTCCAACTTTTGTTTTCTAGCTCGGCCTTATTATTTGTTTTATTTCTCGACAAGCGAGCCGAACGAAGATAACTGCTAATACTTAATTACCCCGCGATAACCGTCAGACGAATTGATTGATGACAAAAACCCGCCTGAATTCGACAAATCCAACAAGAGTGGCGGCTTTAGGACGTTGTGCCAACGAATCATTTACTCCACGTTTACGCCATCACGCTTCTTGTTAGTCGTTACCTACAGAAGACTCCTTTTCTTCCCGATACATATACTGCATACAGTATATTATACGGGGTTTTATTCCAGCTTATTCCCGCACGACGAAGGAAACATACATCCCCTCTCGGGTGTCAAGGCAGATAAGACGAAAAGTGAAAAGTGAAAAGGAGAAAGGGGGAAGATAAAAGCAACGAAAACCAAAACCAACACCCCGATCCCCCCCCACAATGTCGAAGCGCACGACATTCACGACCATCTCGCCGCTGCCGGCGGGCATCCCGCGCGAGGTCGTCATCGACTTCCTGCACAACCACCAGGAGATGATCGACCTCAACCCGCTGATTGTCGAGCGGCACCCCATCCCTCCTCCCCCGCACGCTCCCGACGAGGAGACCCGCTGCGTGTGGTGGAGCATGACGGACAAGATCTCGTACCTCCCCGGCGGCCTCGTGTCCGGCGAGATCGAGTATACCGCCGCCTTTAACGACCTGCCCAACGGCATCCAGACCCACTGCTACGCGCCCTTGGGCACCGACATCCGCGAGCGCTGGAGCCTGGGCGGCACCCTGCCTGGCGAGCCTCTCGAGCCCGTCGAGATAGGGCTCGGTGCCCCGAGGCAGGGACTGTATCTTCGCGAGGTCAGTTCGTCTTGCTCTTATTTCTTTTAATACTTACTATGCTGGCTCAATGAAGCATGCCGCACCCCCCATCAATCCAATTTCTATAATGCTGACCTAGCAATTGTATTGGTGAATGCAGGATGTCGAGCTCCGCTGTAACTTCGTGATGGCGAGCTTCGTCAAGAAGACGCTCAAGAAAGCCCACGGCACACTCGTCGATCGTCTATGCCAAAAGGCCGCTATAGCAACCTCCAAGACCCCCAGTCCCGTCATCTCGCCCAGCGGCTCGATCAGCTCGCACTCCGGCACCGAGAAGAGCGATATCCGAGCGGCGGATTCCGCGTACCTCGCCAGCCGCTCTAGTAATCGGTTCTCTGCGGGACAGGTTTACTCCCAGCCTTTATATGCACAGGCAAATACTCCTGGGAACCTGACGGCGGCGTCGCACGGGTATACCCCGTATCGCAGACCTGCGCCGCCGCAGTGCAATGATGTTGCCAATGGCTGGGCGACGGGACAGCAGCATGCTCCGGCGGAGCTGCAATGATGGCACACATTATGAATAATTACGGCGGCTCTTTGTCTTTATTGGTTTCGCTCTTGGTCTAGGTTACTTCGTGGTATGGACTGTGGTCCAATCGACGAACGGTGGCAACAATGATATATCATCTCGAGAGCCATTGATTGGTTTCAGCGCGGCGCATTATCTGCATGATTGGTTTCATGGGTGTTGGTTCTGGATTTTTCTATGGCAATAAATTGCATTTACGAGTATAAAAAGATGGTGGGAAGAATGGAATGGTTCAATTGGAACTATTCGTACATTCACGAGAATCTCGGACGGGGAGGACACCCGGCTGGGCAACAAACACTGTGAAACAGCTTAGAATAAAAACGAGAGCAGAGGGAGATTGAATGAGGGATGCCCAGCAGCGGTACTGGATAGGTGAGGATGGGATTCTTGCTATAGGGCAATCATCTGGATCCCATAGTTTCACATGAATGAATACTAGGCTATCTAGTCCTAAAGCTTGTGCAGTTCATTGACCGTGTCATGTTCTATACACGCGTGAAGCCACCAGCCTCAAATCAAATCGGAGAGGCATCTAAACAAACGGAATGAATGGTCCGAAAACATACCTCAAATCCCCCACACAAGAACAAAACCGATAGTTCGATAAATAAAAGACAAATTCTGAAACACGCGCAATTGAAAAGAATTTTAAAATATCATGTACCCGTTAGAATGCCTCAGAAAAACTCGGTATATCGAATCGGATCAGTAAACCTGCTGTCGGGTGCAATCCGGCTGGGTTACGTGATTCGACCTCACCTCACCTGAGGACGATTCCTTCAGGATCAGAATTTCATGTTCGTGGAATTTTATCATCATAGGCAAATTAGTGTGCTCCCAGCTTGTATAACAAACAATACCTAATACTTGTATAGTACAAAGCCAAGTAGGTAGGCTCCCTGTGCCCGCTTGTTTGATAGGAAGAGCCGACGATGGTTTATTATCGGGATGCTACGATTTAGAGGTGGGAGGTGAAGGTATGATATGGTGAGTAGGTGTGCTTGTATTTATTTTATATATGGTTCTGTTATTGATTATCTACGTACTTAGGTAGGTCTTACCTTAATCTATGTATGTTAGTGAATGCCGCAATTTCGGAGGTTCGTGCTGCGGGTAAGGTTTGTCGTGTACCGGCGCTTATTTATTCGCCCGTCAAGCTTTCTGGTATTCTTCTGCTTGGCTTCATCAATGATACTTCGGGTTATATATATATATATATTCTTCGGTTTATTTTGTATCTTCCCTATTCTTATTCCTTTCTCTCTCTCTTTTCTGTCTTTTCTTCCCTTTTTCTCTCTCTCCCGTCTCTTTACTGCTCCCTGGATCTATAAGTAAAAATACCAGGACTCGTCGCGCATCGGGCAAAATCGTCGCCTGGTTCATGTTTGGTATGACTGGCCGCCTCGATGTTCGTATGAAGCCCCTATTTGTCTTTGACTTTTGTCCTGTCTCATTTTGTCTCTGTCTTGTCTCATTACACGCACTGCCCGACTATTAACTACACTACACCTCTACTCCCTCTGGAATGAAGGTTTTCAAAACAAGACATCTAAATATAAAAACCCGAGTCATGAGTGTCCCCAAAAGAAATCACGGGGTAAGGTAGGTGTGTTAGGTTTGACCATGGTGTAAGTCGTTGCACTGGGGATGCGGGCGTGTCGGAGTCTGATTAGCTGATCCCAGGCGCCGATCGCAGATGACACGGTCCAGTGGTTGGGGGTTCCCGAGTACCGACAGCAGCGCCATCATACATGCTAACCTAAACATACCCATCCCTGCTATAAAGTCGTCTGGTCGATACATAGCTGATGCAGACGATCTGCTGACCGCCCGCTGCGCAGTAGTAGTAGCAGCAGCAGCAGCAGCAATATCAGATCAGGCACACAACGACGGCAGACTCTCATTTGGCAGATGCAATGATGTAATGGGACAAGTCACCGGATCGGAGCCCTGCTTGGGCGGCGCTGCACTATGTTGTGTCACTTATACGTCAATTGACCATACATACATATATACATATGGTACACATACAGACAGACAGACATACAGACATACAGAGACAAGGCAATTTTAACGCCTTGCCGCAGGGCCCGCAATTCCCGTAATTCCCGCCGTCGCGGCGGCACGGCCAGTAGCATTAACTAGTCGTTCTTGTTTCGTCCTGGGTCGCTTCACCGCCACTACCTTGCGAACCAACACCAGACCCGGTATTCGACCCGGTATGCGTACATAACCAACACAACAGAGTAGTGTAGTACGTAGCACGCGCGCGCGCGTGGGGAGGGAGAGAAGGGCGGATGGGCGGATCAGGCGAGTCATGAGGCGGCGTTGCCTGCGCGCGCTGCATCTTGATTGGATAATTAAGGGTCTTTTTGCTAATTTGCTGCTAATGGGCGTTGCGTCCATTCTATTGGGAGACGGGACTCGAGGACGTGCGCGCTCGCTCTCAAACATAACGTGCCTTGCTTCCTTGCTTGCTGGCTTGTTACTTGCCGTGGTCCTGGTCAAAGTATTGTTATTACCTAGACAGTAGAGATGGTTCGATATCCGATGCTGCGATTGGTAATCTTGGGGGCTCGCTGTTGTTGGTCATCTGTTTCCCTGTTCACCGAATCGTGTCTCTCGATTTGGGGAAATGACAATGAAGTGCTGCTTCTGCTGCTACTGCTGCTGTTATTGACATTTACATTTTGGGTATTCTCGTCGCTTCCGCAACACCATCACCACTCTACCCTACCGTCTTTGTCTTCAAAGAAGAGCTTGAAAATCAGAAAAAGTATTGATCAGAACTCCCTACAAGTGCTCGGTCAAATGGGATTTCCAATCACATGAACGAAACCCGCTCAAAGGTGCGCTAGAGAGAAATAAACTTTTAGTAGGGCCAAGTTAACAAAAAGATAGGTAGCTGCAGCCCTACTAGTCAAAACACAAATTCTGAACCTTCCCCCTCCCCATACAACTTAACTGCCCGTACCTTCTGAGAGGAGCGAAGCTCTCATATTAGCCGGGCACCTACCTCTCTCCTGTCTACCTGGCTCTTGTGTTAGTTAACTTTTTGATGAGATGGAGGAAAGTCGGGTCTGGTCTGTCCTAGCATCCCAATAGTGTCGGCAGAAAGCATCATCATTTTAGGGCATCGTTGTCGTCCTTACAACATCAATCTTTGCCCTAGCAACGGGACCAGTTTTTTTTTTTTTTGGAATCTTACACTATCACGAAGAGCGCACAAAACTATAGCGTATACCTCTCTCGTATTCAACTATTTTGAGGTTCTGGGCAGAGAAGCATCATCGACTGCTGGACAGACAGACAGACAGATGCTTTGAAGTATGCCTACGCGGGACAAGAGAAGAAGGAAAATGAAGGCCTCGTCCTCGCTCCAACGACTCGCACGCACAAAGGAGGAAAAGTTTTAAGGCTTGAAACACCATCTGTCATCTGGCTACCCAGCACCTTGGCTCATCACGATGGCTCCTTTCCAGCAGCGAACCGCTGCGGCTGCGACCAGTTTCATATTAAATGCCTACGATGGCTTCATAACGAAGCGGAATGCTCACCAAAGCAGTGGAACTACCGAATCAGATACGCTGGCCGTCATGTTTGTTTCTATCGCCTTTGCTACCATCAGCGTGATAGCTGCTCTGGTCGCCTTCTACTGGTTTGTTCGAATGAGAAGAGGATTCCGCCAAGAGTAAGTAAATCGAAAAAAAAACCGCTGAACAGCCCCCAGTCACGGTTCGATCCGCGGCGGGAATGTAGTAACCGTGTATATAGCATGATCATGCTGTTGATACAGAGCGACATGTCCAAGGCTCTCTGGCTCCTTATCAGCCCCTTATACTACTTCATCAGCAAGAGACCCCTGAATTCCAGCGCCGCCTTTTGCCAGGTCTCCGGTTTCTTCCTTGCCGTTAGCATTGAAGCATCCGATATAGCCGTCCTCCTAATCGCCATTCATACTACTTTATTCGTTGTCAAGCGCCAACATCCCGGTACCACCTTCGGCCTCCAGCCCTACCGGCGTGTTGCCTACACACTTTGGGCTAGCTTGCCCATTCTCCTAGCAGCCGTAGTCCCAATAACCGGGAACAGTTTTGTCGACAGCGGGCCCTACTGCTACCTTCCGATATCGCCAGGCTGGTACCGCGAAACGCTGGCCTGGATACCCCGCTACATCGTATTCAGCGTCATCATCGTCACCTACACGGGACTGTACCTGTATGTTTACATCCGCTTCCGCCGTTTCGGGGAGCACCAGAGGAGGGCCAGCACTTTTAATTCTGTATCTACCGACTCATCCACTCGTCGACATTTGAAACGCAAATGGAGGAACCGAAGTGTCCCTCCGACACCGCACCTAACGACCCATGGTCTGCTCGACTCCACACGCGTCAGCTTGTCCAAGAATGATCACGCGAAGCTCCGCCAGTACTCCCTCGCGTCAACTGTGAGCACGCTGCACAATGGCGACGGCATCTACCTGCCCATCGCGCCAGACCGGGCATTACGGAAGAGTTCGATTGCGTGGAATTTGGTCGACTTCGGACGTGACGGGAATGGGACTCCAGCGAGCATCACACCCTGTTCCGACACCGTCTCCGACAGTCCCACGACGCAGATCTCTAAATTACACTCTAATGATATTGATATTGATAATAACACCAACAATAACATAACTCATATAGCCCCGGCCGCCATCTCCACCCCGGAGCCAGCTCACGCCACCGGTAGCAACGACAGGGATCCTCCTCCATCATCACGTAACCAACGTGACATCCGCCATAACAGGTGGAAACGACGGTTCCGCCAACACGATTCCGACCCAGGGCCGAGGAACTCGCTAGCGAGTATCATGGCAACGCTCCGCCAGGGGCCTCCGCGGCGTCCCGCTACGACTACGGGAGGACGCAACCTAAACGGCTCCTCTTCCGCGGGCGTCACGGCAGGAGAAGAAGAGGATGAAGAACTTGAAGAACTGGAGGCCGCCACCAACAGTTCCGAGTCCGTACACTTAGCCTCGGAGGAAACTGAGGAGTCGATGCGGCGCTCCCGCGACAGGATGAAGCGGCAGATGCGGTTGCTCTTCGTGTACCCGGCCATCTACCTGGTAACGTGGATCGCGCCATTCCTAACGCACGCGTACCGCTACGACGACAAATATTCCCCCACCGCCAGAAACACGACATCCCCCGGCGCAGATAATTCGACAGCAACGAATCTCTCGAACATCATCGATAGTATGAACCTCTTACTCGCCCCACCACCACCGTCATCTTCTTCCCCTTCTCCTTTTTCTTATACATCTTATCCTTCCTCACCTGCATCGTTAACATTCCCCCCTGAGCCCCTCGCCCTCCGCATCATCAGCATGGCGTCCCTGTGCATCAGCGCCGCGGTCGACTGCGCCTTTTTCAGCGCCTGGGAGCGGCCCTGGCGACACCTACGTGGCGGCTTCTGGGAGAACATGGCGAGCCGGCTGCGCATTCATCGTGTCTTCTTCTCCCGCGGTGGGTCCTCCTCTTTCTCGGGGCGTACGAGGGACGAGCGGGTCGCAGACGAGAGGGCCGCGAGGATTAGGCGCGAGAGGGAGAGGAGGGAGATAGCTGATGCTACTGCTCGCGGTGATGCTGGCGGCGGGGGACCCAGTAGAAGTACTACCAGAGTGAAGAGTGAAGATAGGAATTTTATAGTAGGAAGAGGGGGAAGCGATGGCGGTGGCGGTGCAGGAGGTGAGAATCTAGAAAGTGGTGGTGGTGGTAGGGAGAGGAAGAGAAGGGAGTGGTGGGATGCTTTGGACGAGGCGACTTTGTGATATGACCTACCTACCCGGCATGAGCAATCAACGAACGAATGAATGAATGAACAAACAAACAAGCAAATTAACGAACGGGCAAACCACCAAATGGACGGACTACAGGATAACTTCTTGGTTGCTTGCTTGGTTACCTGCCTCCCTACTTAATTAAGTATGATGATGATGACAATGATCGGGGGGGGGGGGGGGGGGGTTATTTTTTTTTTTTTTTTGTCGGGCCTTCCCCTTTTTTTGTGCCCGGCGTTTTACTTCCCCTTTTTTTCTACCCGCCGTTTCGATCCCAACCCGACCCATTTT
>MU380156.1:122797-152928 GCA_022495085.1 Xylaria sp. FL1042
ACTCTTTGCTTTCCCTCCTGCCCCCACCCCATCCCTCCCCAATCTTCCCCTGCGCTCCCCCCCTCGGGGGGGGGGGGGGGGCCCCCCCAGTTCTGTTTTCTATTGTATACTCTCTCCTTCCCCTTTTTTTCTACCCTCCTTTTTCCTTCCCCTTTTTTTCTACCCTCCTTTTCTATCCCTACCCTACCCTTATTCCCCACCTCTTGTCTATATCTATATCTACACCTATATCTGCTATATTACACTAGATGATACCCAGGTTACAGGACCGAGACATCACACGCCTAGTTAGGTTAGGGCTGGGCTCAGGGCGGCGTGCGTTTTTGCAGTTGGGTACGGAATACATACAATTCAGTCACTCTGTCAAAAGGCGACAGAGATTATTACTATGCTTGCTTGCTCGCTACATAACCATCCTTTTCAAACTCTTAGCATCGGAGTACCTGCCTGTCCCTCGCTCATTCGCATCCATCCATCACGTCATTTGGAACACGCATAGGATAAGATAGGATAGGATGGGTTGCCTATTAGGTACATGGGTAGATAGATATATTTATTTATTGCTCGATGCATCAGTGGATGGATGGATGGATGGATGGATGATTCAATATCTCGTCCACGGAGCAGACGTAGTCGTTTCGATGGATGAAATAAATAGACAACTAAGAAGCATCGCGTTGCGATTCTAAATATATTTACTTCATTCAAGCTTTTCTCTGGTGCAGTGTATACATGTCCTATAGTATGAGTCTCAATTGCTTACCTACCTACTATACTCCAGGACTTATAATCAATCTCCAATCCTGCCTACTAAATTCTGCTTACAGAATACATGGGCGATACCATATAAGTAAGCACCGTAAGCAATTGCTCTACGTACGCAGCATGAAAATATGCATTGCAGTCTTATTGCTCCAACTAAGCACAAGGTTAGTCAGTCACCCGGAAAAATACTAGAAGAATGTGAGGGAGGAATCTGAGGGAATTTGAGTAACACTTGAGTGAGTAGGGTATACTACCATCTATCTCATAAAGAGGCACCAAATTGCAAACAAGACATTTTGTGAATATTTAGTCAAGTAAGTATTAAGCCGGATAGGTAACTACCTATCTCACTAACTAACTAACTAACACTAGCTAACAGATTTATTATGAAGCCTTGATGGCCCAGGTAGGTAGTTGGACCGCATCGAGGTTGCAGGCAGGAAGCGCGCACTAACCTGCTACCTGGTAACACAACACACAAGAAGCCGTATTTCCGGATCCCGCCGATCCCCCTCCCAATACCACAGCGGTCGTATGACAAACAACCAGCCAACCAGCCAGCCATAAGGCGTCGCATCTCCGCAGCCCCCAAGATGAGAAAATCAACACCAATACTTACTACGTAGTACATATTTGTTGTTGAGGTATAAGACAAGATAGGACAGGATAGGATAGGATAGAGAGTGCCCAGGATACCTAGGCAGTTTGACCGATAGCAACGCAATGCTATACCTGTCGCGTTGCATTGGGAATCTGACTAAGAACGAGGTCGCAAGGGCCCCCATCACAGCACGCAGCCCGAAACAGGCATCGCAGTATCCCAATCCGTCCCTATCCAGCGAAGGCACACGAGTCCGCCGTTCTCGGATGCTGGGTTCTGTGCACAGCACAGCACAGCACGGCACGGCACGGACGCCGGCTAACAGCAGAAATATAAACTGACATGTGCTTACCCATGGCTAGTATATTTCTTCCTTTTCTTCCCTCCCCTCTCTCTCATTTTCTTTTCGTTTTCTTTCCTCGTTTACTTCTTTGGTTTTTCTAGTGCGCGTTTGGGTCCTATTCATGCAGAAACCGAATAAACGCCTGCGCGACCGCGACACCGTCGTGCTTATTGGCGACGCGATTGATGCCGTCCTCATAGATGCCGTCGCTCACAATACCACCGTATTTGCGCATGTCGAGAATCTCGCGCACCATCTCCTCCGTGAACTCGGGGTGGCCCTGCACCGAGATCGTGCGACCTGGTATATACATGCCTTGGTTGTTGCAGGCGTCGGTACGCGCCAGCTGGATTGCGCCCGGCGGGAACGTGAGGACGGCGTCGCGGTGCATCTGGTGGATTGACTACAACAAGTGTTGGGTTAGTCGTCACCAAGTTTAGTAGAGCAGGAGGCAGGCCCCTTTTTTTTGTGACGGGTGGGGCTTGGGGTTGTGATTATCCATACCATTTTCTCCAAGCCAAAGACTTTCTTTCCTTCCTCGGTGAGCTCGTGCTCGATCACACTAACCTCCCAGCCTCTTGTGTTCCTGCCCAGTTCAGCACCGAGCGCGCGACCGATAATCTGGTGGCCGAAGCAGATGCCGATGACACGGACGCGACCGCCCTCGAGACATCGCTTCGTGAACTGTACGAGGCGGAGAATCCACTCGTCGTTATCGAACGCGTTGTACTTAGCACCCGTGATCAGGATAGCGTCGATGGATTCAGGGTCCGGATAGGCGGTAGGGTCGTTGACGATGTCGTGTGTCGAAAGCGTCAACAGGGATTCCAGGGGAGCGGGATGAGGGGGAGATGCGCAGGCGCGCTTGAACAGGTGGGTGAAGACGCCACCGTAGGACTGGTACTTGGCTTTGATGCCAGGGACCGGGGTATCGGCCTCGAGGATGGCGAGCCGGATGGGCGCATTGAGGCTTCGGGAACCCATGACGGCAATGCGATAAGAGCGAGCTACGCTTCGGTAGCTCAATGGATTGGTGGCGTTGTTTGTGGTTGTTTGCAAGGGTGGACAAGTTGGGTCAGTGTTGTTGGTGGAAGTGATTTATGTAGGAAGGGACAAAGACGAGGGAAAGAGAGAGAAGACGACGATGGAATGCGATGCTGGCGGTATCGATGTCGAGGTTTTCGAGAGTGGTGGTGGTGGTGGTGGTGGTGGTGATGATGATGATGATGATGATGATGAAAGGAGAAGAAGGCCGATCTGCGGAGGAGGAGCTTAGTCCAAGAGATAACGAGACGACGGCAACGACAGATGGACGGATGGTCCCATTTATATACACAATTAGCTGTCGGGCGAAGTCCTAGGTTAGTGTACTCGGAAATATTAGTATATAGGTAGGTAGCAGGAGGGAATGCCGTAATGTGTTTGTTTAAAAGTGGTGTCAAAGGGATGGGATGGGATGGGATGCAATCGCGAACAGTGACCCCAAAAAAACCGAAGGCATCGCAAGGATGGAGGAGATGGATGGCATGGATGACATTGGATTGGGATTGGACGGGGCATGACCTGGGACCCGGCAAGAAACCCTGACACGCCAGTGGACAATTGGTGTCGACTGACTTACTGTATGTACTGTTTGTACTGTTAGATTGTAGATTGTAGATAGATAGTATAATATGTATATGTATACTACAAGTCGTCGTCGTGTGTGCGCTGCTGCAAGCCTGCAACTAGGTAACCAACTTACCTTAGCGTAGATAACAATACGCCCTTTCAATTCAAATCCCCCATCGAGCAAACCCCATCAACCCCTCGCCCCCTCGCCTGCCCTGGCCTGCCTGCCTCCCCCCTCGTGTCCCCTCATGCCGGTGTGCTGCCGCGCTAAAGACAAAGCAGCAGCGAGCTAAGGTACTTAGTAGTTAGCTGCTGCTGTACGAGTTATGGATCCCACTTAGTAGTAGACCGAGTGATCAAGTTCGACGGCGGGTACACAGGGTCTTAGAGGTACGCCAAGACCCGAGGGGTGTCCAAGCTCCTTGCATGACGTGATGGATAAAGAAAGAAAAATACTAGTGTAGATAGGTATGTATAATTAACTAGGGAGGTAAAGGTAGGCAGTGTGCTGCAAACTCGAAACAAGACAGTATTTCAAAACATCGAGTATGTATAACCAGGGGGAGGGGGGGGAGGTCACTAATCTGGCAAAGTCTATCTAGGATATTATGTAGTTGGAATACTACTATCAACTGTACATACTTAGTAGATAGGTTAGGAAGTAGGTAGTAGGTATGGATACCAACTATGAAGACGGGCGTTCTGCACGGGATTATGAATGTGGGGTGTTGCATCGCTGCCGACAGGGATGTTAAAGAGGTGCAGGAGAGAATTGAAGAGATGGTGGTTTACTCAGTATGTATAGTATATACCCAGGTACACTGGTATAGATACCCGGTTAGGTAGGTGTCTCTATCACGGATTGGGAAGCGGCCCCCTCTGATAGGCGAGAGACCGACAACTGGCAAGCCCGGGTGGTCCGGCTGCTATTGGCTGGGCTGGGCTGGGCTGGGTCCGGGTTCGGTTTCTAGGGACAGTTAGCTTAGGTACAGTACCTGGCGAGCCCATCTGCTGTAGAGACTGGGCGTATCTAGATACGGTAGATGTATGTATGTACGGAGTAGGCGCGTCCATGGTCGCACAATTAGTACCCTCGTACCTACCCGTCATGTTGTACCACCGACGATGGCGCCACAGATGATAGGTCGCATCCTGTGGCTGGTGTCGCTGCCGGGGGCCGAACGTGCCCATTGGCTGCGGCTTGGCTGGATGATGGGCTCGTCTAGTATACATGCATGTGCGGTCAGAACTTCAACGCAAGAGAGATGCCGGCTACTATAGGTGACAGATACGCCCATCCGGCTCGTCTCATCTCCACGTAATCACGACAAACGGGGGTTTCTCGTGCCAGTCCGTCATCTCGATGGGAAATGGGGATGTAACCATACGATCCCACTTAGTGTCGACACTGCTTAGTTCGTCTGTCTGTCCGTCCCCGGCCCACGGGGTGTTTGCAGTGCAGGGACTAACGGTGGTGGTGGTTGTTAGGGATTTGAACTGGCACGGCTAGCTCTGGCGTGTTTGCTACTTGCTTGCATAACTTGCTTGCCTGCTTGCCTGCTTGCCTGCTTGCTAGCTAGCTCCCTCTGGACACAAATGGTCAGCAACATATGAGGCTCTAGGGCCCAACCCCCCCCCATGCCCGCCTACGGCGAATGAATTGGGGAGCGAGCCCTGCCCGACCTATCGAAACGCTGAGACGATCCGGAAGGAACCTGGGGCCTGCATCGACGACTCCGGGGGTGGCCCACATCCATCTGAGAAGAACGGCAAGAGTCCGCGAACATGGGATGGGCCAGCTTACACTATCAGCCCGTATCCACACCAGCCTTGGTTCCACTAAGCACTACTCGAGACGCATGGCCTCCTGGCAGCCAGGACCTCTGCTCTGGGCAGGTCGCTCGCCATGTTCCACGGCTGCGCCCTCATTGGCGAGATCCGCTTCCCTTGTGGTAACGCAGCTGAGGATCATGTAACGCTGCCCTTTGGAGTTTTGATCTGGGACATGCTGACGCCCTTTTTTGATTTGCTCCATCTACTGCAAGACAGATGTGTTAATTAACAGAAATGGACAATGCTGAATGGGCCGGTTTTAGTTTTTTTTAATATTAAAATATACTAAGAATGGAAAATGTTAGCTCTCATAATTATAGGCCAGTATTAATATCTTAAAAGCTTAGTTATTATGACAAGTAATGTGGAGCCGATTATAACGACTCCCTCATCGAGAAAAATTTACGAAACACCAGACACCTGCTGAAAATACGCTTCCTAATACATCTAACTACATGGCTGACCCTGGCTTCCCATGGATCTAATAGCGAAGGATCGTTTAAGAGCCAACTAGCAGACTCATCCGCATACAGACCCCTCAAACATATTCGCGGCGGTGACCCGCGGGATGCTTCCGGAGAGAGATTCCCTGTGCAAGACTACCTATAAATTTACGATAATGACAGGGCGTCGTTTGCGTATAAGTGGCTAGGAGAAGCTGCATAGCCGAGTCAAGCCAGGTCTACCAACAAGTTTGGTTTTCGAACAACCAAAAAAAAAAAAAAAAAGTATCCCGAGTCATCCACTCGATTACTCCAATGGCATGTTTGTGATAGTGTCTTTTGTCTACTTTATCCAAAGTCCTAGATATGATTAAGGATTACCTATTTACACACACAAACATGCCTATGATAAGGACCAAACAAACGCAAGGGATGGCTTCTAGTGGTTGTTCAGGATACAACAAGGCTCGCAGTTTATTACTGTTTAACTCCATACCCCGAGGAGTATCACGAAGCATAACCCGAACAAGCTCCAAAGGGACTCTTATCGTATGTTCCATGCAGAACCGGGAATTGTGAAGTTAGGACCATTGCATATGTCAGGTTTTATAAATTCTTGTTTCATGTACACCCTCAAGTCAGGAGCGGGTGTGTTTGTCTTGTCTTGTCTTGTCTAACGTTACAGCTCATATCTATCGTTTAGACCGCCGGACATAGCCAATATCCCGAGCAAAACACATCCCTTACCTCCTTCTCCTCCATACCATCCTTCGCAGTGTATTGCCCACATTGTCCACATTCTCCAGGAAGACAGGGAAACGATGGATGTCCAGCTGGGCACCGGATGCAGGGTGAAATCCCGGAGATGCAAGGCGCTCGGGGTTAATATTGATGTACCGTCCTGGAGACGGCGCGCGAGAGAAGGGAAAGTCCAAATCTGGTTAAGCCATCGCCATCCGTTCGCCGATTAATGGACTAGTGGACTAACCTAGTCTCTTGCGAAAAAAAAAAACGAGAGGCGAGCGATTACGTATCGATTTTGACGGGTTGATTGCTGCCGAACGCTAAACCCAGACCATAAGCTGCTTATGATATTGCCCGTAGACGCGCCAGCCAGCCAGCCAGCCGACCAAACAACCCTCCATCCATCCATCCTCTATCAAGATCCTCATCTTCTTACCAGAAACCGGCAAATGAGATGATAGGTTATTTTCGAATCCGCCGCCATTGGCGATATTATATGTCTAACCTAGATACTTACAGCGAGTGCAAGGTTTCGGCTCCAACGGTTCTTTCTTTTCGCAAGCCTCAGGAGTAGAAGCATCTGGATAGTCAACCTGAACTACCGAGACGATGTTGTAAGTAATAATCAACTTTGCGTTTCTGAAGGATCGAGCTGCCACACGCCAGTCCGTTGTGAGAATAATTTTCGATGTCGTTGGGAAGAATAGCCGGTTATTTCTCTCAATAACACTTCGCTTAGTGCTGATGAGACGGTGGGTTGTCTTCATTCACCGACACAGGTGGAACGGACGACGGGCCCGCTTGATGTTGCCGCCTGGACCCAGGAACTCCCGGGATCGACCGTGGGGGGTCGGTACAATCCATAGGAAGCATAATTATTCTTAAAATGGCTCATAGTAGGCTTCGGCCAAAGATGCGGTGTAATTACTTAGTGAAAGGCGTAGGTATCTGGACTTGTTTGTCGTCACTTCGCGGATCTTGTTGCATGTGAGTGTTGGAAGACCGATGGTAACCAAGCGAAGCGCTATCTTTAATCAGTACCCAAGGCTGAGAGATGCATGTTGGTTTTTAGCACGTCTCAGTGGAAGATGAATAAGCCGGGTTGATTTTACCGAGGGCGTGGTTCGATCCATTGTTGTTCACTCATCATGACAGCACCGGAACTGTTGGTAACATCAGGCATGACATGAGTCTCGTAAGTCGGTGATGACCTAAGATGGCACTAAGATAACACTTGCTAAGATGATAAGGTTAGCACCGTTAATGTATGTTATTGGCACTGTATAGATAACTGTCTGACCTCATAGTCCGGTAATGCCCGGAGCTTCTGGCCAGACCTTTGGAGCAGCTGACGGGATCGGCCACTCGCCGCCGAGACTCTGCAAGATGCATATCGCGACTTATCCCTAAAGCCTTTCATGTTTTCTTTCCGCCATTGTAAAGAGAATTCGCGCGCGCGAGATGAACTCAATATTATCAATATCCGTCTGCTTTAAATAGCTGTCAGACCACATCAATTATCCACAGCGGGTCTAAGGGACTGACTTAGCTTGGTTAACTGTTGTATAACGGCTATAAACTACACTACCAACTACCTACAGCCTGCAGCTGCATAAGTACTGCCCGCCCGATAGTCATTTAGCTCGGTTGGGTACTTAGTACTACTTACTCGGCGGCATCTTGGGATTGAATTGTTGGTTGACCAACAGTCATCACAACAACAACAACAACAACAACAACAACAACAACTATTATCATCGCCTTTATCTACACTACCAACAAGCATACATTTATTGAAATTAGATAATTCACTTGACCGCCGGTTTGCATCGATAATACTGGAGACAGAAAATTTTGGTTTTCTCGCTTCCGGGAAGACCCGTATCAAGCGCGAAGCGCGAGGTAGCGATGTAGCGTGATGTTTGAAGTCACAGCCTTAGAACCTCACACCACATTTCATTCAGCGCCTGAAGCCTACCATCCAATCGGGTCGACATTCGCGACACGGCGGCGCCCTTGGTGGGCCTACGTGGGATATCTCACATCATATATAAAGCCCGGGCAGCATTGCATCGGGAGACTTTGTTTATGATTGCTCGCCAACGCATCTTGTCCTCATCAGTTTACCTTTTACTATTATCTCTGTTATCAATTCCATGTCTTGCGTCATGGCTGAAACAACATCGATGAACACTTTCGACTCGCTCCCAAACGAGGTATGCCAACCTTGAAAAGTCGACTCTTACACCGAATCCACCTAAATACTGATTGTCTCGTTAAGCTCATTATCAACGCCCTGGATTCCCTCCCTACTCGCTCACTCTTACCGCTTGCTGCTGTCTCCCGTCGGTTCCGCGGACTCGTTGGCCGTCTCCACTACTATAGACTTGTCGAGGCTACCGCATTGCTGGGCCGCGAACTGATTCTGGAGTGCTACCACCCTAGCGATAGGATATCCACTCCGTCGCTGTTCTGCAAGTACTTGGGAACTAACGGGCTCGAGGAGGCTGGTGAAAATGCCGACTTGGAAGACTTGAATCAGCTTTACTCGCGGTTCAAGCTCTACCTTGGCGACGAGAACCAGCGTCCTCGCGCTCGATGGCCAACCGCCCGTGTCACCGCCCGGACAGAAGAACCCTTAGCTGAGAGAGTCCCATCGTATGATGTGAATCTCG
This sequence comes from Xylaria sp. FL1042, assembly GCA_022495085.1. Classification (NCBI taxonomy): domain Eukaryota; kingdom Fungi; phylum Ascomycota; class Sordariomycetes; order Xylariales; family Xylariaceae; genus Xylaria; species Xylaria sp. FL1042. Next base: position 131,813 of record MU380156.1, read on the forward strand.
ACGCAGGCGACCTCTTCACCCAGCTCTGTGCCGTGACCAATCTGGTCAAGGTAGGACCGAAGAGGGGCTTGTTTCTCAGCATAGACAACGTCAACGAGGGCGTCATCAGGGTCTGGCGCCATTGGCTCAAAGAACAAGCCGAGCGATCGGCAACGGAACAGCAGCAAGCGGGACAGACGCGTCTTGATGATTCTTCCATCTTATGGGTAGACACATCCAAGAACGTCGGAGTGCGATTTCGCGTCTTACCTAGGGAAGAGGGCCAGGCGCCCTTATTACTAAGCCGGGATGAAGATCCGCCTGTTTCGTACACACTCGAATACCAAGGTTAGTCCTATAAATCTGATTTTTACTGCATCAAAGACGAAGAATACTGACGTAAGCCCAGAGTTGATTGTGCGGACCAACAAACTGCAGCTTACCCTTGAGACCTCTGAAGCGCAGCAGGTCGCTCACGCAGGTAAAGCCATCATCATTGCCTCCTATGTTTGAAAAAAGGGTCCTCTTTTCTTCTATTCTATAGATCAAGCTTGACTTGCTACAAATGACTGGCGGCCCGTTTCATCAGCACCCGGAGGACCGCATTCTTGGGAATCACAGAAACGCTTCTTGTCAGTGACCATTGGCGTGGGACCCAAAGGCGTACACTCATCGGCTCGACCACGAACTCTTTCACGAGTAACAACAGCAAGCCAAACCTATTGAACGTGCCGGAGTAGTTCCTTCCCGGTTGATACAAGAGGAGGTAGATCCCTGATTATGCGAGTTGCATAAGCTCGAACTTCCACCGGAGAACCCTCGCGATCGATCGCTAAGGATTAACCTACCCACGACGAAACTCCTGAGGACCGGATATAGATATACTTGCGAAAAAGCGTTTGATCTGACTAATCTGTTATAGGAGCATATCACTTTTCTGGCTGTGATCGTTATCTACCCTGCAATGACGTCATTCAATTGCCAACCATGCCGGCTCATATGATGATGTTGCCCAAGGTCATGCCAGTACAGTAATAGCGTCGGCATGCGCTCTGTATTATTCGGGCGCGCTTTTCGACGCCCAAAATTGATCAACAATTGCGCTATAGACGGGTTGCTTATGTCCTGAGGAATGAACTCCCCGGTTGGGTTTGGGTATACAGAGAATCTCACGAATAGCTTGATAATAGATGGAAAAGACTGTATACTAGGTTAAAGGGTTCGGGAAGCATTCCGGGGGGCGTCACGGTAACGCCTAAAGGCTTGGCGTTGCATCAGCGAAGTTGAAGAATGGTGAATCAATCATGAGGTTCATCATAGACTGCTTACATACATACATACTTATCCTTACATGATTAATTAATAAAGTATTAGTATACTTCGAACCGAGAATAGAAGCGAAACATCCCACACATCACGGCAATCGGCCAGCCGTCTCTTCATTCATGCGATGGGATCGCAGAGCGTCTGTGCTGTTGCATACTCTCCCTCCTTATACGCTACTCTCCATGGTTCATGCATGTTGAGTCCGTCCGTCCACGGGATGGATGCCCTCCCTGATGCTGCGTATCGGGCCATATACATACACACACACTACGGCAGATTATACTAACCTAGATAGATCCTCGTGATCTACCTGTATCACAGTAGTCTAGACATGGGCATACACAGACAAGCATGGACAATCAATCCGCGGACAGTTGGCTCATGGACGGCTCATGGACATCTCTGTCTATCTATCTGTCTATCTATATATTTATAAACACTTAACAGCGACCGCGTATACTAGGACACGTACCGTCGAAACAAAAGCACTTGCTTGATAAACAGTAAATCTTGTTTTGAATATGCCACTCGCTCGCTCGCTCTTACTGCATGCACAATAAGTAAGTTTCCTTCCTATCACGAGCCTGGCACTCGTTAGGTAAGATTTGCGCCGTAAGTTAGGGAGATCAACCTATATATCCGTTCTGGTTACAATAGTATATGTGATCGATGAGGGGTTCGTTTTCTGTGAATCTCGTGATGTACTACTTACATAGTATGTGGGCACACTAGTTAGTGTACTTATAGGTAAGATGTGGTGAGGAAGGGAAAACGCGAAACGGGATGGGCCTTGGCCTTTCGATGTAGTCGTGCCATTTCGCCATGGCACCTTGGAGGGTGTCAGGGGGTTGGTTGGTTAGCTACATACTTATACATGTAGGTATAATATAGTAGGTACCTAAGTAGATAGTTGATTGAGTGAGGTGGTTTTTGAGGTCCACGAGTCGCCGCAACGACATGGTAAGCAAGCAGCATGCGACGCCTATTGTTCCTGCATTAGCCCTGTACGTAGGGACTAACTGAGTACTGCTCTAACCTTTTCAGTATGTATCTCTGGCACCCTGGTGAAGTACGACAACGATTTGGTGGCGCCCATCATCAGATGGTTATGTTCTCCTCTCCAGTTTTTCTCAGATGATGCTTCAATCGCATTCAACCTATACAGTAACCTATATAATCTATTATCGTTGTTTCGTCCCTACCTTATAGTAATAACATATTATAAGTGTTAGTAGTATCCGTGGTAACATCACTACCACAAAAACCGGGACACAGAAAGGCAGACCATATATCACTCCTCTATTAAGAACAGGGGTTAACGATCCACTTTGCTAGAGATATCCATACACAGGAGACCTGCGCACGAGCATGTTCCTCTGCTCTGCGCGGATCCTGCCTCAGGCGAGTTTCAAACCCCCCAATTAGATCGCTGCTACCCAGGTAACTGAAGCGCCAAGCGTCGCTTTGGGGTTCTAGCTTACCAACATCTACCAACACGACCTACCCGTACCGACTGTGCTCGTGCAACCTCTTCTTCAAAGAGTGATTACGAGGAACCTCCAAGGCTCACCAATGTAGACACAAGTCTGGTTCGCAAGACCGCATGTTGGCCTCAACCAATAATTGCTTTCAACCCCAAATTTCATAGCCCCCAAGCTACCGACGAATAGACACGAGAAATCTTGCCCCCCGTGCGCTGCGCTGTACACGAGCTTTCCTGCCCCTCACTATTTCTTTTCTTCTTTTCGCTGAGGACAATTGATTCAATTTCACTCCCAAGCGACCGGCCGAAAGACCATTGCGTGAGATGGGGCCAATGAGACGTAGAACACGGCCTACAGTACTGAATTGGTCGTCATAGCGAGGTCTCGTCTCTATAACCGAGTCTATCTTACACTAGTTGCCTTGACTATTCATGTAGCATCCAGATCTGCGCAAGGATTGGGAGGGTCATCTGCTCTCCCGCAGCCGAAGGGCGAACTGAAACAAGTGAACCTAGCTGTGATGATACTAGCATATTGGGACCCTGCTACCTAGGTAGACTAAAGAGAGCTATCCTGTTGCTCCGATGATCTCATGCACCTAGCTGTAGGTGGTCGGAAGCTCTGTGGGTTGTGGGTGTATCTAGTAGCTGTATGCTTACTAGGTACCAGTCGCAGGTCTGATCTGGAGAGTTCTATGCGTACCTCTTCTATTCTCTCAATTTTCATGCTTCTTCACCGTGTCTGTCCTTACCTTCCATCTACTAATTTCACTTCTTTGAAGTTGATCTTCGCGGCCTGGTTGCCTTTCATTCCATCATTTGATTAAACTTTGTCGACTGTGTTCTTGCACGCGTGACTTCGATTCGTGCATTTATCTCTAGCTGTGAACTGTATTCTAATTGAGGATTTCGATCGGGTTGAATATTCGAACGTGGAAGAGAGATCTGAGGGGAAAGTGGTCCAAGTCATGACCACGAGACCAGAATCAGAACAGTCGACAATCGACATTGCGCAAATCGAGAAGAGCTTTCCGTCGCCTCCTAAATCAAGTCATGGCTTTCGTAAGACCCTGCCGCCACTGCCGCCGATGGCGGAGATCGAAAAAGATGCCGCGGAGGCCGCCGCTGCTCTAGGGAAGAGCACGATAGCAAGAGAAGCCGAGCCCAAGAGCTCATCGCCAGTACGTAGCATGCTTGACAAAGAGCTGCCGCTACCATTTGGGATCTCGAGGACGATGTCTACCAGAGCAGTCTCGAGGGATGGACCACGACCAGGAACAGCCTCCACAAAGAGGACCTCTTTTATAAGTATAGACCCGAAGCGCAATCTCAAATACGGTACTGGTAAGCATATTATGGTGGAATTGTCACCTCAGCCGAGCGAGGACCCAAACGATCCATTAGTATGTGACCCAACATTCCAAAGCAAGTCTTGAAATAAGTGCTGATGAGAATTGTAGAACTGGCCGTTGTGGAAGAAAAACCTCAATTTTGCGGCGCTTTTATCTATGGTGGCCGTTGTGGGTGCGATGAAGACTGCACTAATCAGCGTCCATAGGGTCCTGGCAGTGGACCAAGACGTAAATTATTCATCAGCAGCCGCTTTAACAGCTGTTCCGTTGATGATTTCGGCCTTGTCGGGAATGGCGAGCACGATATTAGCGAAGATCTGGGGTAAACGGCCGGTGTATCTGGGTTCGATGGCGGTATTATTCATTGGCTCTGCTTGGAATATTAATACGAGAAGGGACTTTGGGCAGAATATGGCTGCGAGGATATTCCAGGGGTTGGGTTGGGGTGCTTTCGATACCTTGGTATTAGGGTCGATCTTGGACACCTTTTTCGTATGTTCCTCCCTGGCGTTCTGTTATCACGTCTCTCAACTAACACGCATCTAGGAACACGAACGGCAGTCCAAAATTGTACTATATAACGCCGTGTCGCTTGCCACGACATGGGGTGCACCACTGATCGGCGGCGCGGCTTCAATGCGTCCTCGAGGGTTTTTAACACAGTTCGAGATATTCACACCGATATTAGTGGTGCTAATGCCCTTAGTCATCCTGGGCGCTCCTGAGACAACCTACATGCGGTCGAGCTTTGATCAGAGCAACGACAATTTTCCAACGCTAACTCGGTCTCAGTCTCGGCTGCCAACGATCACATTTTCAAAAGACGCAGTTCTGGACTACCTCCGGGATGTGAAATGGCAGCCCTACAAAGCGATCATGGTGGACAGGACGCTCATCATGCAGGCACCCAGGGCAGCAGTAGCACCATCGACAATACTGCTTTTCGTTATCACAATTCTTCCTTACGTTTCCGTATGGGGTCTCACCAGTTCCCTCTCGTTACTTTTCTCCCCAGCACCATTCAATCTTGTACCATCATCCATTGGCGCAATTTTCTTCACTCCCTTCTTGCTCGGGACTGGTGCCGTGGTAGGATTGTCCTGGGTATTCCGTCGGCATCGGATTTCCTGTACGATTCATCTACTTATCCTCGCCGTGGGCGCGACTTTCGCCTCAATAGGCATCCTCGGCTTCGGGCTGTATATCATGGGCTCAGCGCAGCGGGCCGGACAAGGCGGCGGCGTGGTGGTCTCGGGCCTGGTCTTCGCACGCAACAGCATCAGCTTCCCCGTCATCTCGTTCCTCCTTGGGCTCCTCGCCCTCGGCTCCGCCACTCTCGACGGCACCATCCAGCCCGTCGTGCAGCAATCGACGGCCTTCACGTCGGCAAACATGAACGTCGCGCTGCGGAATATCGCAGACATGCAGGCTGGACTCATGGCTCTGAGGAACCTCGTCGCGGGTGCTTTCGTCCTCGGCTTGCCGGCTACTGTGAGCACGGCGGAGGGTCTCAGGGGCTCTGCTATCGGCATGGGTGTCGTGCAGATCTTCGTCACGGCTGCCGCGGCTGCTGTGTACTTTGATCTCGGCGAGTATATCAGGAGGGCAGATGGCGTGGTCATGGGACTTGTGGATTTGTCGGGTTTGAAGCATCGCGGGAGCTTCTTTGATGCGGATTAATAGGACTGCCTGTTTAGTTGTCGCACGGCCTTTGATGGAGCCTCCGTCGCTCGCTTGCTTGCTATGAAATTATGTTTTTTCTATCTATCTAATTGATAATGTGACAATCTACTTCGTGCGAGAGTGGCCTTCCAAGCTGAAACCTCTGCTGAGTTCCGCCTGCTACCTACTTAATTGGATGACTATTTTTATACGCGCCGGTGCTTGTATTAGATCAAAGGTTCGGTACTCGTTTCTGTAATTCCATGCTTCCTTCTGTATTCCAAGTGAATGTAACATGTGGCTACTTCCCTACATATTAGGTACCTGCAGCAGTCAGCCTTTTCCTAAAATTGGAAGTAGCTATACCATCTAAGTGCCTACCTAGGTAAGCACCTATGCGGAATACCAAACTCGGTGGAATGCGACATCCCTCTATGAGCATTTTCTCATTGCTATCTCTGTGCGAAATCTAATACCTGAGTTCTTCAGAGCCTTTCTCCAGATTTTACCCGACCAACAACTCCATATCATTCCCAACTCCATCAACATTGGCAATTCGCCAGATGTGGCCTAGCAAGACGTTTGAAAGCCTCTTTCTTATACGTCTATGCTCAATACGTTTTTTTCTTTGAGCACTCAGTATCAACTTCATTTTGCACTATTGCTACTGCTCCTTTTACCGATTGGCGTCACTCTCGGACCCCAACTCTCCCCAACCGGCCACCTGAAGTCAACATGGCGGACGGCAATAAAGGAAATCTACAAAGCGACAGCATCTTCTATCGACTTCCCCCTGAACTGCGAATTGAGGTATATAAACACGTATTCTCCGGAACCAGACTTACTTTCGGAGAATTCGTACGACCCAATACAAATTCTCTTGCTTTGCTAAGGACTTCCCAACTGATAAAGGCAGAAATCGGCGACACCTGGATCGGTCATGTTCTTTTCAATTTTTGCAGTCATAAAAGCATTTACGATAAACTGGCTTCCCTACCGATCAATATCATCTCCAAATTACGACACGTCCGCGTGGTTGACCAGCTACACCCTCTTAACGTAGATCCTTCGGGGGCCAACTATCTATCGGTAGTGCTCCAACAAATCCCAGGTTTGAAGTTAGATCGGCTCACGGTCCTAGGGAGTGAAGATTATGGTAAAGAGTGGGGCTGGCTCATTTATACCTGTACATCACTTCACGATCTCATTACCAACGGTAGCGGGTGGAAGGAGCTGCATTATATCAGTCGCGGCTGTGAAATGCTTGCGAGTAGTCCATTTGTATATGGGAATTTGCTTGGGATTGATTAGCAACCCTTCTATGATGAATCCAGCGATGAGGGATCGACCAACGAGCCCCTAGAACCGCCCATGGTGCAACCCTCTTACTGGCAGCGATTGTTGGAGGCTCGAGACACTGCGTTATCCGGTCCTTCGATCGTTATATACAAATCGACTAAACCTCGCGTGGTCGGCTCAGTCATGGATCCTGAATCAAGAGAGATTTATGAGCAGCCAATTCCTAGTAGACCATACCGGGCTCATGAATAGTAAGTTGTACTCTGTTTTTTATTAATCATCTTATGATTCAAATGACTCCATGAACACCTACTATCTAGTTAATATGATACCTGAGTCCTAGCTCATGTTATTGTGGTTAACGATTATTGATGTCTAGGTATGTTGAGCTAAAGGGTGATGATGGTGATCGGGAAGCAGAGATGCTTGTTATTGCGAAGAGAGGCACTGGTGTCGACTACACCAATCACGCCCAAAACAATTCCCAGTTTCCGATAATCTTTGAAGTGAGACAATGGTCTGACACTACGTTAGAGGAGGATGTGTATACGCATCCATACGAATATGATTGGAGTCACTTCGATAGACCAGATTATTTCCCGCTCTCGGAGTCTTGGTGACAAAAGAGACTCATAGTCGTTTAAGCTAAGTTCCAATTGTACCGGTACAGAGGTAGCTTAATTGAACGAGCAATCTTAGCATATTGGGATGACTTTTTTTTTATATGAGAAGCAAGACCCAAACTTAGTACGCAATGTGAGTCCAAAAACATTGGTGAGGCGGTGAAAGACTATTTATTAACAGAGCATACAGGTTCTAATCCCTGCGAGCCAAGCGAGATGAAAAGCTTGTGTTTTAATTCCTACCCTACGGTGTGGTAAGCTAGTGTAGGTTATCTAATACTATGGTGTGTTATGATGCTGTCACGACGGACTTATACTATGTTTTTAGAGAATTTATTATTATCAGCTCAAACTTGTATTGGTGGACTTTTATACGCATACGGCGTATTAGTCGGTAAGGTACCATGCCAAGAATAGCAATTATTGCCCTAGTATCAATAGGGCTCTCAATCAGCGTTCCTGTTCCCTTTTCGCGGGGTTTACCGTAGCCTCATGAAGCGTTACATTGCGCTAGAGGTTATAGGGGACCATGTCATTTTGAAGATTCTAGACAGTCGGGCGACGTACCCATGCACTACACACTTCCCACCTCGTATAATGATCATAAATAAAATGCGCCTCCTCCCCTGACTCCTATCAGCCTCGAACTTCTCTGTCTCATGTGCTATTTGTCTTCGCCTCCATTTGTTTACAGACTTTCAATTCCAGCCGTAGAAGGGGTTTTGAATATATAATACGATAAATTTACACGCATACAGATAAACATCGTGATCGGATATCTCTAATACCTATAATAATTAATACCGCCTAAGGAAAAAAAAAAAAAAAAAAAAAAAAAAAGGAAGAAAAAGAACTGAATACATACAAGATGCGCTCCAAGACCCTCCTCATCACAGCCCTCATCGGCGCCACGACAGCCCAACTCCCCACCAATCCCAAGCGCTCGCCCCTAGAGAGCCAGACACCCCAAGGCACGCGCGGCCCGGACGAGACAGCTCTCGCGCAATGCTCCTCGGCCGTGAGCGAGATCGAAACACTGGCCTCAGCGGCGCCCACGCCGCCCGCAGATCTAGCCTCGCTAAGACTGCCGATCGACCCTTGCGCGCCCCCCTCGCTCACGGGGAAACTGCAGTCGGACTGGTCCTCGTATACCTCTGCCGCGCTCCAGTGGTACCTGTCGCACACGGCTGAGTTCGACGACTACTTCACTGCCTGCGAGGGCGTTTCTGTTTTTGTCGAGGCCCCGGTTGTGTGTAGTACTGATCTCGCTGCTCTCACGGGGGTTACTGCTACGCCGGCTGCGTCTACGGGGGCGACTACGGGTGCCGACGCGACGGATGGTGCTTCGGGGTCTGCTTCGCCTTCTTCTACCTCTACGTCTTCCACGCCTAATGCTGCGCCGCGCGAGACCGGGTTCGTGGTTGCTGCGGCGGCGGCTGCGGCTGCAGCTGGGTTTATGGGTGCTGTTGCTGTGTTGTGAGATGAGGTGAGGCGAGGTGAGGTGCGGGGGAGAGATGGCTACCTACTTACTTACCTGGGTGGGCAGTTGAGATGTATGAATGAACTTATGCAATGTGTGTAGTGGAATGAAGCGATTGGCGTGGGGATGGCTCACGACATGAATTGCGACTTACCTTACTTGATGACTCACTTATGTAAGTTACACTTACGCTTTTCATACCCAAATGACTGCAATTAGTGTAGTGCAGTGTGAGACGGTAAGACAATCCCTTCAAACAGATTGACTTGGAAAAACTGATTAAATCGGGGGTTTTAAACGTGCACATTTTCTCACTCACAAGTTTATTACGCGAAAGATTCATTTATGAGACGGTAGGTATTTCTGAAACCCACTTCGGCCCGTTGCTTTGTCGCTGTATTACCTCCCTTCTCAGGCAATTGAGTCATCACTGTGTGACAATCGTCGTCCAAGTCCCACCAAAGTGTCGTTGATTCTGCTACCATACTGCGGGGATGAGATGAATACCTGATGTCACGTATGCACGGAACCGACCGTAACGTGGAAACTGCATATGAGAAGTGGTCCATAACAGGATTGTTTGTGGGTTTGTGTTTTGTTTGTCGAGCTAGAGACCTAAGTACTTACTTACACGGCTAGGTAGGTAAGTTAGGTAGTTAAGCTGTTACGTTAGCGACACACAGCCGTCCGCTTCAGGGGTCACCATTAGATTATCACACGACCAACCAACAAGCCATAAAAATTTCAGGCCAACACTCCCTTTTTTCATTTTTATCTCTCATTCCATCTCATACCATATTTCATTTAGATTGCCACTAGCGAAATCACTCATTCCAGCGACAAAGCTAGCGAGAAAGCAATAGACAGATAGAGAGACACACACAAACGCACAGACAGACAGACAGACACAGACAGAAGAACAATGGAGGACAAGCAAAACACTCCGGCCAAGACCGCCGAGACCCCCACAACACCACCACAGCATGCCACCACGCCCGCACCCGCCCCCGAGAAAGCCACAGAGGGCAAACCCGAGATCGCCGTGCCGCCGTCCTCGGCAGCAGACGACGCGGAGCTGACCGCGGCCCTGACCCTCCTGGTGAACCAAGTCTACGGCGAGGCAGAGCGCGGCATCTACAGCACCGACTTCGAGCGGACGTCGGAAGAGGACGTCGCCGACTTACTGCGCGCCGGCAAGGTGGCCGTGGCATATCTACCTCATCCTAATCCCAATTCCATTACCACTACCACTACCACCACCACCACCACTACTACTTCCACTACCGCCAACTCTACCGCCAATACCAGCACTACCCCCAACACCAATGACAACCCCAAAGACATCAACATGGCAATCAGCCCCCCCAAATTCCACCAAACCCACGGCGCCCCCATAGGCTGCATCTCCATGAAACAAGTCAGTCCCTCCACCGGCGAATTCGGCATGCTCGCCGTAGACCCGACGTACCGCGGCAGCGGCGTCGGGCGAGACCTCGTCTCCTTCGCCGAGGCCTGGTGTCGGGAACAGCTCGGTCTGCGCGCGATGCGCCTCGAGCTGCTCGCCCCCGTGCACTTCGAGCACGTGGGCAAGACGCGGCTGCAGGCGTGGTATAGGCGTTTGGGGTATGTCTTTGTCGAGTTGCGCGATTTCGAGGTCGCTTATCCGAGGCTTTACGAGCTGCTTTCGGGGCCTACTGAGTTTCGCGTTTTCGAGAAGAAGTTTGTCGACTGAGAGGAGGGAAGGAAGGAAGGGGGAATGCAAGGGGTGGGGGGGAATGGTAAGTGGGTTGGTTGCGTGGTTGGGGTTATAGATGGATTGATTGATAAATGGATGGATGGCGTAGAAAGAAAAGTCTGTGGTTTGTTTCTACGGCGTCATGCATGGGAGAGGGCGGGAGCAGGAAAAGAGAATCTGGTGGCGTTCTTGGTGGTGATGGGAAAGAAATACTAAGATGGCTATACATCGCTGATTTTTTATTCCCTAGAGAGAGGCTAAGCTTTAGTTCTAAGAACTAGATACTATAGAAAGTGATTCCGCTGTTTGATATTTGAACTGCGGTGTCTTCACAGCATCCAGCTGTCCATTGACTCTTATCGTCTCTCCCTACTTTAAGTGGCAACGGGGATATTGGCCAGAGCATTATAACGACTCCCTCTGCCGGTCAGATAATTAAACTTGTCTTGGCCCCAGTCACCTCGGTCACCACCCTCCTCTGTTTCTAGCAATTCTTGTATGGACCAAGCAATCCTGTCCGCTCCTATTCTCGCACCAATGAGATTATGGGCCCCAGGGCCAAGTTGAAGCGCTGCAAATCGCCCGGCCACAAAGAGAGGAACATCGTCCTTCCAAGCCATCTTCTCCGTGATGCAAGGAAATCCACCGCAATTCTCGACCGGGTAATCCCGACACATGGACTGTAAGCATGGTAGGCTCTCAAAGTTCGTTCCCACGCCGGTCGCAAAGTAGATGTGGTCAATGGGTGGAAGATCCTGCCGCTCTCCTTTCAGGGAGACGGTCCAAGTTTTCGACACGGGATCCCACTTCTTATCATCAATTGTGGTGTGTAGCAGCATGTCCAAGCGACCCGTCGAAATGTGTTTTTCGACGATCTTCTTGTAGTATGGGGTGATGCTGCCGCCGTTCCGAGCCGCCATGATCCTTTTACATCGGTCTTCAGCTGACTCGGAGTTCCAAAACTGCGCATGCTCGATATTTCGGAACTTGCCAACCCATTCAAGGCCGATGTCGAAATGCTTGATTTTCAAAGGGCCGCGCATGATTAGGAAAACTTTGGAGACGCCTCGACGAACTGCGAGATCAGCAATCTGAGCTGAAGTGAGGCCACCGCCCACCACTAATACATTCGTTCGAGCCTTACTCGCCATCTTCTTTTGCATGTAAAGAGGTGGGAAGGTCTTGATATGCATAGCGTGTGTGGCCCCCTCTATCTCCTCGGTGCTGAGCGGGCAGGGTATCTGGGGCGCGTTGCCGCCGATGGCTAGGACGACAATTTTCCCATAATGACATCCTTTGTTAGTCTTAACGCAGAAGATCTTCTCCTCGTCGGAAAAATCCCTGACGTAATCATAACAGATATCTTCAACTTGCTCTTGGGAGAGCAGGGTGTCGCTAAGCTTATACCGATCCACAAGGCAGTCGCAGTGGGAGAAGAATAGGGGCGTCGAGGGCACGAAGTAGTCTTTACGCTCCCGCTCGTCGATAGTAGGTATGTTTTTTGGCCTTCATCGTGTCAGTAGTCAGTCAAAGAGGTTAGCGTATATTGGACCTTACTGTCTTCCCATTCTCTCTCTTTTCTTTCTCTGGTATTTACTCAACTCCTTTCCAACACAACCATGGAGCTCTCTCAGCTCGTCGCTTCGGCCGGTAGCATATGCATATGATAGCAAGCCATCCCTTTCCGAGGGATCAACATGGAAAAACATGGGGCTGCGAAGATGGGATATGTCGAATGTCTTGAACATGCCCTGCCATCGTTGCATCCAACTCGTACCGGACTGGTCGAGCGCTAGTATATCCAAATCCCGACTAATGGCCGGAGCAACCGATTCTTTGCCTCGCGATTCTGGGACTTTCCGGTGTTTAGGGTGTTTAGTACTCTTTTTGGCGGCACGATGCTGCTTGATCCAGTGAAAGCGTTGATGTTCATCGTCGGTGAAGTTTGCTGCTGGCAAAGGCTCACATAGTCGCGCTGCAACACCCAGTCCACTAGGACCAGCCCCAATAATGATCACATCACGGACTTGAATGATACTTGATGCATTATCCGCCATTTTTGTTATTTTTGTTATTTTGATACTTATTTCGCTTTAGCAAGAATAAGCTGTCTCGGGCATTCTTCTTCTTATACCTGCAGGCGATTACGCAGAGAGAGAGGAAAGGGGGACCTTGATGGTCAACCTTGATGGCCAGCCATCAAGGCCGACCATGATGTAACTGCAGCCGGAACCACTAAATTTGAAAGTCAGAATCGCAGACCTCCATATTAGAAGGAAGGGGCTGTCACCGGTCGCTGTGCAGCATTTTTGAGATAGAGCACCGAATCGAGACCTCCGACTCTCACCCAGCTCTGGAGGATCCGGCATCGGTGCTTTGCGCTTCAGGGCAAAAGTACTAATAAAAAGATTATGGTATGTTTGAATCTTGACCTTAGATCCATGACTTAATTCTAGTCACCTTGAATAGGAGATTGTGGAATTCTCTGAATGCTGTCTGCCATCTTCGCCACTGCGGGAAAGCTATCGTTCTCAGGTTGTCATACGCGCCAAGGTCATCGAATCGAGGTAATGCACTGATGCACTTAGATTCAGGTTTCACAGAGACATTATTTCCCCAGGATCTAAGATCCAAAGTGCTCGGCAACGTGATGAGCAACAGCCGTCTCATCCCCTTCGAAAGCGCCGCATACTGGACATGTGGCAATGGCGGAGGTGACATCGGCTGTGTTGCTATGGTCGTTCGAGCCCTCCCCATAGTTGTCTGTTTCATCTACCTGGTGGATGTTATTTCTTTTTTTACTTCTCCCCTTGCGCTTAGACGGCACGATATACGCGCCTAGATCCATTTGCTCAGGAGCTGTGTCAAGCGGTTCCTCAAGCCGAGCATCGCGGTACCGTGGCCGACGCCCTTGACCTCTTGACTCTCCAGGGTCTCCTGAATTTGGTACCATCGAAGACGACGCATTCGGACTGTTCGTGGAAGCTGAGCCAGAAGAGGACTGCGTCGATGAGGACCCCTCGACACCGGAAGCCATGCTTTGAACCCGGCCGACTCGGCCATCTGACAATCGGACCTTGATTCCCCTGTGGTGGTCACCTCTGGTCAGGACATGCTGCACGGTACCCCGAACCTGGCGCCCCGTGCGTTGATCAGCCTTCAACACAATGTTGACCAGGGCGCCAGGGATAACCTGGTGAACTCGAGGCACGGGGTCTCCCATGGCGGCGGTAGGAGTCACTAGTGTTGCGCACTAAAAGTCATGTGATGCGCAATGCACTACAATGTATGAGATGTATGAGATGTATGAGAAGACAGTGCACGCTGGGCCGCCAACTCTACGGTATGAAGGACTGAATGTGCCTAAATGCTTTCCCTGGTGTTGTTCCGTAGTTCTTGTTACATGAAGATTGATGAGAGTATCGTGTGGGGGCATATTATATATGTGGTCTATTAACAAAATAGGCTAGAGAGATAAGATGGTTATAATCAACTGTCATATTCGCTTTATTGTATAAAACGCATTAAGGTATCTCTACATCCTGCTTTCGATAATGAAGCATAATCGATATCGACAAGTTCGGAGACTTGCATTTCAGGTGCCGATCCCGATGCCAATGCAGAGTGCATGCATGCACGATCGGTCACATGCAGTCACGGGATTTTTCACTTCTAGAACGTGTTCTACTTAGTATTGTTATATATCATAAATCCCCGATCGAATACACATCCCTGTATGAGTAATCATGTGGTCGTACCAGAGTGGCCCTACCGGTAGTGTACTACGTAGCTGGGTATAAAATGACAACCCCCCAACCAAATACCTGCCTGCAGTATACGATATAAGCCATGTAACTCCGTGTGTGTTCATTCTACCGAGGGTGCACATACTAAGTATAACATTCTACACTAGACTGTAGTGGATGTCGTAACCATCCGCTTAATCGGAGAAATCTATACGATAGGGAATAAAACAGTGAGCTAGTGTATATATAGTCTAGAAACCTACCTTGGAAACTGGGATATGCCTGATACTCTCTAGAGACACTAGACAACTTTGGGCTGCTTATGCGAATGTATCTGATAAACTTATAGTACACGCAATACAATGCTTGGTGCATTGTATATTAAATCTTTCAAAGGCCCCTGGTCCCTGTTTTCTATACTACCCACCGGAGTACCTGATACGTTAGATAGGTTAGGTTTAATGGTCATTGGCTCAGCCTAAAAGGCCTGGGGTTTGAGGCTTTGCTTATTGTATACACGTGTTAGAGAAGTGCTTAAAGTAGTCTAGTGCACTAATCCCCCAACGGCAATCCGCTACCTTGCTATCGTGCTTATACGCTAATCCTATAATAGAGTTTAGTTTGGGCTAGTTCGGTCCTGTCAAACATCTCCCCCACGCCTACTACTACGTAGGACTGTACTCGCTTTGACTTGGGAAAAGATCGAGACCAGAATATAATACATTTCACATAATAAAGAAATTGGACAATAACCTATTTTAATACCAATATATAGCTCACCTTTACCACACTCATTCATGTAATGCCATAGGAGGAAATCTTATATAGTATACACGTTGTACTGTAGTAGATATAGGCACGCTATGTCTCAAAACACCCAACGTTAAGGTACGCTAGACTAGAGCAAGTATACTAACCTACATACTTCCAAGTTATTAGTTTATGAAGTTGGTCTAGCAGGTACACTAGCTATGTCTCTTAATAGTATAGTATACTACTAAGTTAGCAGAATAGGTAGTTTATGCAAGACCATTCCCAAAGCTCTCCCCAAAGGTCGGAGAGTACGTAAGGCGGGGTTTATTAGCTGCATCATCCTCTTCAACCACTTGGCAGAGCTCGCCTCACTCGTATCCTACGACACTAGATAATAGACGCCGGCCACCATAGCTCGGCTAGCCATAGGGGAACGCCGGACCGGCCCAAGGGCTCAGCCAGCACAGCTTAGCTGCATTGCGTGTGGCTTGGGGCTAGAGAAGATACGATGTAGACTGTGTTTCCTATTCCAGACGAGAGGGCTGTTTCGCTGGGGCCAGTGGCCTTGGACAGACTTGGACATGGATGGCATCGTGCATTTGACATGTCATGACAACAGCGCCAGACAGCAGCGGTCTACCTTGTGCCACAGGGTTGACGGTGGTGTCGGAACTGTCGAGATCACCCCATCTGGTTTCCTCCGCCCTTCTTTTTCATGCTTGTTTTTTTTTTACACTCTTTTTTTACTTTTTTTATTCCTCCCTCTTCCCTGTTTGGCCTGTCCCCCACCCCTGGCTGGATGTGATGCTACCCTGGAAGAGACCCGGACCGCGTCTGCAGCCCCGCCAGTGGTCCTGTGGTGGTTCCGTCTGCCGTGCGAGATCGACCAGTGAGAGGCAGCGTCTGCCGCGCTTGTGCGCAATTACCAGGTACGTGGATTCGATGGGACTCGGTCGATAAGCATATAAATGACCGGCTTGGTCCCGGCCGATCATGCCATCTTTGAACCGACGTCTTGCTGGATATCCATAGAATAAAGCGTTCCTCCCCCCCTTTCCCCTTTCACTTGCAACCTTTTCTCGTAACCACGCTCGTTTATATATATATATCACACCTCTGTGAATCTCATTCGTGCTACACGGGGAACCGTAAAGCGCACGTGTTATTCTTTAGAGCTTTCAAGCAAAATGGCCCGCTCAGCTGATCTCCAACCGAGACCACCTTATGACCCCGACATCAACTCGGTCCTCGTACAGCTCGGTCGTGGTCCCGATCGCTATGAGGTCGAGAGGGTGCGGAAGGTCGCTGCTTGTCGGACACAGCCGCTCACAGCTGGCTTGCTGGCGGACAAGAGCGTCCGAGTCGACGATGAGACGATACCGGGCCCTGGTGGCAAGGACATGACTGTCTCCATCGTCAGACCGAGGGCGGAATCGAACGTCCCAAGACTACGCCCCGGCATCTTCTACATCCACGGTGGTGCGCTGATATCCTGCAACAGGTTTGCAGGCCTCGACACCAGTGCCGTGTGGGCGAGGGACTTTGATGCCATCACCATTAGCGTCGAGTACGGCCTGGCGCCGGAGAACTCGGGCGAACAACTAGCGAACGACTGCTATACGGCCCTCCTTTGGGCCGAGGAAAATCTTTCTAGACTAGGCATTGACCCTTGTCGTTTCATCTTATATGGGACATCGGCCGGGGGTTGCTTGGCGGCCGCTACTGCGCTGATGGTCCGGGACAAGGGGGGGCCAAAGCTCTCTGGGTTATTCCTGGAATGTCCTATGCTCGATGACAGGAATGACACCATTTCAGCCCAACAGTACACGAGCGGACCCTTTTACAATTCAACTATGAATAGGTTCGCCTGGAGCTGTCTACTAGGCTCCCGCGTAGGGACGAACAACGTCTCAGAGTACGAGAGCCCGGCTAGGGCTACTGACCTCCGGGGCTTGCCTCCGACCTTTATCGATTGCGCGTCGGCTGAGCCCTTCCGAGATGAGATTGTGATTTTCGCCTCGAGACTTTGGGCTGCTGGGGTGTGCGCCGAGCTTCACGTCTGGCCTGGCGGACCCCATGGGTACGATCGAATAGCGCCGGATGCGCCGATGTCGAAGCAAGCCCGGGAAGCCAGGTTATCCTGGCTTCGGAGAGTCTTCACGCGGGGCATCTAACTACTCACCCCCAACTTCTCTACTATACTACACTATAAAACTACGAATCCTTTGTTTTTTTTCTTCTCCTTTTTTCGGATAATGATCAGGTCGGCCATGTACTTGAGGTGTTTAATGGTTCCATGGTTCATTTCTGGAAGGTAAAAAAACAAGTGTGTAACTATTATCCTGGTGGTGGTCTGATATTGTGGGCGCATCACTTACGGTAAACTCCGAGGCAGGTCGGAATAAATGTCAAAAGGTCTTAAGGATTTGGTGTTTTATTTCTTAAAAGGAGCGTGTATTAGCAACCCTTGTTAGAGTTTTCTTCCAGTTGGGACCGGTGTATGTTAGAGTTGGTGATGTGTGATACCCAGATGTTGGTCTACTAGGACTGACCCAGGTACATCTCGGAAAAGCATCCCGAGACAGGAAGTTGATTAATGTGAACAGGAGATGATGATGACGGGTTTGGCTGGTCCTTCGGTGCATTGGGGGCACGGATATGAGGGATCTTCATAGCGTCCGTACGCTAGTGCGGCAAGTAGCTCACTTGGTCCGACCAAAAAATTCAAACTATTCTACCGCCTGCAATCTATTCATATCACAACGCAGTCCGAGGGTTTGACAAATCTATGTTAGTTGCGGTTTCAAAAACCAAGCTTGTGATAATGCACTCCCGATACGCAAAGAATCGTCGTCGACAAAATGACGCACGACGAGGGTAAACACTATTCCGAGTAATGCCCAATTAATCCGAATTTGGAATGGAATGAGACCTGAGATTAGTATCGCACGGACTAGTTCGTGGTGGTTGTCCAGCTTACATACACTAGAGCCAACCGCATTTGGCTTCAGGCGCAGATGAAGTTACTAAAGCTGCTACGTCAGGCAAGTCATCAAACGCAAAGAATTCCAATCGTTTAGCTATAGTCAACGGCCAAGACACGGGAGCGTTGAAGGTCTGTACGTAGTATAGTATGCATTAGCCATGTTATCCGCATAGGACGTTGATTCGCCAACGCGAGGTTTTACGCCAACTGCATTGGTGATTAGTATTCTCCCAAAGGAAGAACACGCGTACTTAGTATGCAGTCTTCATATATACACTAACTACCTATATTATATGTTATATGACCCCTATCGCCGAACCAGACCTCTGTTCATTTTTTTCTTTATCAAAGCAGTTAGCAGTTTCCTTTTTCCGTACCTGTCTTGCGAGAAATATAGGTTTTGCAATTTGTCAAGAATAGCCGTTGCATCACGGATGAACGGAAATGGGTTTGCCGTGCCCTCTCATTTCCTATGTCTAGAGCGTGACGACACCCGGGTAACCTATCTGGTGTAGTGTACGCAGTAGGTGGTGAAAGGTGGTGTGTACTCGTGTAGTTTACTACTGTCTCTGACGCTTTTACACGTGTGTTGGACCCCATAATAGTGTTAGCGTCTCGGCTTTCTTTCCCTCTGTTCGTTGGTCTCGTCCGTGCTGCGTGACCGGTGTGTCTTCCTGTGAGACTCGGTCTGCGGAAATCTTTTTCCTGCTTTGGTAGATGCGCTTTGACACTACGGAAAGACAAAAACACAGATGTTAGGCAAGGGTTGTAAGTAAGTACGCATAAGAATGACGGCGGCACTTTTGCCTCTTTCTCGGAACTCAAGAGTAACCTTCGTCTCAGCGAGATGAGGCTGTCAGCTTGATCATAACAAAACGAAACATCGGCAAGCAAGCACCATGCCTCCCGCCTGAGACAGGGTCCGAGCAATTTACTCGAGCATATGCTTCTTCTTGTTGGGCGCACTAGGGTTCCATATCTTTGGTATCCTCCGCAGCATGCACAGGGATTGGTCAACGGCGATGCCTTCTAGAAGCCGTTGCTCTCGCATATTCTTCATCCCCTCCGCATCCTCCTGCGACGCGATTCCGCCGCCTCCTCTAGATCTATTATTAATCATCCAAGACAGTCGCCTTGTACGGGTCCTCGAACCCGCACAGTCCCACCAGGCAGAGACTTGCTTCCCTTATCGTATGCGACACTCGCCTCGAACTCTGGGTATAGAATAGACTGGGATCGCGAGGAGCGAGACTTCGACATCGTCGCCGCGAACGTGCACGAGAGTCCTAATGGCGCGCCATCGCACACGGCGTTGAAGTCCGCGACGGAATCTAGACTATGGTAGGTAACTCAGCGTCGCGCACGTGCTACGACAGCCGCTCCGTCGCGTCTAGACTCTTCTTCATCTTAATCTGCCGAACTGGCTCGGGATAAAGTTGACGTGATGCTTCGCTTCCTCTTTCATTAGGGCTTCCTTCGTCATCTCGTGCAAGTAACTCCCGCTGGCTGGCCGTGCTGCGCCACTGCTAGTCGCGTCTCTAATCCTTTGATTGTCTTGCTCCGCTAATTTAGTTAGTAACTTATTTTTACTCCGCGATCAGCCCGTTATGCGAAGCGGCAGTTCCATTTCCTTAGTCTCTTTGGCTTTGCTGCTCAGTTGTGCGGCTAATATCGTAATTCTGCCATCGTGAGGGAAGCGATCGGCTCTGTGTATGGCGCTTAGCTCCTCCGCTCATTCCCAGGGCAAGCTTGATCTTCACGAGTAGTGAGTCATTTCGCTTAATCTGTGCCTGGGAGCCCGGTATTTGCGTTTCTACCCATTCTTCGTGGTTTTGTAGAGTGATGAGCTAGTGCTTCTTCTCTTCTAACCCCTTAGGAGCAGTATATGACTCTTTTGCTTTGGCCGTGAGCTCCTGTCTTATAGCTTTGAGGTTGGTTTCTAGAGTCTCGTTCTCTCTTACCGCGCTTTAGATGTCGTTTCGTAACTAAGTAAGCTAGCGACTTGTCTACTGAGTGATTTCTTCTCGTTTTCGATGTCTTTGTAAGTATGCCATGGATCGTTGGCCTCGTGCTTCGAGAGCTTGAGCTCCCCATGCGCCTTGAGAGAAGTCTGCTGCGCTTACCTCTCCCAGTCAAGCTCTGAAGCGAGACTTTAGATCCTATGTTGCGTTCCTGAGTTTCTTGATACAACGCTGCTATATTTGCATCTTTTGAATAAATCGTCGCCTTTGCCTTGTGAACGAGATCGTACGATTGATAGAGTCCTTTCTTTCGTCACTTGATTCTCTTATTAATATTGCCCTGTCAATTATGAATGTTTCCTTCGACAGCTTTACAGCGTTGCTCAATCTGTTTATGTTTCGGTTTGTTTGGAGATTCTGCGAGTTGTTCGAGCCTCTCTATTTTCTTTCGTTCAACCTGCATCTATATCCGCTATTCTTCCTTTAATAAATTGGAACCTTGCGCTTGTTCTCGGCTAGCAATACTTCCAATGACTGGTTTACTTAACTATTCAAATTTGTGTTTCACTTGAGCGAAATCTGCTTATCCGGCTCCTGTACCCTTCTTCTGATGCTTTACCTGCTCTTTTTTTTTTTTTTTTTTTTTTTTTTTTTTTTTTTTTTTTTTTTTTTTTTAAAGGAAAAAAAGACTTAATGTGTGTAAGGAATCATGGTATTATTTTAATTAGCAA
>MU380156.1:152938-310666 GCA_022495085.1 Xylaria sp. FL1042
TTTTATTATGCTTTAAATTTTATTTTTTTTTTTTTTTTTTTTTTTTTTTTTTTTTTTTTTTATATAGTTTTTCACGGATAAGACGCCTATCTTTTTGTACGGAAGCTAGTCTTTCTTACCTTTCCCATCTTTTCTTTCTATGTTTCCGCTATGGTAGTTTACTAGCCGTTCTTGTTTACGCTCTTACTTCTCTGTTAGACGCGTATACTCAATGATATTTGCATTTAATCCTTCATAGTTGTCGCTTGGTCTCCACTCCTCGTTTAGAAACTCTACACGGAGCTGCTCAAGCGATGCCTCATTTTTAAACTTTTATCCTTGAAGAATTTTATCTCATGCTGGTACCAGATTGTATTATTCCTATATTCCTGTAGTAGTTTCTGTTCAAACTCATTTTCCTGCTTCATGTTCTTATACCACTGGTCAAAGTGACTCTCCAATGTATCTTGAAGCTTCTTAAGTGACTAGATGCCGTGTCTTTTCAATGTTGATCACGTTCACCCAGGTAACTGTGTATACAATCGCCAATTTGCTGTACCACGGCATCTAACTCCCCAAATAGTTCATTTGACTAGAAGCTAGGGTTCTCTATTCTTCTACTAGCTAGTCTTATTGAGCAGGAGTCTTTAATCCTCGTCTCTCACGGCTAAACCCTGAATCTTAGCCTAGATATCTTTCGGCTAAGCGGATGCGCTCGGGGCCTCATATGCCCAATTGAATGCAGCGTTGATGGTGAATGCATAGGATATGGAAGTTAGCAGTAAGCTCGGCTTCTTGAGAACCGGGCCATTCTGTCCTTTTTTCTTTCTAATGTAGCGAATCATTGCTCGTGTAAAACCTACCTCATTAAGTAGTCTGTATCTACGTTTGTTAGGAGTATGCTAATTTGATAACGAGAAGTAATCGACCGGCGGAGGCTCATTTCGGCGCGCGTAGAAAAACTGTCTGTCTACCAGTAGACTTCTGGAAGGTTAACGTCCACACCTCGCTTGTGGACATACTGAGCGAAATGATTAGGTGCGTCAAGCGTACTTGGCTTCCTGACTACTTCTGTGGACACAGCGAACTTTGGTTGTTCGATGGTGTTAAGCATTGCCAGGACGTTTTGGCGGTGTGTGTTGTTTTGTTCCCGCGTGATTCCGATCTGGCCTCCATAGTTGAATTGCTTCTCGTGTCTCCTTACCAAGGCAATTACAGTCTTCGTTGTGTCAGATCGTTTGCTCTTTGCCAAGGCTTTCTACACACTCCCAAGAGCCCAGCGACAAGATCAAGGCACTCGAATAGAAAATTGACCATCTTACTGTAACGACCACCGCGCAAGCTCCTGCAACCCAGACTAGCCAAACACCTCACGTCAACCTGCCAGCACCAACTGTCCAACCGCCACCGTCTACCGACGCACCGCACACACCCGCTCAGGCAACCGCTTGGGTAGCTCTCACGCACATGGATAGAGCAGACGCAGCCAAGCGGAACCTCAGCCCGCGCAGTGGCCCCGGGACGACGAGTAAGAAACCGAAGAAAAGCTACTGGTGGACACATAGGGAAATCGAACCCCGGAAAGCTTGTTGGAAGATTTCATGAAAGGTAGCCAATAGAAGACGTCACACATTGCTTATGAAAGGGTTGTCCAAATGAGAGAGAAATCATCGAGGCAATCAACCAAGTCTAGCTATATTTCACAGCACCGTTTAGGATCTATATACCTCATATGAACTCTAGGGTTGACCCAATTACAACGTCAGACGATTGGTGGTACATAGGAGCTCCATATGAGAGAGATATCTCCTAGATGCTTAAGCCGAGATGCTCGCAATAATGTACATGGGATTACCAGCCTTGCGCCGTAAGCTGCCGGACTCTCGAAATAGCAGCCTTGAAGCCCTTCTTGAACCTCGACTGCCAACGCTCACTGCTGAGCCTCTTCCGCTTCTTTCCAGGGCGCTCATGGAATCTCTGCGCATAAAAATCCCGGCGCAACCTGTTCTGTCCAACTTGGACGGCTAGGAGCTTGAACGACCTCGCGACATCCACATTAGCGCCAACGTTGATCGTACGACCGGTACGGGGAACCATGCGCACATAAGCGCGTGGTGGATTAGGGGACACTCCAATCTTTGATTGCTTGTTTAGTTTGACATCATCGATGTGGAGGTCGGATGCGAAATCCGCCTGGTCTGCCGCATTTCCTTCGTCATCCTCCCTTCCAGCGCCGTATGCCAGATCATAGGATGAACTCTTTGGTTTTAGAATATCGAGATCGGCAAGATTTTCCACGCTTCTCCGGGAGGGATGCGAGGGGTTGGCCCAATTGAAGGACGAGTATGACTGCTGTTGAGTCTTTAATGGTGACGTCGCGGTGATAGGCGTAGGTCTCGCAGGTTCGTTAGACGAGCGCAGGCTCGAGGTTGTAGACAAGTGGTGTCGATGGCAGAGGGAGCTTGCGAGAGCGAGATTGCGACATGGCTGAGATCGTATCGGCGTGGTTCGAAGCAGTGAAGTTGTCGCCGTCGAGCGCATGGCTGCTTGAGCAGCACGCCCTAGTTCCGCCCTACGACGAATTGTTAGTGAAACGGGGTAACACTTGTTAATTTGAATCATACGAGGCCATACATTTTGAAGAGCTCGATCTCACGTGGACGGGGCGGAAATTCGTGACCTTAGACTTAATTGGGGATTATTATCTCGAAGGAAAGCCTTAAAGTTCAAGTCAAAATGCGGACTTAATACAAAAGTTGCTGATATATTTGGTTGGGAACGCCTAGGTGTACACCTAGATAAAAGAGAAGATAGAAAATGATGACTACAATATATTTATGGCCACACCTGGGGGTTATTATATCATACCTCTCCACCTTATCGCTGATCTTATCTTATCCATTTAGCCACTTGATAGGGACTGTACTTACTGTAGGTACTCCCCAGGTGGATCCCTGTACAACGACCTAACACCAAAGAGTAATAGAGCGACGTAGCGCGCCTTGCCTTTTGCCTTAAGCAGACCAGAGCAAGACCCAGTGTTCTTCAAGGCTGCGTCGCAAAAATGAGAAGCCGTCTGCAGTGTTGGTGATATTTGTGTTTCTTTCCGCTCGCTACGAACCTGACGTCGTGAAGCCAAGTGAAATCAAGTAGCCTCAACTCGTACCTCTACTGACCTACCCCCGACACGAGCCTGAGCCTACGGCAGACACTATTCAACATGTCCTACCATCCCTACGGCGGAGGTAAGTCCACCATCCACCATCCGCATCGAGGAGCTCTACCGTTTTCACTACGAAGATATTGAAACCCCCAAGCGGAGGCCCCGAGAAAGAGAGAGAAGCAATAGTCACTAATCCAGCTCTCTATCAAGTGCCTGGCTTCGGCCCGCCGCCCACATACAACTCGTATCCCGGTGCCAATGGCCCTCCCGGCATGCCATCTGCACCTGGTCTTGGTCAGTACCTCTCGCTCTCGCTCTCGCTCCTCTCTTCGTCTTCGCGCGCTGACTGACTGTCTTGCATAGGACCTCCACCAGGCATGTCTGCCCCAGGAATGGCGCCACCTCCTGGCGTTCAGCAGCCCAGCGTCACTCAAGCTAATCGACCTAGCGGCATGCCGTCCAACTTCCAAGCCCCGCCGAACATGCCCAACATCAACTTCAACGCCCCTGTCATCCGCCTCGGCACCCTCTCGGGGAAGCCCTCTACACCCGGCGCCTCGGGCCGTAAGGAGAGCGACACACCGACGTCGGCAGGTCCGCGGGCCGGTCTTGGCATGGACCGAAGCATAGACCAGGCTCGCCAGGCTATGAGAGAGAACATGCAATCGTTGGTACCGCCCACCAAGGAAGAGATTATCCGAACTATATTCCTCAATGGCATCACCGAGGGAGTCGGTGGCAACCCAGGTATCGAACAAATCCTCGGCGCGGCTGGCAAGTTACGGCGGTGGGATCGGACTGTCGACTCCAGTGGCAAAGAGCTAGAGTTTGGATTTGCTCAATTTGAAGACACTGAATCACTCTGGATTGCGTCAGAGCTATTTCGCGATGTCGAAGTTCCCACCAAGAAGCAGACGCCTTCCGATACCCCTGCGGCGGACGATGAAACCTACGAGAAATTTGACAAGTCCCAACTTCAATTTCGATTCGACGAGAAGTCCACGAAATTCTTAGAAGACTATAAAGAAAACAGAGCAGACGAGGCTGGTTCCGAGGCCAGGCTCGAAGCTGCGAGAGGTGCGTTGAAGCAGTTGATCAAGAACTTGTTTTACCCTCCAGTGCGAGCCGGCGCCGACGCCGATGGCGACGTAACGATGGGAGAAGCGTCAGCGCAGAATGGGGACAATGTCGAAGTGGTTAATATCCCCTTGGCACAAGAAGACGAGCTTGCCGACATCCCCGCTGAGATGCGAGAGACTGTGGCTGCAGAAATTGCTGCCTTTAGAGACCGAAGTATACAACGGGACATGGAACGTCTAAAGCGGGAAGAGGAGCTTGAGGCCCTCGAGAGACAACGAAACGGCGCTCCTCGGCATTCAAGATTAGCCTCACCGCCTCCCTCTAATACTAATAGTATCCCATTAGGGCCCCGAGGAGTGCCGAATGCACCATCCGGTCCAAAAGGGCTAAAGTCAGAATTAGGCAAGGATTACAATAGGTCCGTTAATTTCGTTAACGGCGGCATCACCAATGGCGGCGTGTCCTATAACAGGGACGATGACGACGACCCAGCGAGTGATGATGAGCTTGAGCGACGTCGCCAAGCCAAACAGAAATCAGAAGCTGAAAAGGCCTATCTAGATGCCGAACGACGCTGGCTCAACCGTGAAAAGTCCCGGACAGCAGCTCTAGAGCGAGAGAAGGGTCGTGATGTTACAGATGAAGAAAATGCCGCCGCGAAGCGAGAAGAGGCATTGCGCTGGCTGCAAAATTTCGATGATGATGCGGAAGCGGCACGAAAGAAGGAAGATTATTACAAAGATCGCAGTGCGTGGATGCGTGATCGCGCCGCTAAGAGGGGGAGAGAAATTGCTGCGGATGAAGCTGATCGTCAAGCTGAAGAACAAGACCGGATCAAGGAAGAAGCAGAACGTGAGCAGGCCCGCGGTATGGCTGATTCATTCCTCGAGAGGCAAGCACAAGAGATGGAACAGAGGCAGCCCAGTAGGACTGGTCTGGCAGCACCACAACCTTTCAAGTTGTCTCTCGGTGCGGCCGCACAAAAGGCCCAGGCCCAGCGTGCTGCTCCACAAAGAAAGACAATTGCCGAGGTTGAGGGTCTTCTCGAAGATGAAGATGAAGATGCAACCACGAGGCGGCAACTCATCCCCATCAAATTTGAGCCAACTACAGCAGCCGCCATGTCCGATGAAGAGCGTGACCAAGCCGTTCGTGCGCTCGCACAAGAGATCCCTAACGAGAAGGAAGGTTTGTGGGAGTGGGACGTCAAGTGGGATTACTTGGACGAGAGCGTCATCCGCGAGAAACTACGTCCTTTCGTGGAGAAGAAGCTGGTCGAGTATCTTGGTGTTCAAGAGCAATTGCTTATTGAAGTTGTGGAGGAGCATCTCCGGAAACATGGCAAGCCCGGAGAGCTAGTGGAAGAACTGGCAGAGGTATGTTACTACATCTTTTTCATTGATTCATTATCGATTCCTTTTTCTCTTTTCTTTTTTTGCTAACAGTATATCCTAGGCCTTGGATGATGAGGCTGAAGCACTAGTCAAGAAACTCTGGCGAATGGTTATTTTCTTTACGGAGAGCGAGAAACGTGGACTCTCCGCGTAATGTGAGTGAGCCATGAGAGGAGCTGGATTGTAACAATAGCTATGTGGTCTCTTGATCAGGAGAGGAATGTGGTTCTCGTTCCCATCACGAAAAAGTATACCAGCGACGAGACTCACTTTAACCTAAGAGGAAGCAGTGGACTTCGCATTACTGTAGCCAATCATGGCGATGGGACTCGTAATTGTAAAATGAACCACCACCATATATCAGATAGTAGCCAGACATTTAATACGAGAGCCAGACTAGCCCATGATGAGGAACATAGATCTCCTCACAAATAAACCAGAGCCCTGTACATTTCTATTACATCATCTTGGATCAACCTGACTGGCAATGTGTGGAAGCCGTCAGCCGTTTCGGCTCAAGAGCCGAGGTAGGCGGTACGAGCCCCACAGCATCTTTCATCCTGGTATAAACATATTACTCAACTCTCATGACATCCTGATATTTCAGTACTCTCACCTATCTTGATGCCAAACAAAAAAAACCAAAACATTCTCTCTCTCTTAAAACCAAGTACTATTATTGTATTGGCAAATAAAAGAGCCCGGCAATAATAGTTTAGATTGAAAGCTCCTCATTCTACCTCAGCACAATCATAGCACGGTTTAGCACGTCGTCCTCTACCTAGTATCTAATATCACCGAGGATACTTACTTATAATCCATTCATATCCCTTATATACACCAAAAATGACTGCTCCATCGTATACCAACCTACCAGCCACACTCACGTCACCACCACCCCCGGTCCCAGACACACTCATCTCCTTCCCCGCACAACACGTCCTCCTCGTCACCCTCAATCGCCCGAAACAGCTCAACGCCATCCCACGACCCCAGCACTTCGCGCTAGAGAACCTGTGGTCTTGGTACGATGCTGAGCCCTCGCTGCGCTGCGCTGTCGTCACGGGCTCTGGACGCGCGTTTTGCGCTGGGCAGGATCTGAAGGAGTGGAATGCGGAGAATAAGACTGCGAGTGCTGGGAGCACGGCGAGGTTGGTATTTCTGTATTTCTATGTTCTTGGAGTACTCACACCCCAACCCCTGAAACCTTTGGATTTATTTGGAGTTTGGCGTTGTTGGTTGCTGTTTAGGGTGTGGTGGTGGTGGTGGTGGTGGTGTCGCGCTGACTAATTAATTGATTGACTAACTTATGTATGAATGAATTTAGCATCCGCATGCCGTTCGGTGGATTCGGCGGCCTGAGTAATCGCGGCGGCAAGAAGCCTGTCCTCGCCGCCGTCAACGGCGTCTGCTTTGGCGGCGGGATGGAGATGGCTATTAACTGCGACAGTAAGCAATACCCTCAACCTCCCCTCTTTTCTTCTTGTTCCCTAACCCTCCTTCACGGCACTATGAGCATAAGGTGTTTTACTTTCTAGAGAATGATCATGCTTATGAAGGCTCTTTCCTACGACGATGTAAACAGATGACTCGGTGCGAATAACTAGAACTAATGTACTATGCAGTGGTGGTCGCGGCAGAGAAAGCAACCTTCGGCCTCCCAGAGGTAACAATCGGCGTGATCGCCCTCGCAGGCGCCCTACCGCGTCTCATGCGCTCAGTAGGTCGTCAACGCGCCTCGGAGATGGCGCTTGGTGGGAAGAGCTACTCGGCGGCGGAGATGCTGAGCTGGGGCCTCGTCAACGAGGTCGTGAAAGATGGGGAGGACGTCGTCGCTGCTGCGCTGAAGTGGGCTGCGAGGATCGCGGGGAATAGTCCCGATGCTGTCATTGTCTCGCGTGAGGGGCTCAAGTTGGGCTGGGAGAGCGTGGGACCCCAGCAGGGGACGGATCTTATTATGAAGGGGTGGTATGCGAGGATTGAGAGGGGTGAGAATTTTGTGGAGGGCGTTAGGAGCTTTAATGAGAGGAGGAAGCCTTCTTGGAAGGATAGCAAGTTGTAAGAGGATGAGGAAAAGGAGGATGCGCGTTGGCTGGTACCTTGTCTGGCATATTCTTCGGTAGAGCCACATGAGTTTACTGTGTCAAGTATTCTCTATTCATGCTGTTTGAAGGCTATCTAATGACGATCCCCAGCACTATCTAGGGACTCTGATCCCTAGGTAAGATCGAAGTGCGCGTAGAGTTGGTCAACAGGTTTGAGAACATAACTCAAGGAAGCATGGCTTGTCTATGGTTCATTTTCATCATAAGTTGTCTGATCAATTCTTGGGCTATGCTTGTTAAAAGTCGGTGAACGCTACCTATCACCCCCAGTGTATACACGCCGATATAACGAGTGTATAGATTACTAGTGTTAACGAATATTCCGTAGATCTTACTATATAACCACCCGGTTCCCTGCCTATCTCGATCTCTATCTAGGATATGGGCATGAAAGTAGCTTTGGAATCATTTACACTTATATGGGCGTTAGGGTTCTTAACTAGCATGGGCGCTAAGCCGTAGTCGGTTTGGTTCCTTTCATCCCGAGCCACCATACGTCGTCGCCTTCATATCGACACACTGGACCGCTGATGGTCCATGTAAAGCAATAGAAAGGAATGTTTTACAGAGATCTCTAAAGCCTAACTCCTGCCTATGTCAAGCTCTATCTCCGAACTTGTATAACAGGACATATGTTAGAACTACTAACCTTGTATACCGGCGTGAGTCATAGGAC
Organism: Xylaria sp. FL1042; assembly: GCA_022495085.1. NCBI lineage: Eukaryota > Fungi > Ascomycota > Sordariomycetes > Xylariales > Xylariaceae > Xylaria > Xylaria sp. FL1042. The sequence goes on from MU380156.1 coordinate 161,336, forward strand.
ACGATCAGCCATACCCGAGATGCTTCAGAGTGTAAGTGGTGTATCATGCGTCAGTGAATGATAGTGTACTTCGAGGACTGATATCCTACGACTTGATCAATCAGCTCTGATATATATATCGTGTAATGCCGTAAGGATATTTGCTTTACTTCATCCTCATCTCATCGCAATTCTTAACACGTTCACAATCTATCACTGTTCAACATGCCTCAACTCATCTTTCATTTACTCGGCTTCGGCCAGCCGTCAGATGCCGACGCCTTCATTGAGGCACTGAAAACATTCCCTGCAGGCGACAAACCACTTTGGGTTGGGAAAGTCCACCATTGGTTGGAAGAGCCGTCCTTTACGAAAGAACAACTCATGAAGAAGTGGGATTACCTTATAATCGGGCGCCAGCAGCTGCCAGACCACCTGCAGAGCAGTGCGACCACGAGCTTGACCATTGCCACCAATGACACTGGCGACATCCCCAATTTCGATGTGATGAGCGAGCAGCTGCTTGCCAAAGCCATTCCTCCCCTTCCAAGCGGGTGGTCGGTTGAAGATCACAGCGGATTGGACGCAGCCGTACCGCCCGACGGCGTGAAGGTTTCGTTGGATCAGACTTCACGACTCATGGGGTCTGAAGTGGGATCAGATCGCATCACAATCAAAGACTTCATCCGTAGACTCAGCGAGACGCACTCTGGCCCTATTTCGGTGCTGAATTTACTCTCCTACCAACCCGGCCAGAAGCAGAAGTTCTTTGAAGGGTACATCGGAGGATTCAATAATATTCTGAGTCCGATCTATGGCGGCGGAGCATTGTGTCTTGGCACTGACCCGACCCTATCCTCCCACGAGCCTCAAGATGAAGCCTTCAAATGGGAAGACGTCGCCCTAGTATGGTACCCTTCTATCTGGCACTTTGGGAAAATGCTCGATGACCCTGAGTATGCTCGGCTTGACCGGGCGTTCAAGCCTGCGCTGCGTAACAATCCTCTGTTATGCTGCACGGAGATCAAGATCTAAGAGTTTTAAGAAACTTATGATTGGGCAATTGCTTGCTTGGAAGTGTATTACTAGACTCAAGATTGTGAGAAGCTGAGTCATTCTATAGGCTAGCTCTAAATTAGGAAGGCCGAAACTCACCTCAACGAATTGAAAATCAGAGATGTTAAGACAAATTCTTATTGATAGCTGAAGTGCTCAAGCGAAGGAACCCTTTATTTGGGAATTAGATATGTTACATGAGTGGATAAGACATGATTGTCAATTAGCCTTTGCAGTCAAATACCATTCTGGCAGTGTAGTGTGCGTATTGAGTATATTGTAACCGTCTAGGCTAGTATGAAACATTCGTCCCTTTTATCAGGATTACGTGATTCTTTTGGGATTGTTGTCTTATCTTGTTCTACTGATACCAGATCAGACTTTGGCTTGGGTTATTGATCTAGAATTCAGGGTCTTAGTTCAATATGGGCTATTACAACATCGAGAGCTTTAGAATAATTCGGTAACATCTGTCTGCGTTGCAGTGTGTTCTGAAACTTCATTATTCTGTTTCCTTTCACACCGATAGCCAGAATAGCTTAGTAAAATTATTAACCATAGTAATGAGACGAATATGGAAACAAGGGAGCACTGGCCCTTGTCAGGGATCAGCCCAAAAATGTCAGACTATATTTGAAAATGCCGGCTTCACGGCAACAGCTTTCCCAAGTCCATGGGTATGGGGAATGCTGGATATGTGTGGGGGAGAAGGTTGGGGTAATGCGGAGATTACGATCCATATCATCGCGGAGAAACTGGTGTTGGGCTCCGTCGCGAGAACTTCCATCAATCACAACACGTTCTACCCAGAATAAACCAATCATTTCTGGGACCTGAGCTTGACTAGGCAAGGGGAAGCCTCACCGATTTCTGACTTTCATTTAGCCATTTGCAAGGTTTAAGCTGTAACGTTGAGCCGCACTCCGTTTGATAGGTGGGAAGCGTTGCAATGAAGTGGATGCCTTCGGGGATGCTTGGATTGTTTCCATGCAGCTTGGGAGCCTGAGGGGTCCTAACATGAGGAATAATGAAATTTGGGGTCGCCAATCTCTGGGGTAGAGGGAAAAAATAAAAGATGTCGACCCGCCTCCCCGGTTGAGGCCTTGGAGTCTCTCCAGCCTTCTGGTTCTTTCAAGCATTCGTTTGGGTTTCAATTGGTCAATATGCGCTCCTCAAGTCTATTTGCCTTGCTCCCGGCTATAGCCGGTGTGATCGCCAGTCACGCCGAGCTGCCGGCCAACATGCCGCGAAGCATCGATGAGTTTCGACAGAAGCATCCATACAAGGCAACGGGGAAGTGCCACGATAGTCACCGGCCAGTCGTCAAGATTCGATCGTCGAGAAATGACACCGACGATGTCTCTGACGAGTTTAAGGCTGGCTTGAAAAAGGCAAATCACGGCGGTACTCTACACCTGCCGAAGGACGAGCTCTTCGTCATTGGCAAGCCCCTTGATCTGACTTTCCTCGATGACGTTCAAGTGCACTGGGACGGCGAAGTCAAATTTACCAACGACACTCCATACTGGCAAGCCAATGCCTTCACACATCCTTTCCAAAACAGTATAATGTTCTGGAAATGGGGTGGCAAGGACATCAAGATCTACGGTGAGGGTATCCTCAACGGCAATGGTCAGCGCTGGTGGAACGAGTTCGCCGGTCTTGAAATTCTGGACCCAGACAACGACTATCTTCGGCCGATTCTCTTCTATGCCGAGAACGCCACCAACATTCAAATAGAAGGCATTCACGAGAAGGACTCTCCCTGCTGGACTAATTTCATCGTGACGTCCAAGGGCATCTCGTTCTCCGACGTCATAGTCACGGCGGAATCCAACAATGCTTCGTCACTGCCCAAGAACACAGACTTCTTCGACTCGCTGAATATCGAAGATCTCACTGTCAAGCGGACATGGGTCAATATTGGAGACGACTGCTTCTCGCCCAAGAGTAACGCCTCCAACGTCCATGTTGACACCATGTACTGCAATGGAACTCATGGCCAATCTATGGGCTCTCTCGGCCAATACGCAGGAGAGATGAGCTTTATTCAGGACGTCGTTATCGAGAATATTTGGATGCTCAATGGTCAACGTAAGCTATCCCGACGAGTTATTCTCTCCAAAAGGCAGATTAGTTCATCCTTCCCCCTCTCCTATTTTTCTCATCACATCTACTACAATACACAAATCGTCGTTAAAGAGAGCGATCACTAATTTAACTTGTCGCAGATGGCGCTCGACTCAAGACTTGGGCCGGTCCTGACGTTGGGTATGGTTTCATCGTAAGTCTGCTTCCATCCCCCCGAGTGCGACACGGTGATTGACTAGGCTCAGGACAACGTGACCTTCAGAAATTTCTACCAGGCGAATAACGAGTACTCTGCCTTCATCGACTCATGCTACTTCAATGTAAGATGACGTCCTTTTTGCCTCCCTCCTTTGCCCCCTGAGCCAAACTTTCGCCAGGACTAACAAAATCATCTTTAGATCGACGCCGCCACTTGCGCCGAATATCCATCGATGATGAACCTCACCAACATCAGCTTCGAGAACTTCTCGGGCTACACAAGCGGTAAATACGGTCTCGCAGTCGCTAGCCTGACGTGCTCGACGAACCCCAACGCGGTATGCGAGAACATCACGTTCAAGAACTTCACCATCACGTCGCCGTGCGAGGGAGACCCCATCATCATCTGCGATGGCATCAAGGGCGACACTGGAACAGACTGTGTCAGCTCCAATAGCACGGTGGCCATTGCTGCGTTATCGAGGACGTGCTCTGTTCCTTTGGCGACTGTGAGCCCGACCTTTTAAGGTACGGCGGCGGCTCGTTTAATACCAACGGAATGACTGTATAACGTTATGTTGATATTATATAATAAGAGTTATATATTTAATCCCAGCATATGTCCGGTATAAAAACCCGAGACGCGTATTAGCCAGCCCTTGCATATAGGTTCGATAATATCGCTGCTTTATCACGTCAATTGATCGACTAACTGAAGATGGTATCGACCCAATTACTCCCCTCCCTTGAAGAAAAGCATATATACAACTAATTAGCGTAATAAACCTTACACCAAACTCCCTAGCAAGACCGAAGAGCAAAAGAGAAAAAACAAGAATCTAGCCGCACCCTTGAAAATACACGAATGAGACACAAGGGATCACCTCGCTACCTAAGCGTGACGTAAACCTTGGTCAACCTCTGCCTAACAGGCCGAAACGGAAACCACCGCCGTCCCTCCTCATCCATCTCATCAAGCATATACGTGTCCACCTCGCCCGCCACGCATCCCGTAAACGGCACAGGCGGATTCGCCCAGACGGCCGTGACGGCGTCGTGGAAGCACTCGATCCGGATCCCGCGGAACCCGCTCGCGGCGGCCCGCCGCATCATGTGATGCGCGACAGCCTTCATGAACCCGCCCCCTTCGGCGTCCGCGCGCGTCGCCGTGCCCATGCGCTGGAGCACTTGGCCCGGTGCTGTGGGCGACATCCACGGACCATGCTGATGCTGATGCTGCGCCGCGAGGGCGGCGTGGAAGCTCGCGGACGCAGGCAGACGGACTGTGACGGGGGCTACGCGGCGGTTGTCCATCGCGTAGAAAGCGTCAAAGGCACATGCTATGCTGACCAGCGGGGTGTCCATCTGCTGCAGGAGCGCGTCCTCGGGGACGCTTGGGTCCGCGAAGTCGAAGTATAGGGCGCCGCCGGAGACGGTCGAGGCCGGGTTCGTGAATTCGTACGCCGTGTCGAAGATGCCGAGGGAGAGACCCGATGCGATCTGGTGTTTGATCATGTAGTCGCTTGCTTGGTAGAGGCCGTAGAATCTGGCGGTTTTGTCTGTGGGGTAGAGGTTACGCCATATTGGTGAGCCGAATACCTTTAAGCATATGGGTTAGTAGAAGCTTTAGTAACTTTTCTGAGCAGACAAGGATATAAATATTGTCTACAAAGGGGATAATTTATGTGATAATTATGAAATATGGTAATGGGGGGGCTTTCATACAAAACTATGTGCGAAGATGGCTTTTGCCCATTCTAGGTGTTCGAGCTCCAGAGTGCGAATCTCATATCGTGATGAGAGCTTTGCATCCCTCATCGTGGGAACTACCCACCTCTTCCAGTACCGGGAAACGTGAGGACCTTGTAATAAAAATTGTGCTATCTCACAACGACGTAAAATAAGTCATCGAAGGTAAAATAGCTCATTCTCGAACTTAATCATAGTATAAAGGCGATAGATGAACAAAGAACAGAGAGCGTAGTTCACAATAGATCAAAATTAGAATCTAGTTCCATCAAGTAATCCCCATTACTGAGCCAAGTACAGTAGTTCGTCGGCACGTACAATAAGCTCCGGCACGAAGGAGGGTTGCGGTGCATCTTCAGCCCATTTCGTGAGTTTAGCTAGATTCGATGGGACCGGACCGCCAGCGAGTCACGCACCAGATAAGCTCACAAAGACCCAAACTAGCAGTCCTAATCCGAGTAAGTGGTTCAATAGATAGGACAAAGCTTAATACAATCTCGGAACAAAGCTCAGCTGCAATCTCGTAGAGGGTTTTTCCCTCCGCCAATCAGACTCGAGCGTAGCATAACCTTGTTCGTGACGAGTGAAGCACGTCATGACTTCTTCATGCTCTCTCCCACATGATGATCACCGCGAGCTCACACCTTAAGCTTCTGGTGTATTTACCTCGTTGGACCATTATACCTAGAGAAGCTAAACATTTCATGATGTATCCGTGAAGGTATTCCGCTTTTCTGATCAGCGTAGCATTCGATCTAACACCCGCCGCCAACCTTGTGCAACTTCACCTGAGTCCTCCATGAACACATCTTCGGCCTTCCCAACGCGCGCCAAATCGTAGCACGTTACTATACTTACACCTCATCCGTCGGACTGGCTTCTACATGAGTGAGTATAGCTGCCAAAATATCCCATCTCGCAATAATAAGTCGAGTCGTCGTCCGTGTCGGCCCGATACCATACCCAGACGAGCGACTCCTAAAATGTCGATCGTGTCGATCGCACTGATTACCGGGGTGGCGTACCGGGGCCGCGGGATTTCTGTACTATGTAGTACTGCTATGTAGACGGGCCTTGCCGGGTATCTAGTTCGTGGGCCTAGGCCCGATCGTCGCCGGGTATGTATGTCGCAGGGAATAAATAGTGCGTGGAATTCAAGGTTTTGACTTGACGTCTTTGAACTGGTTGGTTTGCGGATACCGCCCTGCTTCCTCGTCGCGACACTCTGGATATTCTGGAGAGTGATCTACTCGGTTAGGCCCGAAATACTTCTTAGAGGCTTTGACTGAAACGGGGTTTGGCTGGAAGTCGTCTTCGAGGCGCGCTTGGGAAGATAGATATACATATTTCCGAAAAGGCCGCGCGTAGCAATGCTATTAATCGGAATATGTTCGATTACTAGCTTTGCAAGATAGACCCGGCCGTGATGGAATTGCGAGGAAATGACTAGCGCCGAGATCTAAACGAGAATCTCCCCTGTGACACGGCATCAAGTGGCTTAAGAGTATCGGCATACCTCCCTAGATATACATGAGAGATATCTCTCCCCTTCTTCCGAGTAACGAGGGAAACAAGTTTATAGATGATAGGAATCATGAACCCCTTAACAGGCGTTCCCCTAACGCAAGCCATGTTGACGGCTCAGTGATGAACGCAGTCGGTAGGATAAGCACCTTGTGTTAGAGGCAGGGCCATAGGCGTTCAAGGGTTTTCCAGTCCGACGGATGTTGAGTTCTTCTTAAGCCGCCAGATTCTTTCCCCGGGGATAGGGGACTTTTTATAAATCCAGCTCGATGGGACATGGCTATACTTGCACTTTCTTTTCTCCCCATATTCTTATTACCCGTTCATCCTTCTTCTTTATCAGATCTTAATACTCCCATGTTGCAGGGGCCTTGTGCTGCCCTCGAAGGCCCTACCCTGTACTCAACCCTCGCCGAAGGAGATGATTCAATCAAGACAAGTAGTTGAAATAAAAGCCGCCTCCATCCGCCTCTACGGATATCACGGGTGCCCTTCCCTGTCATATTACCCCAAACCCCCGCACAACCGATCGAGTGAGGCGACCATGGTACAAGGAAATATACATATGACTAGGAAGACAAAGCCAATTGGAGAGTGAAGAGAGAGGTATGGCTTCCTGCCCAATCCGGATCACCGCACTTCTATCATATCCGTCTCTAGAGGCCACGGAGTTTACTAAGTTATTTATTGACTAATAGGCAATCAGTCTATAATCATCCAGCTACTCGGGATAAGGGATGAGTGAGCGCGCAGAGTGTTGGTCCTCCACACCAAGGATAATAATAGGTGAATTTATGCAGGCTACCGAGCACCAGCTTCGAATATCTAATATACCTAATCAATACAAGCAAGATGGGGTCAACTCATTGCCATTTACTTAGAACGTCGAGGGTCACTCTTTTAATTGAGCAACTACTAGAATCACGCAAGACATCTACATTTTGTTGGACAACCACTAAATTCATCTATCATGCAACCTAGAAAAGGAGGCGGCCCCAGGGCTACCATTCATGGCTCGCCATGGAAGAAGCCAACCACAAGTCTCGCGCATATAGTCATCCATCCCCTCAACCTCGGACGCGGTCATTTCCTCTTCTTCCCCACCTCCAGAGACCTTGTCCAACCAGTAACCTCCTAGACCAATGGGCCATCTACTCATATTTATTTGCGCCAAGGCAAATCAGCAATACCGACCAGGCTCATCATCATGACTGGTACGCAAAATGAGAGAGGTATTAGCTTGACGATGATGACGAAGGTCGAAAAGGACCCAAAAGTCTTGACCAGCACACGAACATCAGGCAATCCTGAAGTCTTATGCCAACTGTTGCTCAAACCTTCGTGAAAAACGTTCCGTTTTGGGGAACGTTTCGTAGTTTGAAGCAACGAGTGCCAAATGCACTGCAGCGGTACCGAAAGACTCGGCGGCACCGTGGCTGCAGCCTAACTAAAAATTATCAACAAGAAATCCCGCAACTGAATCATGAACAGCACATCGCAACTAGTGCTTGCGATTGATTCTGTTCAACATTCGCATATCAGTCTTTGGGAGCCATGTAGGCTACGTCGTACGACGACGAGATGAACTAAGATGTAGCATGATACAAAAAGTAAAAGACCAATGAAATTAAAAAGGTCGCAAGCGAGTGTCGAGAAGATCTAATTGTCGTTCCAAATTTCATCAAGTTTCGTCAGGGATTCTAGTATGCCTGACCAGGTACCGGCTTTCGGCCGACCTGTCCTTGTGGTGGACCCGGGGGCCCGCGATATTGAGGAGCGTTATTTGGATTCATCGGGCTGGGCCCAGGAGGGCTGTGTCGTCGATTCATTCCGTTGGGGCTTTGGGGTCGCTGTTGACGCGGTCCGGGAGATTGAGCACGAGGGCCAGGGCTCATGGGAGGACCACCCGCTGGCGAAGCAGGACGACCAGTATGTGGGCTCATGGGTCGTCCTCCAGCTGGTGAGTATGGGCGCATCTGAGCGGGAGATTGAGGGCGTCCTCCGGCTGGGGAATAGGGACGCATCTGAGCCGGAGACTGAGGTCGTCCATTCATAGGTCGCATGGGTGACTCTGGACGGCCTTGAGGTGGGGGGCCGGGAGGATAGTTAGGAGCGTAATTCGGGCCAGGGCCACGAGGGGATCCACGAGGAGCTCCACGTGGGCCACTAGGGTTAACAGGAGGACCACCGTTACGAGAACCAGGAGGGCCACCAGCAGGACGAGGTTTGACAGGGCGTGTAGAGAGACACGTCCTAGGCACAACACCTTGCTGGGAGCGATCGAGACGGATGCATAGCGCCTAACACCAAATTAGTTTTCGTCAAGTACTTCCTACGAACAATTCTACTTACCCATCCATCATCGTACTCATGAAGAATTCGCACTAGATGTCCGGCTTGAAGTTCTAGCTCATCGTCCATAGAGGGCTTGAAATCCAACTGAACTCGATGAACAGCCGAGGAGGGTGGACCACCAGCTTCAGCGATGGCGGCAGCACTCTTAGAAGGAGCAGGAGATTGACCGGGAGCGACTGAACTCATGCTGTATTCGGTACCAGTAGGGCTTGGGGGGAGGGCTGGCATAGTGAGGTCAAGAGGTTCAGGGGCTTCCTTGCGGGTGGATGCCTTTCGAGTTAATGAAGTGCTAACAGCGGCAGCGGCAACGATTGCACCGCCAGTTTCAGCAGGGACAGGTGTAGCAGGAGTTGATGGCAAGTCGGTGGTTTGAGCCACGCCGACAACGTGTTCAGGTGAATCGAACGGGTTGCTAATTGGTTCAGGAGGGAGCGATGGTCCGGTTCCGGTGGGAGGATGAGAGTGTGTGGGATCTTTGAAAGGATTTTCAGGACCATTGCCATGAGCTGTCGAGGGGCGTTCCCACATGCTGCCACCTTTCTCGCGGGCTGCACTCTGCTGATTTGCAACGGCAGTAGCGAGCATCAGACCAGCACCTTTACTTGACCGTCTCTCATTAAAAGTCGGGTTAAATTGGGTGACAGGTCGCAAGCTAAGTCGGGGCGCGGTAGCGCTAGTCCGTGTGGTACGCACGGAAGCGCTACGGCCGCCAGCGAAAGGTCCATTAACTTTCTCGTCATCCTGTGCGCGCTGTTGCTCGAGCTGCTTTCTACGCCTGCTGAAAAGGAAGAATACGAGCAAACCGATAGCGAAAACACCACCCAAGACTCCAATGGCAATGCCTGCCTTTACGGCAGGGCTGGCATCTGAGCTCGAAGAACTTGAGGACGCGGTAGAGCTAGACGATGCGGCGGCGTCTGTGGCACTAAGTGAGTTGGTAGTTTGAGCTGCTGTAGGAAGCTGTGTGTGCTCTTTCAATGTGGTGCTGCCTGCTACCGCAAGTGTTGACACACCACTAAGGTTAACTGATTTTGAGGGTTCCAAAGATTCGGGAAGGCTCTCGCTAGTATTGCTTGAATTGACTTTCGCAGCTACTGAGGTTTCCTGGGGTGATGCAGCCGTTACATCGTTTCCGGAGTTGGCCTTTTGGGTTGTATCTGCGGGGACTCCAACTGTGGTATAACCTGCGATAGGACCATCAAAGCTTGCCGACATGGTGGTGTAGACAGTCTTGTATATTGTTTCCGGAGACCTCTCGTGCAAAGTAGGCGCTGCATCTTTAAAAGGGTTGAGTTCGTTTGCGACGTTCTCAACACCGCGGACAAAATTGTCCCAGTGTTGATGCGCGTGTCGCACGTGCAGGTGCTTGTGGCTTGGCATCTTGGTCGTTAGTATGTGAGGTCAATGTCCTCGGTCATCGACAAAGTCCCTCAAGCAGACAAGTATTGTCTTCTCAATTCAAATCTCGGTCGTTGCAAATGCCCTCCGAAAGAAAACGCGTATTGGCTTGATGTTATGTGCAGGCTGGTCGATCAAATGCTTCAAAATGCTGGGAACAGTTCCTAGTACAGCCAGTGACAGCGATTCGGTACCGAAAAAGGCAAACGTGTCAATAATGAGCGTCTAGTCGCGCTTTTTGTCCAGGTGAATCGAAGGCGTCAAGCGATAACGAAGGGACTCGTGGGCGGGCCTGATATTGGTCGTTGTGAGTCAAAAATGAGAGTATGGGTCCTCTAGGGAGTACAGTCGGGTTGTTCAGGGCGAAAATCAAATAAAAGAGTGAATGGAACTGTACGAGGATCCGAACGAAGGGGGAGGAAGCCCAACACTCGATCGTGAGGGACGGGAGAGAGGGAGAGAGAGACGCTGTGGGATGCGACGTGAAGAGGAGAGGCAAAAGAAGAGAGAGAAAGGGAGGGAAAAGGCAGTACAGCACTACAAGGAGGGAGCAGGCGCTGAGAGTGACCTGTGGCGCTGGCTGATCCCTGTCAGCTGATTGGCTGAACTGGTTGCCTAGCGGAGTCCGAAGGGATTGGCAGCTTGCCCAGGAACGGACATGGCATCGTCACCTCATTAATTTGGTAACCAGGCCATGTACATATAAAGGAATACATGGTACATTTGTGCAGTTCCAATATCTGTATAACCACTACTTCACAAAGTGTAATAGTAGGTAGCATTGCCATCATTAAACCCCGAAATATATTATATTACTTTCTTGGTGGTCCTGTGTGATAAACTTCACTGAGTGGTTGGCCCGGTGGTCAATGTGATAAAGCCGCCAACTGACGCATTATCTCTTTGTTTGCACTTGGGTTTATCTTGTGCCAATTCCATCTATGTAGTTAGTGTACATACAATTTCTGCTTTGAGCTTTTGGCGGAAGTAGTATTTGTAATTTCATTATTCTTATCAATGGGTGCATTTGTGGGTTGAAGCTGCAGCAAAGTCTAAGACACTAATGTTTACTTTTAGTTGTTTACACCAGGTTGAGCTATTTGGCCAATCTGCTACAGCAGCATTCTCTCATTTCGATCGATATCCTATCTTTTCAATTGATCGATGGCCTCCTGCCCTCCAACATGAATATGCAAATTGCACAACTTTCCTTATCCTACAAATAGGTATGGAATACCTCTGTTGGTAGTGTGGAAAGGAGTAGGTAGTGTACATACTTGGTAGTGTGGTGTACACTCACTACCTTACCTAGTCTTACACTACGTAGTACTGAGTAGTCGCTCTGGTTGGTGGGCGGAGATGATCTATTTCTGATTTTGATATGCAGTCAGAGCTTTAGCTCTCTGCATCTCCCCACTCCAGTCAGGTACGAAGTACCCCAAGTACCCCGCCGTCAGGGGTCAGCCTACTATGATTGGCCAGAGAGTTGCTTTTGGGCGGGTCCAAGGAAATTCGCTGACAGGGATTGGCAATGTTCTAGCAAATCAGAAGTCGGCACCAGAAAGCGACCCCTTTTCCACGCATTCTGGTGACGGAACCCGTCCGTCTATTTTCTTTCAGATGATCAGATCCTTTCATGATGGTCACCGACAAGTGACGATGAAACCTACAAAAGGGTTCTGGATTCAGCCTTAATGGATATCTGGTACTGATCTGGTATGTCTTAGTTGTACTCGCTTCAATGCAGCCGACTCAGCAAGATCTTCTTAATTGGCCAACCCTGCTCGTATGTAGATCTCTGGAATCACGGACTGTTGCTTACGATGGGGCTCGGCCGGTACTTGCTGGGGGAACAATCGTAGTAATCCGTGAAATTGCGTGCGAGGGCTGTGTAACAGAAAAGCTCGTGAGCATTGCATCTTTTGGTTTCTCTTTTCTTTATTTTCAGTATTGCACTTACTACGTACTACAGGTAGTAACTGTTATCAAATCTTTGTTTGTGCTCCAAAGGATTTTGCATCCGAATCCTTTTCCATCGCCTCCATACCAAGAACGGTCCAAGCTCCCCAAGCTCTTTTTGGTGAAACACGCCATCCCGAAGCGCGCTAACCTACTAACGTAGCACCCGCAATGTGTAGGTACCGAGCTCGGGTACTTCGGTACTAAAGCGTTTTGGTCTGTGCTTATTTGGTAACCCCGACGATCTTCATTTTCAATCACACTTCACGGAAGCGCCAATCGTGCTCTTACATACTATAGAACTCCAACGTGGGAGTCCGAGACCTGTCGCCTGTCAAACAAGTTCACATTACTCTGGGATAAATCGGGAAGCAAATCGTGATATAACACTCCATTCATGACATCACTTTCATTCCGACGACATGGTTCATTAAAAATGGATTGACTCGTTGTCTACTCGCCCGCCTCGACGAATGGGACGCCTACTTTGCAAGTGGTGTAGTGTAGCATACACTAGCACAAATGCTAAAGTGCGCCCGAGGCGTGAGTCGATTATCAGCTGATGCCATACTTCTTGGGCACTACACATACGCACGCGTTGCGATAAAGTTGCAGAAAAGTTATCGCGTGCAAGATGGGAGAATATGCAGCGGCTCTTTATATTAAAACCTCGTCAACTTTGGTAATATTGGGTTCTATACTATATACGTAGTATATATACACTTTGTACCGATGATTTTATCTGCATGACGGATTAAGGAGGTCTCTCTGATAACCTGGACTTGGGGTATACCCCTGCTTCTCGGGATTAAGTAGTTCCACTAGCTAGCTTAAGTGAGGGCTATTATTATTGTCAAGGCTGATCGTCATCGTTATCCATCACTATCAAAGCTAGCATGAACGTCGACACGTGGGAAGTCGGATTTATGCCGCTGTTGGTGCACCTGTCTTAGGTTCGATGCCGTTGTGCTACCAGGCAGGATGCCATGAACCCTATCCTTGGCCTCCTTGCCCAGGCCACTGATTATTATGCTGACTATGTTGACCGGTCCACTGATTGTTCTGTTGATTTTGTTGACCCTGAGCCTGAGCGTAATTCTGGAGAGTCGCCAGCAAACTCGGGTTGAAGTACATCCCGTTTGCGCCTGGCTGACTAGTAAATTGTGGAGGAGGAGGGTAGAAACCCGGCTGCGTATTTTGTGGCCAGGGAAAGGGAAATTGTTGTTGAGTATTTGGCTGGGGTGGAGGAAAAACCGGATAGGGCTGACCACTCACCGGCATGGGAGGAGCAGGAGGTAGGTTGTACTGTTGTTGTGTAGGCAGCTGCTGGAAATTCTGTGCTCCCTGGCCTTCTTGACCTTGGGGTCTTGGTGGTAGTGAATATCCACCACGCGCGTTACCACCACGATTGCCGCGTGCACCGCGGCCGCGGTTCCCTCTGCCTCGAAAGTCGCCTCGGTTCCCACGATATGTACCGCCATGGCCCGAAAAGCTACTCGAGGGTTCACTGCCTCCATAAGGGGGCTGGCTTTGACCAAAACCTGTTGGCCGGGCTAACGGTCGGTAAGGACCATCCTCATCGTCATCATCATCATATTTCAGCCCGTTAGGGGGTGCAGAGGCACCCGTAGTAGTAGCATCATTGCGGCCACCTCGGCTAGCTGCGCCATCCCGACCACCACGCGCTCCCCGCTTCTTGGCTTTCAGCTGTCGCTTGTGCTCTGCCTCTTTCTCGTCGTCTGAAAATTCGATTTCGTCTTCGGCGACCTCCTCGTCGTGCCAGTTACTCGCGTCTGTGCCCTTGTTGGCTTTGAGGACCTGCGTTAACCCAAGACTTGCGAGCGCTGGTGGATAGAAAATCTTGGTGCCTGTTTCTAGCCCAAACGACTTAATCTCTTCTTCACTTGTAAAGGATGCGGTGTATCGAGGTTCACGCACAGCCGCAATGACATCCACTAAGGCAGCTATCACAGTTCGGTCTTCGAGACAGAGAACGGACCCTGTGTCTAGCACCTGATACTCTCCTGTCGTGTTTGCTTTGATAACGGCAGTATTGTCGACGAAATGTTCGATCGTACCAAGCTCAACTATCTCCATCTCAGGCTTGATTTCCACCTCAGGTCGCGGGATGATTGCCTCAGGCAGTTCATTCTTAGTTCGTACCGTCCCAGAACCACCGCTTTTCCCTTTCCCATCGCCTTCGTCGTCAGATCCGCCATCCATTTCCATGAGTATGCGAGCGGTCTCCTCAGGTCCAAGGATTTTATAATCTTTCTCATCGTCAGAGTCATCATCAGAGTCATCCGAGCTACTGGAGTCAGACGATGATTCGTAGGGTGATGAATCCACTTCCCATTCTGGGTGCTCTTCTTGCACGTTACCGTCGACATCACCATTTTCTAGTGTATCTCTAGTCTGTGTTAAAATTTCGGGCTGTGATTGAGCAGCATCATTTGTATCTGATGGAACACCAACGGCATCCTTAGTCGAATCTGATGTAAAAGGTGCTGCCTCTGGTAGCGGGTCTAAGCCACCAAGAAGAGCCTCTAATCCTGACGTGAGTGATGGTGGACTTGGTGGATTATCAACTATCATCTCATCTCCTGTGACCGCAGGCTGCGCATCTTGTGGATTGGTATTGTCGGCAATTGTAGGGTGAGACTCCTTTGAGGCCGTCTCATCATCGGTCACCGGCGCGGGCTGAAGGTCACCACTCCCTGTCGCGGGTTGTAATGCGCCAAGTCCAGGAATCTCAACACCAGACATAGTCGCGTATGTGATAGAAGTGCGATCGCTAATATGATTGCTTGGGCCGATATGAATGTTGTGGTGTGTTGTAGATCTGCTGTTGATAGTAGATGGTGGGCTCACCAGTTCCCAGACAGGTTGAGGCGTAATTCTCGCGAAACTTGTGCACACGGCCGAGTTGGCAATGTTCAATTGTATACAAAGAATAATAACTAAAAACCCAGGTTTTCTCGCCCGTTAACTACAAGCGAGTAAAAGCTAATGGCAGTATATATACCTTTCTAACATTCCTGATTCCAAGGTCAGAACTTCATATCGAAAAGAAGCTGGTCTTCAAGAAAATTAAAGTGGAAACAAGGAGCAGACCCATTGAAGTAGCTTATCGATACGATCTGCTGCACAATAGGTGGAGCGGTTGCTGTATCAAGACCAATAATTGAAGCTCTTGGTTGCGCCCGGGATGTGATTTGCTGTTATTCTAAAAACAGGTGGACCTTATCTTGACACAACAGAGCTGAATAGAAAGCTGAGCTGATCCAGTGCAAACGAACGTCATTTCCCTGGGTATTTTCAATTGGCCTCCCCTCCCCCTCTAATTTGTACTTCTCATTTCTGCAGGCCGCGACAGCTTCATTGCTTCGTCCCTTTATTACGATCCGAGTGTGCTCATCCACATCGAAAAAAAACTACAATCATTACATACGATCTGCAGCGCTGCCTTTATTCCCTGTGAATATGCCGCCTACTGCGCCGGCGACCGCGCCGCGGGAGGAGTTTGTCCACCCAGAAGCCCAACATGCGAAGAGGAAGAAGTATGCGCCACACATTGTCTCAACGAGGTTTCTATCAGGATGTAAGCTGCTAATTGCATCGTCGCTATAGAGCCCCCTCACCCTTCGCTATCCAGCCAATTACCGCTTTCTATATCTTCCTAGCAGCAAACTTCACAGCGGCACTCTTCGCGCCCATCCAAGATTGTGATGAGACCTTCAACTACTGGGAACCAACACACTATCTGTCTCATGGGTATGGTCTGCAGACATGGGAGTACTCTCCAGACTTTGCTATCCGGAGCTGGTTCTATGTAGCTCTCCATGCCATTGCAGGCAACTTTCGTAGATTGCTACCCCGGCCTACCAAGGTAAATTGACCTGCCATGCTGCCACTTGTGACGCTTTAGATGTTGATGCATATTCCTAGGTTGCTGAGTTTTACTTCGTTCGATATTCCCTAGCTTTCCTCTGTGCGTTTTGCCAGGTACTCCTATTCCGCGTCATTAGCTTCACGCTAAACCCTAGGATTGGACTCTTCTTCCTTATGGCTCTTGTCATGTCCCCTGGGAACTTCAATGCTAGTGCCGCATATCTACCCTCTAGCTTTGCCATGTACATGTCATGCCTAGGCGTTGCTGCCTTCATGAACTGGAAGGGCGGCCTTCGGACGTCATGGGGCATTTGGTGGTTTGCAGTTGGGGGTATTTTAGGGTGGCCCTTTGCTTCGGCCCTCTGCGCCCCGTTTATGCTTGAGGAAGCTATCTTTGCAGCCATGAGTGACCGCGAGCGCTTGTGGGAGACTGTACTGCGTGTAGGTCGTGGTGTGATTGCAGGGCTTTTACTTATTGTAAGTAAGCTTGTTCGTATAGACACTGTCAGACTCTCACATGATATAGCTTGGCGACTCAACTATCAATGCGTTCTTCTACCGCAAATTCGAAATTGTACCGTGGAACATCATCAAGTACAACATATTTTCTTCCACTGGTGGCCCAAATCTTTATGGGACAGAGCCTTGGACTTTCTACTTCCGCAATCTGGCCATCAACTTCAATATCTGGTTTGTCCTCGCCTTGCTCTCGCTGCCTCTATTCCTACTACAGAAGGCATTTACCGCGAAAACAAACAGCTTTCAATCCGGGCTACGGACTATTGTCTTTCTCGCACCATTTTACATGTGGCTCGTCATCTTCACTCTACAGCCTCATAAAGAGGAACGATTTATGTACCCAGCCTACCCCTTTCTAGCCCTGAATGCGGCCCTCGCACTCCACATTTTGCTTTCAGCTTTTGGGAGTTCCGATCCGAAGACCTTAGTGGGGAAAATTCCAGCACGACTCAAGCTTCTCGTCGTTACTTCGGTGCTGTTGGTTTCCCTGGATCTAGGTCTCACACGTATTGTCGGCATCTACACGGGCTATTCGGCTCCACTTAAACTTTACGAACCTCTCGGTGCGGGAGTCATTGGAGAGTCAGGTATCGGTGGTCGTGGGGACAATGTCTGCTTTGCTAAGGAATGGTATCGCTTCCCCAGCTCATACTTTCTTCCGCGCGACATGCACGCTAAATTCATCAAATCGGAATTCCGTGGATTGTTGCCTGGTGAGTTTTCGGAGGCTCGTACAGGGTTTGGCTTTTTCGGCGGAACCTGGTTGCCAACTAGCGGATTGAATGATCGCAACGAGGAAGACATGGCGAAATATGTCGATATTAGGCAGTGCTCATTCCTGGTGGATACACAATATCCCGAAAATACGGATCCTCTGCCACCTCACGAGCCGGATTACATTGCTGATGTCGATAAATGGGACATTGTCAAGTGTGAACCGTTCTTAGATACAAGCAAGACGCACCTCTTATCGAGAGTGCTTTGGATGCCAGACACCAATTTGATACCTGAGAAGTATAGGAGGAGGTGGGGCCGACATTGCTTGCTCCGGCGAAAAGCATAGCTTCATTAGAGATCAATAAATTTCAAGTTCATGCGGGCGGATATGGACTATATAAGCTTGTAAAATTTAGAGACATCTTAGTTCCCCCCTTGGTCTCATTCCTAGTGTGTCCCCATTAATGAATGCTCACGATAATTATTCCGGGCATACTGCCTGAATTACAGAAGACGGTAAGTCCCATGCAGCTATAGGTTTTAAGAGCTTGTGGAATTGCAAGGGGGAATCTTCAGTAGAGCAATCGGTTTCGGATGAGTAAAGCCGAGAACATGGCGAACTTCCTAATTAGGTAGGCAGCCTACACTAATGTGCCACGCTATGCAAGAGTTCACGTACGTGTTGCGCTTTGGCAACTCGACTCCAAGACTTACTATTAGTGTCCTCCCCTACCTATCACAAATCATGCTAGCTTTATTTGCTTCTCTTCTTTGGCAGGGCAAAGCCACACCGCAGCCTTAGTCAAACAAGACACAGGATGCTAGCTGCACGCCTTATCCCACATTCGTTCCTTTTGCTACTATGTATAAAAAGCACAGCCCGGTGGGATGATACACGAAGGCGGCTTACTTACTATGTCTGTACCTGCTTCAAACTCACTTTGATGCTACTATCGGCAGGAATGCGTAGGCCCGTATAAATACTATATATGGAAGGGGCACTTCGTATGGTCATTGTATAACCGTTGATGGGGCCGAGAGCCGTTCTAGACCTACATCAACTATGAACATATCACTCCAAACTAAGCATAGGGAAGTATAGAATGCCCCCTGTACCAGCCTTATCCTATCATACGCGCTAACTCAGTCTACTCCCAAGCCACTTGGCCGTTGTTTAAGGTGTTTCATGCTAAGCCCTTATTAGCCCTTATTGTCGCCGTGGACAGACCTCGAGCCAGCGTTGAATCTAGGGCTGCCACGTTCTGTCGACAAATTGGGCAGGAGATCTATCAATATGGCAACGCCATTGGTCGCGCGCATTGTCACGTAACCTTTGTCACGTAACGTCGGCACCGAAGTTCTGAATGCCACCTAACAGACGTCAACCACGAATCCTACTGCGGCTAGCCGCAAGCGCTGCCCTCTTTGTGGTTGGTTGTATTCTGCCTTTGTTCGAACCAGCCCCTGGCCCCCGAGAACATGGCTTTTCCTCCTTAGGCGCTCCCCTTCCATGAAACATTCTAATTAAAGGAGGTAGTGCCGAAGCCTTTACATCACTACTTTCACTTACGTCTGAGTGCTCCCCGAGTCTCAGTCACCCGATACACAACTCCGCCTATGCCATGGCGGGCAGTTTGGCCGCTTGTTGACTATATCCTAGGTGGGTATATACCGATCTCGGTGATGATCGTCTCGGTCTCCCTCAAGTATATATCTTGCTTGACTGTCCCGGCTTGATGTTATGCCAGATAGCCGCAGAGACCCAGATCGCTTTTCTCACTGTCACGGTTTTCATCATGAAGTGGCTTCTTCTCGCTTTAGGCGCTCAGCTGGCCGCTGGGCTACCGGCAAACAACGAGGCTGAACGTGAGGCCTTCCCAGTCCTTGGGCTAGCCAACATAACGAGAATTGGCTCGCCAGACATTAAGGGCCGGGCCTTGTCCGGACCTCAGCTGGGTGTGAACTTCCCAGACCCCTCGCTTATATGGGGAGATGGTTCTTGGAAGGCATACGGGACATCATCCAATGGCAAGAGTATACCAGTTGCGACATCCGGTGACGCTTTTACATGGAGTCTCACAGGCAATGACGCCTTGCCCAACCCCGGCTCCTGGGTTGATCCTAACGATAGAGGAATATGGGCTCCCGACGTTCAAAAGAATGTAAGTCTTCGAAGCCCTAAACTTATGTGGCATTTGGAAGGTATTAACTTCATACTTAGGATGCGGGAACTTACGTCAGTAAGTAATACTCCAAGCCACCCATGTCTTGCTTTCGTCATCTTTGAGACTAGGGAGGAGATTCTTCGTTCAGGGAGAATCGTGTTTGCGAACTTTTTTTTGTCTAAAACACCTACGGATCTTGCCCCTAATGACAGCTACCAACTGAAGTGCTACAGTGTATTATACCGCCCATAAAAACGGTGGCTCGCACTGCATCGGTGCCGCAACTTCCGCCACGGCCCTTGGTCCTTTCACACCCCAGGGAGCGCCCTTGATCTGCAACGACGCCGGTGGTGGTGTCATTGATGCCTCCGGCTATGACGATGGTGTCGACCGTTGGATCCTATGGAAGGTCGATGGCAACAGTCTCGGAGGAGCCACCACCTGCCAAGGAGGCACACCATCGGGAGCTTACAAGTCTACTCCCATCATGATCCAACGCATGGCGCGAGATGCCCTCACGCTCCTGGACAGCCCGAGCCAGATCCTCGATAACCAGGGCGCATCCAACAACGGCGTTGTCGAGGCTCCTTCTCTGTACAAGATTGGCAACGGGAACTACATCCTGTTCTACAGCGCTCACTGCTACTCCAGCGACGACTACGACATCGAATACGCATTCTCGAGCACCATCAACGGCGCCTATACAAACCGTGGCATCCTCCTCCGTTCCGTTGATAACAAGGGCATCTGGGGACCTGGCGGACTTGACATCGATCCTAACGGTAGCAATGTAGTCTTCCACGGACGGCTCAATGCCAACAATGGAAACGGTGCTCGCGAGCTATACAGCGCAACGCTCACTATTAATGGGCGATCAGTAAACTACTGAGCACCAAACGCGCAACGTCGACCCTGTATATACGAGAACACCCTCCGACGCTGCTTTTAGGGGAATGAGGACATGCTATGAGCGAGGCTTAGCACAGTTTTATTAGTACATAAATACTTCGTATGAATATATATATGAAATTTGATTTCCAAGACTTTACCTCACTAGTTTTACGGAATATCTTTCAATCACCCAGGTTAGGCGACTGTAGCTTTCCGCTCAACTGCAAGTTACCGATCGAGTAGGAACCACTTCCCTCGGCGAGATTGCGTTCCTATGTGATGCTACCTACCCTCTTGTTGCGCGTGTGCTATCTATCATGACGACGACGAAGGCGGAGGAGACAATGCTAGCGCCGATCCAGTAAAGATTGCGAGAGCGATTGCGAAAAGCCTACCCACCCCTTCTCCGCTCCTTAGGGGGATTGGGCGGGCGGGCGGGCGGCTGGGCTGCAGCATTAGTTTAAGTAGATGGTGGGAGAGGGTCATGAGACTATCGTGAGATCGACCCGCGCGGAAGCTTGTAAACCGCCCTAGGCCGGAACTGGGCGAGTATAGAACTAGTGGGGATAGAGTTCGCCCTGGCCTACTCTTAAGTAGGCATTTGGTTTTATCCTGCGTTGGGGTTCTATGTGGGATGACGTGTCGGTAGATGATGCTGTCTTCGAGAATGGAGAAGGTGCGTGAGAAATCTACGAGTTATGCCCGTGAAGCACCGGGTAAGTGTCACACTTATGGAAGATAGATTCTCAGCTACGGCTGAAGCCAACGCCAGCGTTTCATTTTAGTTCTTATGCTCCTAATTATGATGGTGCTTTTAATTAGTGCTAGTACGTAAGAAGTGTACACTTATGTAATTAAGGGGGCGAAGCCCTCTTTATATTTTCACTGCGAGTGTAGTGCAACACTTTAGTTTTTTTCTTAGATTCATATAGCTGCGTATTAAAGCCCAGTGAATATGTGTAAAGTAAGGATGTACGAATGAGGTTGAACTGCACTACCACAAGAGTTCCTAGGCTATGCAGATGGCGGGCAGTGTTGTTTTAAAACTAATTCACATCATAATGAGATCTCGCATCTCGTCATTTGATGCTGATAAAGTCATTTCAATACCCAATGATACATACTTATCTGATCCAACTCATCAATTTCATACCAGACAGGACTATCTAGTTATTCGCGTGCGCATCGTTATAATAATGAATCTATCGCACTCGTCAGCGAACGCCGTCAATAACATCACATCTTCGCTCCTGTCAGTCATGAAAGATAAACAGGAAGAAAGGTAATCCATCTTACCGTCTGGTCGGCACATCCACTGGGCGTCTGGTACGCATACGCGCCAGTATTGATGAACAGAGCCTGGCTAGCGCACACAAGCCACGCAGCCAAATTCTGCCTCTTCACCTCCGGCGTACTCCACGTGAGCGCATCGCCCTATCAATACCCTGGAGTCAATAATTGTCATCTATCGTAAGAAATGGAAAGGGGTTCGGGAGTCCGAGATGGTAGAGATTTCACCAAGTAGGTGACTCGTTGCTTCCGAGACACGTCAAAGGGGGGCATGGCATGGAAGACTCTGACGAAGTGAACTGACCTGCCACACGAAGGTGCCGAACTCGTTCTTCGTAGTGTTGAACCACGTCGCTAGCGTGCGCTGCGTGAAGTCCGTCGGCTTCTCCACGTGCAGGTATAGCGCCGCGCTGCCGGTTCCCGTGTTGGCGACGAGTTGTCCACCGTCTACCTTGTACTGCCCTGCTGTAAGATAGCTTTCTAGGATCGCTGTCCCTGGTGCGTTGGCGGGTTTCGTTTGGAGATATTTATGATAGTTGGGTTGCACTACGGCTCGGACCCAGTACCAGCCTGGTTGGAGTGTCGTCCCCGGTCCGGACTGGCGCTTGGGCTTAGAAGAGGCCGGGTCGGCCTGAGGCAGGTCTGTGAATGAAGTGAGATCCTGACGCGCTCGGTCTTCTGTGTATGGGTCGTCGGGTGTTAGCGTCACAGTTGTTGTTTTACCCCCGGCGGGTTTCGTAGTTCTTGTAGGGAGTGTAGTGATAATGGTGATCACTGAGGATGTTGTGGTTGTCGACTTCGTGGTAGTGGGCGCCTTCGTAGTAGTCGTCGGCTTTATGGTGGTAGTGGTCTTCGAAGTAGTGGTCGCCTTAGTCGTCGTCACGCTCGTAGAAGTCGGTTGGCCTCCTCCGTTATCCCATGGTGTCTCCACGCACTGAGAGTACCAGGGACTATCACCGCTTGTGAGAATCAATACAAGCAGTATGAGCGTGGCGCCACTGACTTGGTTCCATCGTTGTAGCATGTTGCGGTCTTCGGGCACTTAGTAGGACCCGTATAGTTTATACCGCCGCCTATATTGTATTAATATTGTCGTCATTCTCTCATGAGTATGTCACTCACATTGTCCGTAAAGGCTTTGTGTTGACTCGGCTCGGACGTTGGTCGGCACTCCTAAAGCCAGAACGCTCAGTATAGCGAATCTTTGAAGCGACATCTCAATCAGTTGAAAGCCGACTTTGAGATAACTATATAACTTTGTATAATAGCAATATGACGTCTACCTTTCACCTGAATTGATTCCAACTTAACTTTTTTCGTCTTTCAAGACAATGACCTTACGAAATGATGAGAGAAAAGCCATATTTAGATATATGCTCTGAATTGGCCTATCTCGAGTGTAGTCGAATCGGCGACGTTCCGTCGGCAGGGCTAATAATAGAACATGGTGCAGTCGTTATCAATGACTGATTGAAGGGCAAGCCAGTAAATAGTTAGGCATATGCTTCCCGCTATGCAGCACGGTGAGAGATGCTACTGCTAAGCAATCTAGACCACCGAGTGCACGGTACCGAGCACTCGGAGAGCAGTGTAGATTTAATCGGTACCCAAGTATCGTCGTATTTGAGAAGAGCAGCAATCAGTATGACCTTGTTTCTCATTTAGGCTAATGATGTGTTGAAGATGCAGTCGGATGAGGGGCATGCCAAGCGCCAGCCTGAGATCACGAGAATGGTCTAATACGAGAGCGATAGAAACAAGAAGAATTAAATTGTAGTTATTGCTTAGATCAAGCGTGTTAAAGCGATACTAATTACATCAAGCTAGATTGATTATCTTGGCGATGAGGACGACTTCCGCATCTAATGATAGTCTCCTATAATGAGCAATCCGAGAAACAACGGCAGCAGCATAAATCACGATACTCATGTAGTAGTCGGGAGCGAGCCAGACACCGCCCAGTACACCACATAATTGTAACCTTGGGCATCATAGAACGGGCTGAGTGTTACTGTTGCACCGCCTGCCGTGGCGGTGAAGTCCAAGTTAGAGTTACTCTTGCGTTTTAGGGAGCTCAACGTCAAGGTTGGGGTGGCGCTTAACGAGGTACTGCCATAGTTACCGGACAAAAGTGTCGGCCCATATGCAACGGCAGCAATATTCTTATTGTCATTGGCGGCGATCAGCCTGAGGCGCATAGGTAGCTTCACTGTGACAGTGTCTCCAGGTGTCCAAGTGCGGGAGACGGTAGCGTAAGATCCCGGACTGGTGGTGATGGCCTGCTGTTGGCCATTCACGGAAATCGTAGCACCCGAAGTCCAGGACGGGATGCGTATTTTCATCGCCCAAGTGCCAGAGCCGCCAACTGCCAATGTTGTAGTGTCGCCGACTGGGAAAGTTGTAGTTTGGGTCACGGTCACTCCACGCTGAGACCATGTTAACTTTGAGGGGGTGAATAAATTCACATAAAGTGACGAAGAGTCATAACCATAGATCGAGTCCATTAACTTCGTGTTGGTTTCGACACCAGTTCCCTGACAACACCAGAAAGTACCGTAGTCTGTTGACCAAGTACCACCACCCCATGCGGGACCAACGCCCCTAGTTCCACCAGCATTCAAAGGCGTGAAGTAAGTTATGTGCCCATGATTATCACCTGGGTTCTGCTGACCAAGCAAGTGGTTCAACAATGCTCGCTCGTAGAAATCGAAATAATTAACTGAGGGGTTGGTTGCCCACAACTCTCTAGTCAATTTCAACATGTTGTAAGTATTGCAACCCTCGGCAGTATCCTTAGTCAGCCATCCGGCTATGGCATCGGAACCATGAAAGTGCTCAGCTTGACTATTTCCACCGATGGCGTAAGAGTGATGATTGACGGTTATGTCCCACGCATTTCTAGCGATATCGAGGTACCTTGATGTGCCAGTCTGTTTATATTCCTGTGTCGCGCCAATCCACTTAGGGACCTGGGTGTTGGCGTGAAGGCCATCGAGTTTGTCCTGATTGGATGCAAGGGGATCGAACACAGCTGCGTGGTCGAAACGCTGGGCAACCGTCAACCACTGGCTATCACCGGTCCAATAGTAGATTTCGGCGAGTATATCGTTCATACCACCGAATTCTGTCTGCATGACGCTCTGCATCTGGCTGGTGCTCAGTTTGGCCGTGCGTTGGTTAACCCAACTTGCCAGAGAAAGCAAAACGGTCTTCGCATTAGAGTCTCCGATATAGCGCCACACGTCAAGCAGACCAGCCATAGTCTTGTGAATCACATAGTACGGGACGTTGCCGTTAGTCAGCTTCCCAGTTTCTAGAAGCGTGAAATCAGACTCTGGGAAGCCCGACAGGTAGCCCGCTGCGAAGCCAGCGTTCGCATTGTTGGCTTGACATTTAGCTAATTCGGCAACGAAATATGTTGCTCTATCACGACATGTCGTGTCTTGAAGCGTAGCCCAGCATTGAGCCCAAGCAGTGAGAAAGTGACCCTGTACGTGCGATCGGAAAGGGAAGGTTGGGTCATCCCAACCCCCATTTGACGATGCTCCGTTTGTCGATAACTTGTGGTTTGATCGGAATACATATAGTAACCTTTCTGGATCAACCCATTTAATGTAAGTAAGTGTTCGGTTTTGATTGTCAAGCCAGCGGCTGTCAGTCAACTGGACTTGACTGAGGTCGAAGAAGTATGACGAAACTCCCACTTCAGTACGGGCAGGTGGGATAACCCAAGCATGAACGCGAGCTGGATTTATGACCAGGCTTCCTATAATGGTCATGCAAGTGATGAATGTGCCGAAGACAACCGGGGAGCTGTGTTGGGTTCCAAACATCTTAACGATAGGCCTCAACACTGCAGATCAAGAATATTAAGATTGATGCTACAGCACCACTTTCCCAGGAATCGCTCATTGATTTCGATACAGCTTTATACGCCTCTATCTCATATAAGCAGTCGGAGATTTGGCCGAACTCATCACTAATACCAGAAACCAGGATGAAGCCTTGGACAACCGACCCAACCCAGGTGTGAGATCAAGTAGTTGTCACATCCCATTCATTTATGCGGCCCAACTATATCCACGAGTCAATACTATTGTGTTAACTACTTTTGTGTCGAGAAACTGGTTAGTGGTCGATCCCCCGCATCACGGTAGCCGTCGCCGTTCCATTACTCCACTGGGGATATGGCTTTCGAAGCATCTTGGATGTTTTAAGGTCAGACCGCATTGGCGCGCATAATTTGAATACGACCCAAGCCTTGAAGCCGGCCGGAACTATCATGGCTAACATCATCAATCGCGATAATGTGACTACGGCATAAGAGCTACTGGAATAGTGGATGGGGCGATATGGCGGGCAATTCGTGGAAACAAATGCCTTCTATTCAAAAGATAGCAACCTTTTCAAAAGCAACCGAGGATTTCTCATGCCATACGTAGATGCGTGAACGGGTTCAAGCATGCTAATGTAGAGCGATCTTAGAATCAATTGAGACAGGTCGGTGGGACGCTGTCAGGTGAATAGGTGACACCCTAGTGTGTACCTATCAGGTTGGGTCTATATATACAGGCTATCCCTCCCAACTAGCAGTTGGAAGGGCTAGGGGCTATGTTGACCAATACATCCTATGGCTACTGGCCCCCTTCTACCTACCTGCTACGTGACTGCGTAGGCTATTCCATTCACTCTGGGACAGAATACCCTGACAGACGCTGATTGTCATCAGATTACATGTTTATGCTTATGTGAGGTTGCGAGTATTGAAACATACCTATTGAATCGAAGCGTTTTTCTATATGGATTTATTTACTAGCAGTATACGCAGATGTAATTTGGGTGGATAATAGCAGTCTAACTTTCACATTCGGTTGTGAAGAAAAGGGGAAGGGGCAGAACGTATTAGGTCTCTTTGGGTCTTCGGACCTATGCATCCTCAACCAAGATGAGCTAAACTCAAGTGAATCCACCTGATTATTCCATCAACATACCTAAGCTCTATATATTGCCATGGTATTAGCCGGGGATTTTATTTATCTTAGTAAGTGCGGCTTTAGACATCTGTAAGATCGAGAGGGTCAAGTAGGCTCAAAAACGCTTAATTTAGAGAATTTATATATTTGTATGAGGACAGGAGAATAGCCGCCTCTTCAATAGAAGATATAGATTTTGGAGACACAGTAATGGGGACCTGCTTTCTGAAAGAGAGTATAAGTGTGCCAGAGTTTCTAGAAGATATTTAGGGAAGTAGAGGAGCATATGACGAGGCCTAGATCGAGCTGTGCACGGTGGGCGTCTGAATCAGTGAGTAATTACACCTAAGACGGCCGGGTCTCGCTGTCCAAATTGCCAATCATCAATGATATCAAATTTTCTGAAAAACCTACGAGGAACATGTTACATACATTATGATGATCATCGCTTTAGATAGGTTCAGTGGACCACCGCTAAGCCTGATAGTTGTATCCCGAGCACATAGCTGCAAATTAGCTGATCAAACTTCATTTTAAGTCTCTAGGCTAGTGAGACCTTCTCGACAGAAGGAAGATTGTTGGGATCCTTCGTTATCTCCCCGAACATGAAACCGTCAATAAGTACTTCTCCACGTACCTCCCGATTGTTTCCATCTGCCGTCTGCGAGAATAACACTGGGACACTGCATCCGCCAATAATCCATATTTCATCCCCAAAGCTACACTTCTCTCTAGCAAGACCTATATAGCCTCTTTGAGTGACAAATGGCTGCCAAGACAGAAGGCGTTTCATTCCCATGATCCCCTTTTGGTTATCTGTCTGGGGTGCTTGGTATTTCAAACCACGCTCCTCTAGTTGATTCCCTAAGATCGAGCCCTGACACCAGCGGTAGAACATCTCAGGTAGGTCGTCTGGTGACGGAATTGGGGTTAGGTAAACCCCAAGAAGGCTTAAGGTACGGGAAAATGCCCTGGCTCGACCCAACTCGTCTCTATAAGGTGTTTCTTCTATTTGCATTGACATGTAGAAGTCAAAATATTGTTGAAAGATTCTTGAGTCGGGGTGTGATAACTCAGCGCGTCGATCTAGCTGAACGAAATCACCAACGACCCGAATGTAGTCGAGCATGACACCTGAGACAACAAGTTCGTTCTTATTGAATGAGTAGTTCAAAGATAGCGTACCCGGTGCATCGAAGTATTTCTCGTCGTGGGCTATTTGCGAAAGGCCAAGGCAGCGGCGTAGGTTCTGAGAGTCCCAGTTAGGCACCCATGATGGTGCTGAGAAGTGCCGATTTTGCTGATGCCCCAATTTGTCCCTGCAAATAGCATCCCGTTGGACAGGGGTGCAGAGAGCAAGAAACTCTAAGTCTTTATGTAATCTTACATGTGTCACAACTGATGTCCTATACGCTTCTTCTGGCTCGAGGTCGTAACGAATAGGGTTGCCGGTAGCCTCTTCCAAGCTGCAAAAGCCAAGGAGCCCGTAGACCTTGTCGTGGGGCAAGGTTGTTTGTGTTAAACGCAAATTTTCAAGTAACCATAAAAGCTTGAGATGGCGTTGGTCCTTGAAAGACTTGCTAATTTCCCTTAGGGCTAGTAGTGGCCTGAATATGCCAACAGTAGCATATTTTAAAGTCTTCAGTTCTCAAGGTCTACCCATCAACGCACCGCTTACCATATCGATTCCTAAGAACAGATCCTCCAGAGTCAGCACATCTGCGCCGCATAGGAATACCGCGCGCTGTGAAACTGTGACTTCTTGAAGAACCCATCTTCTATGGAACCATTGGCAGTCTAAAAGACGTTTGATGGAGTCGTACCCCATGGGGTCGAAAGAAGGCTGATTATGTTCATCCTGCCGCCTTGAAATCTGATTAACCGTACGATGGAGGTAGTGAAAAGCATATCGGAGATAGCTGTCATATTCGTTGATCCATATTATGACCGCGGTAGCCTTGGAATAGATACGTCGCATGAGGGGAATCTGAGCTGCTTTCTCGCCTACGTCAGTCTGGTTAATGCAGATCATGTCAATCCATATGGGAAGCCTAGAGCGACCGCTCCATATTTCTGGGAGAGTATCTACTGTATGGCAAAGCAGGCCGACAAGTAAAGACTCAAGATGTCTCGAGATTTGGATATCTTTATTACCGCATCCTGACTCAATGTGTAAAGGATTTGTAGCTTTCTCGCTACCCCACACATGAGAAATGGAAATGTACGGTGGCGTGTCATCAAGAGAGAACCGTCTTATTCGGGCAGCAAGCGTTCCTGAAGCCGTTGCTGGAAGCAAATCCAAAAGTCGGATCTCGGTCGTAGGAGAACTCAGGCAATAGTGATTTGAATCCATCGGTCTGCTTGGCCCTTATGAACCTCGCGTGGATATGTTTACAGAGTAGATAAATGCTAATGCCCCGCTTCATTTACCAAGCTGACGGGATCACTGCTATACCCTTGCGACCTGTAAGGCCCCAAGTGCCACATCCCCATATCTAATGCGACGTACCCGAATGATGGACGACACCTTACTTTTATCTATTAAGATGGCTAAAGGGGCTCATACCCGCTACCGAATGACCCTAGTGGCAACTATCGCTAAGAGGACTGTTCAGTAGCGCCGAAACTACCTTACAAATATCCTCAGTTCGAGTCTCTCTTAAACACCTGTTCGTAACGATCAACGCTTAACCATTGTCTAAGCGTTGTGCTGAGAACGGAGCTAACCGAGACACTGTGACTTGGCGGTCTACTACACTATCAGGCAGCTAGACACAGCGCTTGTCGCCGACGTGAGCGGTACCTTTACTGTACAACCTTAGGAAACAATCATCATGTCGCTGTAGGTAAAAAAGGAACAGAGCCTGACCGATATTGCTGATATTATTGGTCATAGTGATAATTGTTTTCATGATGTCGATGAAAATGCCGGTGCTAAATTGGAAACCCCCTGTACCTTTTACCTCTCTTAGGTTGCATACTGCCCGCCCATCCACAATCCTAGCTCGTCTTTGTCAACCTCTATTATGCCCATGGATTATCCCTACCCAAGCTCCAATTAGTTTCCTTCATATCTATCGACTCAACATGATGTATTTCGTTAGTTTTAAGCTGCTCCCGCAAACACGCAGATCTTCCTGTCGTTGTGAATAGAACCCTCATCTTTGTGCCTCTCATTGCCTGAACTAGTTCTTCTAAGCATTTAGCTGTGCTCTGGTCATCGAGCCAATGGAACCCGTCCACAACGCAGAGCAGTGTGTCAGGCATCAATGGGATGAGGTCGCAGTAGACACGCATTAACTCCGACCAGCTCAGGATACAGCCATCTAAAATGCAGAAACGGTCCTCGGAGAAGTCTACTCCCGCCTGAAATCTAGGAAGTAATAGCTCTATCATCTGTCTCACTAAAGCGCATACTAGGCTAACGCTTGCTTGTGCTTCACGAGATCCGTTGCCAGGTTTTAGTGGCTCGCCTCGGCGTAGTTCGCAGCAGCTACTCGTCGTCAGATGAGATGAACCTAGTGTGAAATCTTGAAGGGAAAGGAGCCTGAGTTAAATGATTTTAACTTACTATGATACTGTAGGGATTTGAGCTTGTTGCGCCAGCTGGACGAGACGATTGGCAAGCATAGTCATAGGGTTGTCAATGTCTTCAGCGTCTATGCGTGGCCCTTCAAGCCAAAGGAAGTGTGACGTGGGAGCTTTCATCCACTCCGAGAGTCGCCTTACTGTGTCGGCGCCGATACCTGTCGGCCCGAGGCTGTTGTCTTCAAGCCAGATTCGATCTCGGTGGAAAAAGTCTTCTAGGTGTTTCGAGCTCAATAGAATATCTTCCGATGTCCAGTCAGTCAACGTTAAAGACCCTAGGCGGGAATAGCTACTCGAAGTACTGAGTAGCTGACTGGGAAACCCAGATGACTGTCCTTCTATCATAGATACCCTCCTGTAGTTATCGACAGATTTCGAGTCTTCAATCCATATTAATGCCTTGTCCTCTAACATGTTGATGAGTCGGTCAGCGAGTAATCTAAAGTTCTGCCCATCCTCTCGTAATTGCCGCCTTTCCTTGCGGCTCTCGTATAGCTCCCTCTCGATTCTTTCAGCATGGTATACTACTTCGGCCTCTTGCCTTTTCTGCCCAACCAAACCGAGACGAACATCCTGAGCTAAATCTTCTACGGCAACTCTGACAAACCGCTGCTCGGCTCTGGAGCACTGGGCAGCGAAGTTTCGGATTCTTTCTGACCTTTTTTTTATCATGCCAATTTGATCCTCAAACTTCTGGAAGAATTTCTCATTGAAAGAATCGAGCAATCTTCTTCGCTTCTTCTCTGTGATCCATCCCATGACATCAGAAAGAAAGACAAAGATATGTGAGTAAAAATCGGCGATGAGTTGCATCATTTCCCCACTATGATATATCTCAAGCTCTGTCTTGCATTCTCGGACGTGTTCGCTGATAGTGCATAGCGCTTCTGAGAGGCCCTCGGAAATGCGCTCATGATTGACACTAGCCTAGAGATCCGTTAACCTAGGAAAAGCAGTCGCGGGGCTCAAGTTTACCTGAATAATGACATTGAGTGTGCCAGCAAAAACTGATACATATTCGCTACCTTCAGGGATAATTTTCAGCATGGACTTATGTGCATTAACAGTCTCGCAAAATTTGTGGAAGGATCTCATCGCCTTTCCACGGCGGCTGCTCTCCTTTTTCGCTTGATTAGCCGCTGTAAGCTCCTTCACCAAGTCGACGACGCTTTCCATCGTGGGCTCCGATCGGGTCACATCGAGGCGATCGTCGCTAGAACAGTTACTTAAGAACGAATGCCACTTCTGAAGAAGCTTATTTGATTCGATAACGATCACCTCGATAATAGGGTCTCTGTATCATTTTGGTTGTTAGCACAGGCCAGAGCACCACACCTTTGCGTACCTTTCGGTCATAGATAGCTCCGGAGGGTTAAAGAATTTGCGCCAGGGGTTAGTGATGTCCTTCGGGTCAGGCTTATCTTGCGACAACGCTTGACTCAACACCTGGGTCTTGCCGCCGTGAGGCAGCCTTCTTTCGATGTCTCCGCTATACATCCTAACAAGCCTCCGTGACTCCATGAAAACGTCAACGATATTGTTTATCTTTCGAAATATCTGTATGTTGGGATCTTGACAAAAGGCAAACTTTTTCGAACCGTAAGTTGTTAGGTGATTGAGGTCTGCCTGATTTCTGCGAACCTGGCCTTGAAAACTCTTTCCGCATGACTTGAAGCAGGCTCCAAACAACAATAATCATGCAGCATTAAGTGAGATGTTATAAGGTAAGATCACAAGATGAATTGCAGCGCCATGATAACAAGATTGCCAATCAGCGCCACTTGCGCCTTCGCATAATCCTACCATAATCAGTATCTTAATATAGCCAGCTGCATCTCATTCCCCTGTTGTGCACTTCAGCTTTGGGGGCCGCAACTCGGCGAGGGGTACCTAGTACAAAAGTAACCATCGCGCTCTTGGTAAGGGCTGAGATCTCTGCTCACATCATCAGCGACCTTCTGCCATATTTCATTCCGCATTCATAGCAGATCCGTAAATCTAGGAGATATCAAACTATATTACCAGATTTAATTCTCAATACCAGCACTTATACCTAACAAAATGGAGCCAACTCAACCCATTCCGCATGTCCCGACCAACACCAAACCAAGCGCGTGGATTAGATATCGAGTCGAGTACCGAGACAGAAAGACGAATGAATTGGTGAGCCACTACGACACTAATGAACCGGGTATTGACCACAACAAAAACCATGACGGATCGAACGGAGCAGCCTTTGTATTGATTACGACGTATCAAACCGGAAAATCCATGGAATCGCTGGATCGACTAGGTGGAGGGCCTTCTACGGAACCTATACTCACCACGATATCTCCACCCGTATACTCTCTTCACTTGATATCGCCAGCTATCACAAATGCTCTTCGATCCGTGGTACAATACTACCCATCACAGGATCTAACGGGCGATATCGTGGTCAATTGGCCCTTTCCTGTTCTGGTTCATCACTACGACGAACTCGCCCAGTTTCGAGATAGAGTTGCAGGGAAAAACGAGAGTGAGCTATGTGAAAGAGAAAAGCGAGCGTATGAAGACCTCAGCCTGCTTCTGCAGTACTTAGACAAGAGCGTCATGCTAGAGGTTCTAAAGGAAAGAGAGCGGAATGAGAAGGGATACTATACCTTCGAGTATTTGTGGGTTTTGTTGAAACCGGGAACGACTGTGCTGATGGAATTCGATGATGGTAGACTCAAAAATTATGTCGTATCAGCGATGAGAAGCGGATTTCTTCAATATCCTCCTGGTGATTGGGTCGTTGAGGGCTGGTATATGGTATATAATGGCGAATTTCTGGGGAGATATAAGCAATCCAATATCCTCGGGAAGTTCGACGGCGAGAAGCCACTTGACTTCACTATCGTTGGAGACCTGGAAAATAGAAAGGACCTGCCTGACAACGTGGCTAACCAACTCAAATATGGAGAGATTTACTGGAACCTGCTTCGAAAACAATGCAGACAATACAAAGGAAAGACGCAAGAGGTGCTGTCTAAGGAGGTAGGCTGCTATACTGGGAATTATTATGCAATAATAGCTAACTAGAAGACAGGTTGATGGCCTAGTGATGGTAGATATAAAATCTTATTACACTAGTACCGGCAGTGAAGCTCGTCTATTAATGGATACAACGGATTGCCGGAACTGGACATCAGACTGCAAATGTGACGTTTGCAAAAGCAGAATTATAAATGAGAAGGATAGCAGTAAGATTGTATCGCTATTTGAAGACTACAATTATATTGCTATAGAAACGACAGATACTCTCACACCCCACGAGTACTTCCTTTGTTCTTATGAGATGCCAGCCTTCGTTTTCAAGACCCGAACATGGGGTATGTCCGCATAACTTGTTTAAGTGCTTCGGCTAACTCACGTTCAGAAATCCTCCATGTGCGAGACTTTGCGGAACCCAAGTTTGACGAAAACTTGGTTAACCACCTCGTCATGGAACCCCAACGAAAACGGACACTGAAGGCACTAGCGAAATCTTTTGCGCGAGCGGACAAGAATGGCGAAAGGCTCAAAGACGAACCATGGTCGGCCGACTTCATTCAAGGCAAAGGAAATGGCCTAATATTTTTGCTACATGGGCGCCCAGGCGTGGGAAAAACATACACTGCAGGTAACGTTAACTTGGCTACCAATGATACTAGAGAATACTGATTTGAGGAAAGAATGCATCGCTGCCTTCACCAGCCGGCCTTTGATGGTCCTTACATCTAGTGATATAGGGACGAATCCGATGACGGTGGAAGTCAATCTGACAAAATATTTCAAAGCTGCCAGAAGTTGGGGCGCAGTTCTGCTCATAGACGAAGCTGACGTTTTCATGGAACGTCGATCCACTGCCGACCTGGTACGCAACAGCCTCGTAGCGGGTAAGTCACATTATTGGAAGTAATGAAGTGCAAAGTAAGGGGCTGAACACAAATCTACAGGATTTCTTCGGGCGCTTGAGTTTTACGATGGGATTCTGTTCCTCACAACGAATCGGGTTGGCTCGTTTGACGACGCGTTCATTTCTCGCGTTCATGTACAACTTTACTATCCGGACTTCGATGACGACCAGCGACAAGAGGTTTGGGGGACGTTCATGGAGAAACTTGAAAAGGAGCGTGGCGACTCCATGCGACTTAACATCGATGCCAAGGAATATATTCGCGGGAGCGACATGCGAGCGCTTGCGTGGAATGGGCGAGAGATCCGGAACGGTAAGTTGGACCTGTTCCCTGTATTTCGAACGAAATGGGCTATCTTGTCAAGTTTAGAATGTGTAACTTGGGTGGTCCTGCTAATAGTTCACCAGCCTTCCAGACAGCTGTATCGCTGGCCGAGTACGACGCCAAGAAAGGAGAGGATGGCAGGATTATAATCACAGATGAGCACTTGAGAGCTGTTGTCGAGCTGTCGCGGGATTTCAAGTCTTACCTCAACGAACTTCATAAAGGGGATGAGGCAAAGCGAGCTGAGAGAAAATACGAGAGACTGGATTCGTATGCCAATTGAGACTATACATGTTGAAGCGGAGTGGGTGGAAGTAGGCGTGCCTTAACAGATCTCCTGGCCCCGAGGTGGATTGACAGGGAAGTTCTACAGCCAACTTATCCCTGAATGACTGCGGTTGAGCTTAATGACATCGCTGTTTCTGACTATTAATCCTTGAATTCATTTACCTTCCTACTTTAATCAATGAAGATTTAACCAATCTCTTGTTTATCGAAGTGTATGCTTTCAACTTATCCTCACTTACGTGGCGAGTGTCACCGATATGGAACTATCTACTTTAACGATCTCAATATAATGAATACGACCGGAATAATTCAATTGATATGGTATGTAGTCAGGTTCTAGAGAGTAGCTGAGTCACAGGTAGACTGCAGGTTATTGAATGTGCTGCGTTAGGTTGTGTCACAGACTAGAATGGTACATGTATGTAGCAATACGCTATAGTCTCCTTAGTGTCCTCCGGGCTTTTCACCCAACTGATAGTTACTGTGATCGCTGTAGCTAGGTAGCCCAGCAAATTGTCAAATAATACTCATGTTTCCGCTCTGTCGCAAGCGCATGCTCCGACCCGATAATACAAGCTTACTACTAGCGAATAGAATTGGGGGCGAGTTTGGG
Organism: Xylaria sp. FL1042; assembly: GCA_022495085.1. NCBI lineage: Eukaryota > Fungi > Ascomycota > Sordariomycetes > Xylariales > Xylariaceae > Xylaria > Xylaria sp. FL1042. Next base: position 196,824 of record MU380156.1, read on the forward strand.
TTGTTTCCCCTTCGGTAATGGGCAATGATTGGGTTTGAAAACAGCGAGTCGGTACAGATCACAGTCCACGGGTCGAAGTTGTGATGATGGGAATGACATCTTCAACACCTGTCATCGAAGTAAAATAGTGTCAACGATTAATTACACCGTGGCTCTTGGTGATCATTTGACCAAGTAGTGAGGACCGATTTGATCCGATGTCCACGGCAACATCGCTGTTTCTACTAGAATCGGAGGAGCGAACTCTCCTAGCGAGGAATTGGTCTCGCAAGATGTTGTGCTCTTTGTATTTCGCTAGATTACCTAGCGAGACGTATGTCTAGACCACTTCTTTGCCTTGAAATAAACTTAACACCGAATTAAATTGTTGTTAATAGTAATCAAGGATCAACATACGATCTCATCGCTTATAAAAACTGATGATAAAGCATTCTCAATAACCGATAGGGATCCTTGACGAGGAAACACGATATGAGTGTTAGAAATCAAGACGGGTGCTACGCCATTATTGCTACCAATCAGCTCGTACGGGATAAAGAGGTGTCGCCTTCTCGTGTAGCTACACATTCGTCTAGCCCATCCACAACCCAATACTGTGGCTTTTGCAGATGTAGATTAAAGATCTCGTTCATAAAAAACTTCCTCCATATCGTTCGTTCATCGTCTTTATCAAACACAACACCCGCCTCCTGCATCGTGTGAAGACTTTGGCGTGCAGACGAGTGAAGCAGGACTATTTGATAAGCGATCTGGCGTAGGAAGCCGCTTATAGCTTGATGGGTTTTCCGCCCATGTTGGAAGAAGTGGAAACAGACATCAGCACCTATACTTTGCAGGTGTCGAGCTATATGTGCCGCAAGCACTGTTTTCCCGGAGCCCGGTTCACCTGTGAGCCAATAAAACATGGGTTTCTCACTCGACGAGTCTCTCCAATTTTGGAACGACTCAAGACTTGTCACCCATTCACAAGTCCCTTCTGTTTTGTTTGTCTCAGCTGCTATAAGGTCGTCTTCGGCATTATAAGAAATCATCAAAAAAGTTTCAATGTTCCTGATTTGGATCTTCGTATCTTCTGTCCTTTTCACGAAAGCTGAGTGTAATGTTAGTCACCAACGCAATGACAATTCTAGTATAGCCGCACCATCACCTAGTAGATCCTCAACTGCTTTCGAAAGAGAGTTCCGAATGGTAATATAATTCGGATCCCTCGGACTATCAAACTTGCAAATACTGCGATGATCTGCATTGAGTGGCTGCGCCTTTTCTCCTTTATAACCTGCAATCCTGATCAGACAATGGGATAAGAGGAATACTAGGATGACCTTACCTAAAACCGCAGAATCGCGTTCGACGATGAGTATAGAGCTTGTAGCACTCGTTCTAGTCTTTAATGTCTCGTAGAATGACCAGAGCTGAACCTGATCCGCGAATGCTCTAAACTCATCGTTGATAATCTGCAGGGATGGGGAGCCTTTAAATATGTCTGAAATGTATTGCCGTGAACTCAGAACCGTGCTAGCTCGTAGAATGTTATTTAGAAGTTTCGCAGAGTCAGATCCCCTATGTGGTGTAGCGAGGAAAAACATGGCTTGGATCCGGTTGGCAAGAGAATGATCGTTGAGTTCTTGTTGCGCTAATATGTACGCCTAGTATTAGGTTAGCACGTTACATGAATGATATTTATCCATGACAAGCTCTCATTCTTTCTCTTCTTTTCTTACCTTTTTAATGACGAGGCCACCCATCGAATGGCCAATGAGAAGGATAGGGGTCTAAGCGTGCATCAGCATCCGTTATTTCTGCATTCAGCGGATGTTAATAATCACATCTCTGGCTCTCCTTAAAAATGGAGACGTATTAATTTCTGTGAGTAAAGCGCGACCAAAATCATGGAGGTCAAGCTCTGTCTCTTTCGTATCCGCCCAGTCGGCGTTATATCCGAAAGAGTGAACACGAGCATTTCGCAGTTCTTCTTCCCGTGGTAACCAGGCCTGTGGCCAGAAAAGCTTCAAATCGTCACCCTTGCACCAGGTTTTTAATGGAGCCACCCCGCAAACCATGAACGAATATTAGATCGACGAGGGGATCTGGGGCATCATGAAGTAGATTCAAGCCGTATGGCCCCCATGTATCCTCACCGCTACCGCCATGTTTCCACCTCGACAATGAAAACTTCCTCAATCCTGTCTGTACTTTGGTGATACTCGACTGCGACGATGCTGTTTCTATTTCTGGGGATTTGCCCATGAAATTGTCAAATAATGAGGATGTACCAGCGTCACTGGTTTGCTGTGTCTTGTGATTGAGTAAAACTTGCCGGAAATGGCTGCAATAGCGACTGAACTCACCTGGAAAGTCATAATCACAACAGCGTAGATGGAATGAGCAATAGACACAGATGTTGTACATTGTAAGGTATGCTGGTGACGCGATAGAGCCGCAAGTTCAAAGGCTAGTATTAGTTGATTAGGCAGGCTTTGGGGGTCCTAAGGAATCTGATCACCCAGCACTTCCTTCTTTTTGGCTCATTTTAGTACCAAGGCAGGCTGTGTGTGGGTGACGCGACTGGGTGGCATCAAATATGGAGCTTTAAAGTAGGCTTTGGCACATACAGTTAGGCTGTAGTTTAACTGTTGACGCGTAAGGATTATTCACATACCGGTATAGGTAAAGGTCCGTCATGTCGGGAATAGGCCGGGGTCAATAAACCCTGCTCGCTCTTCCCGTTTAATACCACACCCGAAATATTCTTGCCAAGGCTAGGTACGTAATACTTGTTCGGTAAGATCCTCACAGTTCAAGAATGTTAGTTCGTTACTCGCCCCATATCTCGCTACGTTCGGCTTACTCAGTAGGCCTCATAGAACCGCCTCCGGTCATTTGGCAAGGCAGCCTTGGCTGCAGCTAATGGGAATGTCCGAGGTTCAATTTGCCCCCCTGGTGATGTATCGAGCTAACATACTTGATCCGTTGTCAATTCAAAGTGGTTTCCATAGACGCTGAGCGTACTTATAATCGCGGCGATGTCTTCGACTATACAGAATTCAACGTTAAGACATCTCTCTCACTGTGCTACCTAAGAGAGATTGATAATGGTGTACATTCCGCCTGATTACAAAGCTGCGACTGTGCCCGAGGATGAAGCTTACGAGGACACGGAATTAGATGATGGAGTAAGAGCGGGTAGGTAATCTGACAACCACCATTCTAATCCTCAGTTTGATCAGAAGACTTTGATCCTAGAGGATTATCATATCTGACATATTCGCCAGCACTGCCGGAGGGTGCAACAATAAAATGGGTTGCTACATATGGTGCAAGCTTTTGGGCAATAAGCAGTAAAATCGATATCGAGCTCTCAGATGGGACGGACCAATCTTATTTTCTCAAGGTAAGTAACTCCAATCCACTGTGCGCTTCGTGCTCACATGAACAGGTGTACACCGCCGAGAGTGCTAAAGACATGGCTCTCGGCGAGTATGAAGGCAGCAAGACTCTATATGCAGCCTTACCAGACAACATCCCTAAACCGATAGCAGCGGGTGCTCTAGCGAAGGACCCCAAGAAACACTTCTATCTAGCTGAATTCCGAGATATGGCTGATGAAATGCCTGGGACATCCGAATTTGTATCGATTGTTGCCAAGTTACATCAAAATACTGAGTCGCCTAATGGAAAATTCGGGTTTCATATCACCACCTACGGAGGCAACTGTCCAGTGGATACGTCCTGGTGTGACACATGGGAGGAATTTTTCACTAGATTGATGAAAAACACGATGGAGAAAGAAAGACTTATTCAAGGTCCGAACGACGACCTAGATAGGCTCAGCCCCATGATCCTAGAGCGTGTCATACCTAGGTTGTTGCGGCCAATGGAGTCGAATGGAAGAAAGGTGAAGCCTGTTCTAATCCATGGGGACTTGTGGCATGGAAATGTGGCAGTTGATAACGAGACCGACGAGCCAGTTCTATATGATCCTTGTGCATTTTATGCCCATAACGAATGTAAGCGCATTGTGGACCTTGTAAATTCTTTTGTAATGGAATCTAATGGAATTAGACGACTTCGCACTCTGGCGAGCCGCTCGATATCGCACAAGTCGCCACCATGTGCAGGCATATTACAAAATCGCAGAGGTTACAGAGCCATCGGAGGACCAAGATGACCGCCATGCCTTGTATGCAATGTAAGATAAAGTTGCGTCTCGGAGAGGTTTGAACAAATGATACTAACAAGCTTCCAGGCGTATGGACCTTATGGTCTCAATTGCATGGTCGGCCAACAAGCAGACAAGACAATTGTACGTTTCGAAGCCCAATGCACCGAGACATAGCTAACCGTTATATAAGGGCGATTGATGAGATGAAACGATTGGTGGAAAAGTATTGCGAGTAGACGAATACGTAGTTCAGTCTAAGTGCTGATGTACATACAACGTACTTAGGCCTTCATTTACGCCTTGGGGACTCGTAATTCAATTTAACTTATACCATGAACTCAAAGCTCAATTATTATGTATTCCTTAAGTTTACAATACCCCTCTTAAAAGGTAAGCCGAGAGAGATAGCTTGTTGTTGTAGATTCCACTGCCCCCCACCCCCGCCTCCTCGTCCTCGGGCCCCAGAAGGGGACAGACTTGTTCCGAGTCATCAGAGGCATTGTCATGAGATGGGACATCGTTACAGAGGAGAGGCAGAAGAGAAGAAGGGCAGACCCACTTAATAAGGCGAATTAGACAGAATCAACATGCTGCTTCCCCCCACAGCGGAATTAGGCGACTAGATGTAAGACAATTCTACCCCATGTCTCAGAATATAAATACAACCTAAGTATCCTACAACCAGCGTTCCGCACAAGCAAAACAAAACAAATAAAGCCCTTTTGACTGATTTTGACTGATTTGGGCCTTGATTTCGATGTATTTGACTGATTTGGCTAGTTTTCGTATTTGACTTGGCTCAAATACTTGCCAAATATATAGGCCAAACAAAAATTTAGCGTTCAGCGCCTTTTTTCACTCCGAATGGTGGCCTAGAGGCCTTCGAATGTTTTCGTAGCTATATAGCCATATAGCTATATAGCTATATAGCTATACAGCTATACAGGCTATATACTAACGCGGTTAACGCGGTTAACGCGGTTAACGCGGTTAACACGGGATAGCTGGCGAAGTTAGGTAATCTTAGGTGTAGAGGTAGGCAAGGGTGTAGAGGTAGGCAAGGGTAGATAGGTAGGGGTAGATTAGATAGGTAGAGGTAGATTAGATAGGTAGGAGTAGATTAGATAAGTAGAGGTAGATTAGATAAATAGAGGTAGATTAGATAGGTAAAGGTAGATTAGATAGGTAAAGGTAGATTAAATAAGTAGAGGTAGATTAAATAAGTAGAAGTAGATTAAATAGGTAGATTAGATAAGTAGTAGTAGGGTCAACAGCCAACTTTTTTTCATCAAAAAACCCCTGTAAAAAATAGAAAAAAATATCAGGAATTACTTGAATTATTTGCAATTAATTGAACAAAATAATAATTGTCTGTTTGATCTGAAAAACAATTCAGATAATTTTTTTTTTGTTGTTTTGTTTTGACTGGTCAAGTTATTTGTTAGTCAAATCAAATATTGTTTTGCTTGTGCGGATCGCTGGCCTACAACCTTTCTCTCATGAGCGCATAATCAGACATCGTGATAATTACCAGAAAGAACTAGATTTGTATTTTTTTTTCTTAGAACAGATAATCGCGAATTTTGGAAGTAGTCACCAAGTTTGGCCATGGTGGCGATAGAACCGGCACAGGAGCCGAAATCTCACCCCTCCCTTGAAAGCCCGACGGCTGACGATGCCGAAATAGCTAAAGACAGGAGTCAGCAAGAATGCTATTCGATTTTCAGCTCACGAGAGAAGAAACTCATAACAGCAATCATAGGTCTTTCTATGGTCTTCTCCCCTTTGACGGCCAATATCTACTTTCCTGGTCTTGTTCAGATACAGAAAGACCTCCACGTCACATCTGAGCTTGTCGATCTCACGATTACGTCGTACCTCATAGTCCAGGGCATCTCACCAGTATTGTTCGGCGATGCCGCCGATCTCTTTGGCCGACGTCCTGTGTTCATGGTCATGTTCTCTGTGTACGTGGTGGCGAATATCGCCCTAGCGCTTCAAGACAGCTTCGTGGCGTTGCTCATTCTCAGAATGCTGCAGAGCCTAGGTTGTTCTGCGACGATAGCAATATCCTATGGGGTAATCGCAGATGTATCTACGCCAGCAGAACGAGGCAGTATGCAGGGCATTGCAATCACGGCTGGGAACGTGGGGCCAGTCCTGGCTCCTGTCATTGGGGGGGCTCTGATGAGCCGGGCTGGGTGGCACTGGGTCTTCTGGTTCCTCCTAATTTCAGGGGGTGTGGTTTTAATCATGATCGTGTTCTTTCTCCCCGAGACGGCGAGAAACATTGTTGGTAATGGGAAGACGCTTCCGACGAAATGGCGAAAGCCCCTCGTGTCCAGCCTTTTTGGTATTCAGATTCCGAAGGCCGGCCAGCCATCAACAACAGAATCGCCAACTAAGAAGCCAACTCGCACGCTCAATCCTCTACGATCTTTTCGCATCCTGTTCTATAAAGACTCTTTTTTAGTTCTACTTATCAGTGGTGTTTTCTATCTTATATACTACTGCGTCCAGGCATCCATTACCAACGAGTTGAAAGAAATTTACGGCTTTGACGAAGCTGTCATTGGAGCTTGTTACCTCGCCATTGGTGTAGGGGTCATTATAGGAGGCTTCGTAAACGGTGAACTCTGTAATATTTTGATATCTTTATTGGCTCTAATAACCTGTTAGGGAAGCTCATGAATTACAATTACAAGCGCCAGGCCCGAGACATTGGCCACCGCGTAGATAAAGTGAGCGGCGACAACTTGACGAAGTTCCCAATTGAGCAAGCAAGAACGAGGTCCATTGTCTTCCTAAACGTTCTGCATTTGGGCACGCTTGCTGCTTACGGTTGGCTCCTTCAAAAACGAGTGGTGAGTTCCTAAACTCTATACGATGATGTATGCTTACTTAGTTATAAAGCACGTTAGTGGCCCATTAATCCTCCAGTTCGTACTAGGGGGGCTTGAGACCTGTATTGTCCAAGTGAGTTGAGCTACTCTCTCGATTATAGGACCGATCGCGTACTGAGTTATCGAACAGACGTTCAACACTCTCTTAGTGGACATTTTCCAGGATACGCCGAGCACTGCGGCGGCGGCGGGGAACATTGTGCGATGCGGGTTGGCAGCTGCTAGAATCGCGGGGCTGAAGCCAATAATGAGCCGCATAGGGAACGGTTGGTATTTCACCATGCTTTCAATCATCGGATTTGCAGTTGGTTCAGTGGGAACCTTCATGCTCCGTAGATTTGGTATGGGATGGAGGCTCCAGAGACACGAAGCCACGGCGGTTGATATGAAGGCTACACAACAAGAAATGCATAAAGACCAGCTACAAGTAAGTAGAACCTAGGTAATCTAATAATTGTCAGGGATGTAGCTGTAACTTAGAGTGGCTCCAAAACTTGGCTGATTTTACACTCGCGCGGCTACGGCTTCGTCACCTTCACCTTCGCCGATGCCGAGCACATCTCGCCCACCAAGGAGCAGCTGCCGGGCCACAGGGCCACAAGGCCAATGGTCGGCCCATTTTCCTGGATATTGCCGAGAGCCGGCATCGTCCGATCAGCGCCACTGCTGCGGATGCTACTCTGAAAAAGGAAAAACAAAGATGAGGGGACCTCGCTGAGGCTCGCGGGGTTCACACCCCCTTCTCTACTCAGCACGTGAAGTAGTGACTGAGTATGTGGAATCCCAAATGCCGCTTAAGGGGCCCTAGTCTAGCTGAACCACCTTACCTACAAGTAACTATGACAGCCAATTGCTACTGAACGTGATGTGATATGAATTGTCAAGGATAATACAGATACAGAAAAGTGCAGCAGAATAGATGCAATATTCAGGATTAAGAGGGAAGAAACCAATGCGTAGACTGAAGGGGAGAGAGGTGGCACATGTACCTATGAGAGTGGAGTGTACGGTCTCGCTGACTTCAAGATGAATGAAAGGTGTTAGGTCAGCGTCGTGAATTTGTGTGTTAAGAGAATTGTTAATCGATCATACATTTTGCCCAGATATTACATGAACTTCTGTATCAAGTTGAAAAAAAGTTCAGAAACTAGAGGCGATATGCCACTATTCCCATATTGTAATTAGTAAGTGATCCGCTAGTACCTAATTTCTCACTCTAGAAAGAATAGGTAGTGAGTAGCGCTTAAACCTACCAAGCAAGTCACCATCCTCGAGATGTCGCACTCGACAAGCAATGAAAAGTTGTTCTGCTGAGTGATATAGTTTGTAAGGGTCGGCTAGCACTAGTGATGAGCTATAAAAGTGGCTTGAAGCATGATTGAGCTCATAATTATCAAGTATGCCAACGTAGTGAACATTCATTCTAGGACTGCTGTTAAGCTACTGTGCAATGTACACAGTCGCCCTATACATATAGGAGAAGACATAGATCCTCCTCATATATCCTCATAATCCATATTAGATAGCTAAGCCTTCATTCCCGGACTTCAAGCCCCTCTCAGAGCTTTCCAGCCGATCGCAGACCCTTATCACCATCCACAAGGACACACCAACCCTCGCTTCCAGCACCGCCCTCCCCTGCGATGACCTCACCCGCATACCCGTCTGTGTCCTTACCATGGGCAAACTTCATGACCTCGTCGTCGAAGGTGCCGGGCTGTAGCCAGACGGCGGGAATGCCGACGCGCTTGGCCTCCTTCAGGATCTCGAGGGTCACGGGGGGCGGCGTGATAACGGAGAGTGAGGTCCGTTTTGGGTCTGACAGTTCCGAGACTGACTTCACGGTCACGTGCTCTCCGTACCGCGTCGTGATGGACGGCGACGGGTTGATAGGGTACACGGGTAGATTGCGGTCTTTGTACCACACGAATACTAGATTTCGCGTTGTCAGCCATGCTCAGGTGATGTTATGTATGAGGGTGGTGAGTGCACTATAATGAGGAATGAGGAATGAGAAAATGAGAGGGGGTTTTATATGAGCGCTCGGGGTACTGAGAACTATGAGACGCCAAAAGGAGTGTAATCGAGTCATGAGCCGACTCATCTACAGCGACATTGAATTATAGACGTGCGATCACCGTGTGCTGAGAACAGGGAGAGATAAGTCCTACCCTTGTGCCCGAACTTTGCCGGGTTTGAGCTCGCGCCTGCGACAGCGAACTGAGGGGATGAGAAGAACGCTTGGACACTTGCTTCGATGGCCATCCTTAACATGTGGTATATGGGATAATCAATATAGTATTTCGGTATTGCCGCCGAATTATGATAGATGAACGAAAGTATCGTGGGTCACTCAGTAAGATCTTCACCTGGAGGGGTTGTGCCGTTGACGTTTGACCCTAACCTTCCTAGATAGGTATCTATTCATGGTAGTATATCGTGGGGCGGACCCCGCTAATCCACCTGTTCGGAGGGGTGCCGCCCAAGACTAAAGCCCCGGACGGAGAGCCCCGATCACCACATCCGAAAACCTAGGTTCTCTCTAGATTAGCCCCTTACTAAGTAGTTTAGAAACCAGTGTCGCGTCTAAAATGGGGCCGATGTATACAGATTTAACTACCGTCTACAGAGGTTGGGGATAAAAGTATGCATCGACTTAAACAATTGAATATAATGCAAATTATTTACTACTTACGGTAAATGCTTTCTAATTAGAAAAGACTTTGTCTACTTCTGCCAGGCTGTTAACAGCTTAGCAGTTTTGGTTTTGGGCTGCTAGCGGTCCGCAAGGTCAATTATCAGGCCATTAGCGCTCTAAAATAATAGACAATATTTTTCCCAATTAGAAAGCCTTTACCGTAAGTGGTAAATAATTTACACTGTACTTTATTGTTTAAGTCGATTATCCCCAACCTCTGTATAACATTATATATTTCCTCCAACTCCCGTGGGGTTTCTGCGTTTCAATTCGAGGTTCGTCAATTTCCGTATTTTCACCTTCAAGAATAAGTCTGCTTCTAACTCACGCGCTCATCATTTCTCTTCACGATGGCGACATTTGCGCAAGTAGTCCTTCAACCGCTCTCTAGCGCACCAATCACAGGATGCGACCAGGAACCATATCACTAATACATCCGCAGTCGCTCAACTTTCTCGGCAAAAGCGTATGCTGCGTTTCGGCCAACATACCCTGCGTCACTCCTTCGCAACGTGCTAGATTTCCATCAGCGACCGCTTGTGGGAGGCGAGACGACGCTGCTGGATATAGGATGCGGCCATGGCCTCATCGCACGGGCTATGAGCCCACACTTCCAGCGCGTACTTGCCATTGATCCCTCGGCTGGCATGGTCAAGCAGGCGCGCCACATGACGGACGATGCCAAGATCGATTTTCAGAACGGCCGCGCCGAAACGCTATCGGCGCTCGTGAGTCCCGCGTCCATCGATATGGCAGTGGCGGGCCAGGCAGCCCACTGGTTTGATTACAGCGTTGTGTGGCGGGAGCTGGCGCGCGCGATAAAGCCGGGCGGCACGATTGCGTTCTGGGGGTACGTGGATGGCGTTCTCAAAGGGGCGGAGAAAGCCACGGCGGTGATGGAGAAGTTCATCTACGGATTCGGCGAGGTCGCGCCGGGAGTGGAGGGCATGGGGCCGTATTGGGAGCAGCCTGGACGGAATAAATTGAGGGATCTACTCCGTTCCGTCGAAGTGCCTGGGGATCATTGGAAGGATGTGACGAGGTTCTCTCACACACCCGGAGCGCAGGACAGTGAGGATGTGGCCTGGTTGAAGAAGAGGATGAGTCTGGGGGAGGTTGAGGCTTATACGCGCACGTATAGCTGCTACAGCGGCTGGAAAGATGCGCACCCTGAGGCGAAGAGTAGAGCTGAGGGCGGAGCTGGCGATGTAATTGATGTCATGTGGGATCATATGATTGAGTCTATGCCGGAATGGAAGGCGATGGGTGAGCAGTGGAGGGAAGCCGAAGTCATTAATGATTGGGGTACCTATGTCATTATGGCCAGGAGGAAGTGAAGCTATCTTTACTTCTTTCCATGTATGTATATATCACTTGGTCAACCAAGCCATCTTAACGTCATGGCTGGGCTGAGTAGAAGACATAGACAAGAGGTATACAACACATCCAATACAAACTGCCGTTACGGCTCATGAAGGCATATGAACCGGGGCTAACTATGTGAGATCACGGGAGTGGGCGGAGATAGAACATCACGATGGTATAGCTGTGGGAATTATATGAAGTTTATGAATTTCGTTTCCTTGCGATCGGAGGATTCCCTAATATGCTGACTGTCTCATTGTCATAGTAAGTGTAGGTTCGGCCTATCTGCTAGAGATGAAGCCTTCTGTAGTGCGGTCCCTCTGTGCTAACTTGAACATCAAATAATAAATAGCCGCGACAGCGCATCAGAAAGGTCCATATCAATAATGATATCCTTCCCCTTCTCATCACTTCCAGAGCTGAAGTAATCACACTCACCAAGCCGGCAGACGTAGTGCACGCGTCCTGCCACCCGCTTGGATCTCCCGGTGATTTGACGTTTGCTCGAATATCCACAATAACAACAAGGGTTCGTAGGGTCATTGCCACGCAAGTCATTAAAGACACAGAATTTGCCACAAGACAGGCATTTGTAGTAAGGCCGTCCTGCGTTCCCGTTGCGGTTGGACGATCCTGTTATGTGAAGCGTGGTAATGTGGCCACATTCCGCGCATTGAGGTGGCTGTTGCGGGTGTGGTGCAAGGTTCTGGTTATCTGTATCAGTACATTGAATACCAAGTGGACCTATCAATATGAATTACCTGCATATTTCGGGGGGGTGGGGGGTTCAAATGGAGGGTTTGAGTATGGAATGAAAAGCTAGATCTTTCGTCGAGCGGCAAAAGATATGATTTAGAAATGTCACCCACGACCAAAGCGTACGATACGGTAATAAAGGGTGGCGATGACTCAGTGAGGGGTAATCAGAAGATGTCACACTACAGTAGGTCGTATATATAGCCGTTAAGCGCTGCGCGCATCAACAGCGTTGTTTTTAAGCGCAACAGTTATAAGCCTTTCCTCTGATAGGGCTGGCTAGTTAGCTCAACAGTATACGCCTATGCTTGATAATCTAAGTGTTAGATAGCCTTATATTACTTGCAGATTTTTCAGCCCTGGTTCTAGCGAAAAGTAATACCGGTTTATTACCAGGGCGAAAGCCTTAAGAGGTTCGATCCTGTGTCGTGCTACTAGACGACGCCTGCAAAAATAGATCTCTAGTCGTGATAGTGGTTACACAGGAACGGCAGGTAGGGTATCGTTCAAGAAAACAAGCAGCTGAGCGCCACGCTGGTACTGGAGGGGCATATGGCCTTTCAGAAGTAGGCGCACGTAGAGACTACAGGTCTGCGTGTTCTATTTAGATAAGCTGTCCTTGGTGGTTATTTTGGACCAGCTAATCTAGGAGGTGTGTCACACTACAGTAGGTCGTATATATAGCCGTTGAGCGCTGCGCGCATCAACGGCGTCGTTTTTGAGCGCGACAGAAGAAATCAGCATATTTCAACATTTGAGACTATTTCGTCGGGAGGGAGGCCTTATTATGTGTTGATAATACCTACAGACATCAGGTTCACTTCCAATAGTCGGTTAGATAATTAAAGTTGTTTGCGTAATATATCCAAACGCAATTATGCAAGAGACTTCCCGCTTCTCGCCCACTTAACATCCTGTAGTCCCACGTTAACTGTATTGCCGGATGTAACTTACCATACAATGTGATTAGTCTCTTCGACTTGGTTAATTATGGGAATGGTCTATTACGTGGGCACTTGATAAAACAAAGACCTGCTCGACACGTAGCCCCGAAACATAATTGCGCACGACAACTAATATTATACCGCCGCAGCATGCCTTGAATAATGCGAAGCAAAGCACTATTGGCAGGTCACCCAACGAGATCGTTCTAGGTTTCAAGCCGGCAACGCCATTGCCTTAGAAGTTCCCAAACTAGCCGAAAACTATAAAACGATTAGACAAATATACCAGAAAAGGGCCGAAGCGGCTATTAACTTTGCAGCTGCAGACATAAAAATTCGGTATAACAATAGACACCGGCTTCTCGAGTTCCAAGTCGGCAAAAAAGTTTACTTCAAGCTGCATAAGAGGTATAACCTTTTAGGCAAACCGCTACATAAATAGTTATAACAGCAAATTAACCCACTAACAATAATAAAGCAAGTCAGCGAACTCGCTTACAAACTAAATTTCCTAAAGCACTAGCGAGTTTATCGCACGGTATTAGTAGCACAACTGTTTCCGGCTCCGAAGGGTCTAGACCTATATAAGCGCCGCAGGCCAAAACCCGGACAGGTCTTTGTCGAGAGAAATAACAACGAGTGGCAGTCATACAAGATAGAAAAGCTGATAGACTATAGATTCACTACTTCTGGACAGACGCCAAAACTCGAATACCTTGTCAGATGGAGGGGATACTCCAGGAAGCTTTTGACAACGCAGGAATGGCCAACAAGAAAAAGCAAAACGAAACAAGCGATTGCGCTCGAGATCGAGCCGCCATACAATCGTGTAGCACACCATACCACCATCCTGCTAACCGCGCGTCTCACCGAGTCACTCACCGAGCCAGCCGCAACCACATCCCCCTGGAAGTTACCAGGCCATGAGGAATACGACACGCTTCTGACTATAACATGCAAGTATAGCAAGAAGACTATACTAATACCGGGACATACAACATATAGCGCACAGGAATGGGCTACAATCGTTGCCAGAATGATTATGTTATGTGAATAGGGCATACCCCGTATCTTTATAACCGACCGTGATAGCAAATTCATGTCGCTTTTCTGGCAGACATTGTGGACAAGGATGGGTACAAGACTTAGATTCTCTACAGCATACCATCCGCAGACAGATGGGCAGTTGCCGGTACGAATATCTAGGCGTTTTGGGTGTGACGGTTTGAGCGGAAGCACTGAGTCTTAGGCCTGGGAAGCGGAATACCCAAACTACGGGGTCATGGCTTCTTCGGACGTTGAATACTTTCCTTTCAAAGGAGAAAAGAAAGAAAGATGAGACTGAGTCCCACGTAAGTTTCACGGGAGTAATATCCGTTTTCTATTGTATTTAATAGACCTATCATATTGTAAATTATTAGCTGCCTGTTTGATTAGAATCTTTCTATTCGCATCCGATGGGGGCAACACAGGTCCATATTACTACCGCTCTTGCGTAGCTAGCCGCGCAAACAGAGGTCAAACAAACGAGATCATTTGCATATTGGCGAGTTGATTTTCTTAGGTTTCGGGTCAGTAATTCGGCAGATTTACTGCAATTTTATAGGACTAGAAGAGCGGTCTTGAAGTCCTAAAGTGAGCTGCGTGGGAGAGCATCCTCATGAGGCTCCCCCTGGAATGAGGATTAGCCGAACCTGCACTTCTTAGGCGACTAGACGTTCAGACTATTGGTGAATCCCTTGATCGTGACGAAACGCAATCCAGTTCAATTAACTTAATATTTTCGCGACTGTTCTGTGTTATCTGGTCAAGTACTTGGCGGTCCCTCATGCTGGTATCCCTATGTGTGCTGACTAAGCAACCCCCCTTTTCCAATCGCTCTTCTTCAGTACTACCCACCTTGGATTTCCTAATATCTGTGATGATGTGACCGGTTTATTACTATATGTTGGATTTCTTCGACACCGGGTGGTGTCTTAGGGCCACGTCTAATAGCAGTAGTTCTAGGTCTCTCGCATTGCTGTCAGATTACGTCCCTAAAGTCCCATTGTATAACCTACAAAAACACCCGATATCGCAGTATTAAGGCTCATCGCTAATTGATCTCATTTCTAGCACTTGGCAATATGAATATACCCTTCCGAGCATCGTCAACCGTAGCCTTCCAGCTCTCCTCAGGCTTTTCATTTCCACCTACCGGTATCTCTACGTAACTTCCTTCTACGCCCATCGTGAGTGTAGCTGTTCTTTTCCTCGGGTCAACCCGAAGACCTACCCCTCGTTCCTGAGGAGCCCCTATCCAATAGGGCAGGTCTAAATCTTCCTCCTGCACAACCTCGTCAGGAGGGGCTTTCCCTTCCGAATGAATCAGACTTGTAAATGGTATCTCACGTTTGGCCCACCGTAGTAGGCGGAACGTAGGCTGAAGTTGGAAAAGAATATGTGACGAGTCCGATACATTAAGAAAACGGTTTCCCGTGTCTTCCACTGCATTTGGAACAGGCAGGTAAGCACCTATGATTGTGATTGGAGAATCACAATCCGCGGCCGAAGTGAACAGCACGACGTGCGAAGTCGAATGATCGGAAAGACTTTGACGTAGACGAAGCATCGTCATGCCTTGCGAGTCTAGCGAGACTTGTGCTGTATCTAGCGCGAGCCGTGTATCTTGCTCGTCGGATCTCTGACGACCAGCGTGGTCAACTGCAATGTGAGGCGCAAACAATGAGATCGCTCTACCAATTCTTGTTAGTCTAACTTCTTCGACGGCGAGTTTTGACACGTCGGCAGCTCCTGAAGGCTGGAACAAGACCGCCCACAGCTGCTGGAACCGCAATACGAGATTAGGCTAGATAAACTCATTAGTAATATATCTTCTTTAATAACTTTAAACTCTTACGGTTAAGTCCATCTGTTCCGAAAGGTGCTGAACGTTGATATTCTGCCCTTGGCACCTCTCAGTCAGACTATTGACCAACGCCTCAGTCAAATACTCCCTTGCGGGTTCAGCTTCCACAATAGAACCAAAATGATAAGAGCGAGCCCATTTTTCTTCTTGAAATCGCAAGCGAAGGAGTAAATCTATCAATCCCGATAAGTCCTCCCGTCTCGCCACATTTCTTTGTACCACTGCGGGCCCGTCGGCATATAGCTTCCGCGCTACTGATTCAAGCTGAGACTCCGAGGGGATTGCATGTATGAATTGGGGACCGATCATGACCAAGACATCCATGGCATCGCTCAAGTCAGAAGGGAGAATGTTAGTTTCCTGCTGTTGGTACGGGAACTCATGATCGGAAATCGCAATGCTCCTGAAGATCCGCGCGAATCCGGCCTTGCGGAAGAACGCTCCGCTCTCGCGCCAGTACCAGTCAAGTTCGCGGGTGCCTAGCAAGTCATCGCATTGAAAGACCGTGAGTAGAGCAGCGCGTCTGAAGGCGTCGAAATCGACATTTGCGTGTTCCTGGGAGTCACGAGGGAATGGGTGGTAAGCGTAGAAATGGAAACTCCTCCAGAGAAGCGCGATTGCGGAGTCGGAGATCGCGCTGGGAGAGTGTGCGCTTCGGACATGGTCGTGGAAGCTTTCTACGGTCCAGTCTATTTAAACCATGAGCAAGTGGCTTCTCATCGGTTCGCCGAACGGCATATAGCTACATTGTTCATGAGATGCTGGATCCTCGATGCAGTATTTGTTGAACACCTCTTGAAGGTGCCCTGGTCTTTTTAGCTGCCAAGAAAGGATCTTCGCGAGGTCGGCATACACAGTATCTATATCTCTAGCGTCAGGCATTTGATGAAATGTTTCCTGATTGCGGGCAGATAATTTTGTCACCTACCACGGGTGGCTGCATCGAGATACTGTTTCACTTTTCGTCTCTCGGGTCCGATGATAATATTACTCATTAGATCATTCAATAATGCGAGCATGATTTATCTAGAGTTATAGTTATAATAACATACATGAAGTGACGTGCCTAGATGCGGGCAGAATACATATGCTTGGCGCTTTAGAATACTCCTCTTGTGTGATATCGGTTCAATGTGAAAGGTAAGCTTTTGAGATCAGATATAGCGTAGATGTAGAGGTGCTCATAATGTTGACTACCTCTTGAAGTACCTAAGTCGATATCTGATGGAAGTAGTGGTGTCCTCGGGGGGTCCTGCAGGGCAGAAGCCCCCTGTCCTTAGGCTCTCATTGGTGGTGACTGGTTGCTATGGCAATTTCTCTTGCCCCACTAAGCAACAACGCATAGACTCCTAGTTGGCTCAGCCCAGACCGTCTTTTAGTTTGTTAATCCCAGCCAGCGCAGCTTGTTTCAATTTTATTTTTTAATGCTTTCCTCCCTCTTTCCTTTAATTTAACCGCAACAAACACGATCTCAAACCTAACGTCTCTTGCCAGACTGAACGACTCAATCTTTGCACCAGAACCATACCAACGGCACCTTCAGCAGCGTTCTATATACCTTCAGAATGGTAAGTGGTTCATTGTATTCCTATCCCTGATTCGTCCTTCGGCCACACCAGGTAAACACAGCACCCCCTCGCATCCCCCCATGCCCCGGTTTAGCGATCCAGTGCGCCGCCCGCTGGCTCCTGCAGCGCTGTTGGAAGCAGTGCCTGCGCGAGGAAGCCGAGGGCGCCCGCTATTTGGTAGCGACGAGCGACTACGAAAACAGAAGCTGGAGCGAGCCCGCCAATGTCTGCTATTGACGGTTGCGCCCGTTGTCCCGAGCTAGCAACTGACAAATAACCCTTCTCATTCGCCAAATTCGTCATCGCGATCAGCACTTTTTCTCCTCCTTTCTTCAACGACAACAAAAACAACCATTTCGGTCGCAAAGCACGGTCCAATAAGTTGCCCTACAACTTGCGCAATTCCCGGGTTGCATCGATTCCTGCTCTATTACACACATTTGCTATTACATTGCTGCTCAATACACATTAATTGCAAGCATCATGGCCACTAATTACGAAAATCATCAGGCTTCTACCAACTACAAGGAGGCTTTCTCTCTATTCGACAAGCGCGGAAATGGCCGCGTCACTCTCGACAGCCTAGGCGACCTTCTGCGCGCCTGCGGCCAGAACCCAACCCTCGCCGAAATCAGGGACCTCGAGAGAAGTGTTGGTGGAGAATGTGAGTAGTATCTTTATTTACGCCGAGACGACAAGATTCCGCCGACTTGTTTTCTTCCACAGAGATCGGATGGATTCCATCTACCCCCTTTATCCCGCACTGATGCTAATGCGACTCTTTGCGCAGTTGATTTCGAGACCTTCTCCAAGATCCTCAACCGTCCGGGTGGGTTCCGCGACCCTGGCGAGCCCGAAGAATACTGCCGTGGTTTCCAAGTTTTCGACAAAGACATGACCGGCTTTATTGGCGTCGGTCAACTCAAATACATCTTGACAAACCTGGGCGAGAAGATGACAGACGAGGAAGTAGACGAGCTGCTGAAGGCAGTGGATACGAGCTCAGGACAGGTCAATTACACCGGTAAGTACACTGTAGCATCTCGCACCACTTGCATCATGGGCGCAAGCTGCAGCGCATGTGTCGAACATGGTCTAACTAGGCATCAGATCTCGTACGAACCATCCTGGCCAACTAAGCAGTGTTTTTACCCTCTTAAAGATATTTCGACGAAAGGGAGTTTGGGAGGGTGGGATATGCATGACTCGGAAATGACACTGGCGTTTATGCATTGTTTTCCAAAGTTGTTTGGGGCTATATTGTACGAACTAGGAAGACTCATACGGTCTCCCCTGCTACTGGGGTTGTGATAGATAATTCCACAACGTCAAGAGCGAGACGTTTTATCCTGCTCTGAATACCAATGCTATTCTGTATTTCCAGAATACACAGGATAGATAGGATGTGAATGTAACCACGCATCAGTAGGTGGTCCAACTCACGTCATGTTAACATGATAATCAAGACATCAGGAGGGAGGAAAACAGGTCAGTCGATTATGAGCCCACAAAGTCGGTATGAGGAGGCGTGGAGGTAGATGTCTGAGACGTATCAACACATGATGCAGGTGAGCCTTACATGCTCCATGCACAGGATATCCTCCCCGCCGGCCAGCTGCCGCAATCTAGCAACACATCTGCGTCTATATCCAGATCTACGGATATGTTCGTATTCCTTGTATCTAATGGCACACGACGGTTTTCCATTGTTAGTACGGAGTACTTATACGCCGGGTGTAGGTCCTGCACCTAGTATCTAGTTTGTACAGTGTTTATCTACGTCATTACTTGCCCTAAGTTGGTATGTATAGTCATTGCTGCATATTGCTCCTTGTTATAATATGTATATGCAAACAACTGGAAGATTCAGGTTACTACATAGTATGGGCCACGGATCGAGTTTCTTTCCAGATGGGTTGACCTCGGTAGATAGTACCTAGATATACGTACACATGGTCATGATTTGCTGGGGGTGCATTAGTCTTCTTGTAGTGTACCAAGTTTTGGCGGAGGCCCCGCAAAACGTCCAAGCTCCCGGAGCTTCCATCCAAGTACCGTGTTACGGAGTACTGCTACCTACAATTTACAGAGGTATCCCCTGAAGGGCCGGGACCGCACTCTCTATTCCTTGGCCTCTTATGCAAGCTGTCCTGTCATCAGCCCTGTAACGCAACCCAATATCCGAGACCTGCATTACACAGAGCCATAATAATCCGATGAGGAGGAGGAGCTGTCCAACCCTACCTACCTATCAATTGCATCCTACTCTTATCTGGTATCGACATACCTATTTGTACACGTAAATTGATGCCTATAGTACCTGAGGGTACCTAGATACTCGGTCCCACCCCGCCGTGCCCCTCGTTTTGTTCTTTACCTACCTACGTATCCGTAATTGGCGAGATTGGGTCACCTACCTCTTACTTATCTACCATCCTGCCATCCTCCCTCTGCAGCACGTTCCCCCATTCCCTTCTCGCCTCTCGTCTCATTGGTCAGAGCTGTCAACTCCAGTGAATCTGGCGACATCGACGGCCCCGTCAAGACGCTCCCGACCCCCCCTCTTCCTCCTCCTACTCTCCCTTGCTGTCCTCTTCTTCACCATTACCTTCAATCTGGCTGCTCCACGGGCCGTCCTTCGACTCTCTGCCTACCTGAACCATCTTCGTCCTAGGCCCTCTCCTCCATCGACTTCGTCTCCCCTCGGACCATCGTCTATTGCAACTCGACCTCTCGTTACCGCCACCATGGCCCCCGACAAGTACAAGAACCCACCTCAAGCGCCGCCCACTTTCACTGGTACCAAAGAGTCTATCGTCAGAGATGCGACGGCCCTTTGCGACACAACGCGCTCCTTGCTTGATCAAATCGCCGCCAATGTGCCTGTAGACAAGTCCAGCTTTGCTTCTGTCTTAGTTCCCATGATAGAGGACGAGAATGAGGCTCAGCTTAGATCTCGAATTCTAGGTTTCTACCAGTATGTTTCGGCGGATGCCGATCTTCGCAATGCCTCTACCGAGGCTGAAAAGCTCATGGATGATTTCTCTATCGAGTGCAACATGCGCGAGGACATCTACGCTCTTGTCGAGGCTGCCTTCAGGTCGCAGAAAATAAATGAGCCCGGTCTAGACTCCGAAAGCTTGCGGCTCCTTGAGAAGGAGCGCAAAGGGTATATTAGAAACGGTCTTGGGTTGCCAAAGGGTCCTCAGCGAGACCGTTTTAAGGATATTAAGAAGCGCCTAAGCCAGCTTGGTATCCAATTCCAAAAGACTTTAAACGAAGAAAATGGTGGTCTCTGGTTCACCAGGGAGGAACTAGATGGCGTTCCAGATGATGTTGTTGACGGTCTTGAGAAGGGCACTGGCGAGAACGAGGGAAAGGTCAAATTAAGCTTCAAGTATCCAGACTTATTCCCGACCCTCAAGTTTGCGAAAAACCCCGAGACACGGAGAAAAGTGTTTATTGCTAATGAAAACAAGGTATTGACCAAATTGCGATTCCTCGTTCTCATGAAAAGAGCTGACAGTTCCGATAGTGCAATGACAATGTCCCACTTTTCAAAGAGGCCATCTTATTACGGGACGAAGCAGCGCGTATGTTAGGATATGCCAATCATGCCGCTTTCCGCATTGAGGACAAGATGGCAAAGGTCCCTGAGACCGTAAACTCATTTTTATCTGATCTTCGAACGAAGTTGGCTCCTGGTGGTGTAAAGGAGCAAGCCCATATGCTTGAGCTGAAGAAAAAGGACGAAGAATCAAGAGGCTTGAAGCCAGATGGAAACCTTTACCTTTGGGATAATCGTTTCTACGACCGCATGATGGTTGAGCAGGAGTACAACATTGACGAAGTCAAGATTTCAGAGTACTTTCCCCTTCAATCCACAGTCCAAGGAATGCTTGAGATTTTCGAAAAGCTATTTGGTCTGGTTTTCGTCAAGTTAGACCAGAATGAGCGACAGCGGATATCACCCACCGGCAAAGCTGAGGATATTGCCTGGCACGAAGATGTCATCCTCTTCTCCGTTTGGGATGACGCATCCGAGGGCGATGGATTTGTAGGATACCTTTATCTCGATCTGCACCCTCGTCAGGGTAAGTATGGCCACGCCGCAAACTTCAACCTACAACCGGGCTATATGCAGAAGGACGGATCGCGCCGATTTCCGGCTACAGCATTAGTTTGCAACTTTTCGAAACCTACGGAAAAGAAGCCATCGCTGCTTAAGCACGATGAAGTCGTCACGCTGTTCCATGAACTTGGTCACGGTATTCACGATTTGGCAGGTAGGTGCAGGTACAGCCGCTTCCACGGCACATCTACCGTTAGAGATTTTGTAGAGGCACCAAGCCAAATGCTCGAGAATTGGTGTTGGACTGCTAGCCAGCTCAAGTCGCTCTCGAACCACTATGAGACGGGCGAGAACATCCCTGATGATCTGATCGAGAAGCTTATCTCTACTAAACACGTCAACGATGCTCTGTTCAATTTGAGACAGCTGCACTTCGGCATCTTCGATATGACCGTCCACTCACCCAATAGCCACGAAGATCTTGAGAAGCTAGATGCCAGCAGACTCTATAACGAGCTGCGCGCAGAAATCTGTGGATTCAAGGGACCCGAAGCTCTCGGCCAGGGAAGGTAAGCCTTGACGACACAGATAGATCCTTTAATTACCTTATTTACTAACCCGGTGTAACAGCAACTGGGGCAACGGCCAGGCTACTTTTGGCCATCTCATAGGAGGATACGATGCCGGATACTACGGCTACCTATCATCCGAAGTGTACAGTGCAGACATGTTCCATTCGAGCTTCAAGAAGGATCCAATGAACGGGAAAGAGGGTCGTAGATACCGTCACACGGTCCTAGAGCGAGGTGGAAGCCAGGACGAGATGGAGACGCTGAAGCAGTTCCTAGGCAGGGCACCGAGCAGCGATGCGTTTTACGCCGAACTAGGTCTCGCGGCTGCATAGATAGAGAGCAGACACTGGCTAGAAGGTAGCGACACATACACCAGTATATAATCAGGCGGCCACATATCATCGGCCGAAGGAGTATCATGCGCGCGAAAGGAGTCGGATTAAACGGTTGTGAATTGTCATTACCTATATAGATTGGATAGGTGGACTGCTGTCAATCTATCATCCCTAAAGCTCTACTCTAGCAAGCTGTCCTTACCTTAGTTTCCTCTCCATATTCCACACTTGCATGATAGAATGACGTATTCGTGGCCCGCGTCGGCGCTTATATTAATATAATTATTTATATATTTTGGAAACCTTTTTAGGTAGTGGTTTTCTGCATTTGTGACAGGCACAACGGACAGTGTATAAAGATTACCACTCACAATGGATTTCCTACTACTAATCTATATCACTTTGGAAGCCTAAACTCGTGACATAGGTAATACTCCCTGTGTAACATATTGAATTAGCCGAAAATTCAATAATAGTCACTAGATAACTCAAACACACCCTAAGGCAGGAGGTGAGAATTAACCGAACCGTACTGCTTCGTAGAAATTACCAAAGAACAGGTTGCCGCTGCCTGTATTATTCATCTGGCTACCACCAAATGAATTGTATTGTGGCGAACAGCCAGGATTATGGGGCACGTATGTGACCTGGCCCAGGACGACATGCTAAAAGAACGAATGGGAAAAGACGTTAAGAAGTTGGGGGATATAATCCAGGAGTTATTACGGATGGAGCCGTCAATACCAACCCCCAAGCCGGGTCACAATTTTTCGGCTCGGGGCAATGCAAGCCAACATAAATAACAACTGCGGCGGCCCTCAGTACAACAACTCTGGCTCCGGTAATCAGTTTGTCCACCCTACTTTCCAAAGCTTTGTGAGCTTTGGGGCGAATCATTGGAGGCGATCCTCTTCTGAGGTAGGAGATCACTGGATATGTAGTGAAAGCCGTACAGAGTGTTGGCGTTCTTGGCATTTAGCCGATAACTATCGTAGCAATTATTAGGTACCTAGGAAATGCACGTAATTATCTGAATAGTCTTTATTGTTAATGTTAACATTGCTGCAACATTTCTGTAACATAATGTGCTTGTCTCATATTGCTGTAGATCTAACACTATACATCTCTAAAAGGTTGGAACTGAGAAAAAAATGCAACACTTGCAGGGGACCTCCCCTAGTGTTGGTTGATAGGGCTACCGAGTGTACTCCGTACAGAGAGGTATGTACTCGGTAGGGATGAGTGAGATGTGGATAGTGATGGCTACTAGTGGCTATAAATATCGGGTGCCCACATTTAGCACTGCAGTCTCCGCAAACCCCCACCTTGGCGCAAAGTAAACAATACGCGTCAGAACAACCAATCAACGCCAGTGTCCCTCAGCTTCAACCAACCCTGCCACCCTCAGTTCTATAACTTGTTACTCTTGATTGTGCTCACATTGATATCCGGACTCGCTTCACCATCATCACTCTAACACTTCTTTCAATCACTTACGCGACGCAATATACGACACAAAATTGCACAACGAGCCATCCTCCCCCAAACACACGGCTCTGCCGCACCAACTCCAGCCAAGATGGCGTCGATTGAGATGCCCGAACAGTATTACACGTTCGATGGCCGGCTTGCTTCCTTCCAAACAACGCACCCAGCAGCGCGACGCGCCTCTATGGCCAAGGGGAAAGCTCCCAAAGCATTTTCATGGCCTCACAAGCGATTAGACCCGGAAATAGTACGCGACAAACCCCCTTAGCTTGTTGGTGGTGACATGGAAGCAGAATCGCTGACTCGCCTGTTTTTTTTTTTTTTTTTGTAGTTTGCACGCGCCGGATTCTACTTCGCACCATCGCCCCATTTCCCCGACAACACGGTATGCTTCCTGTGTTGCAAGAATGTGGACGGATGGGAAGAGGACGACAATCCCTTCGAGGAGCACCTGCGGTTGTCACCACACTGCGGCTGGGCCATCGTCGCCGGCATCGAGACCGGCCTGGGCGACTACGCCCTCGACGATCCTACAAGCTCCGACATGATAGATGCGCGGAAGGCAACATTTGGCGACAGGTGGCCACACGACGGCAAGCGAGGCTGGAAGTGTAAAACGAAGCAGGTACGCTCCCTTGACTTTGTGTGTTGTTGTTTGTTGTGTTGTAGCCGTCCATCGCCCCTGACTTGAACCATTGTAGCTCGTCGATGCCGGATGGAAGTATACGCCCACAATGGATTCGGATGACATGGCAACCTGCGCCTACTGTCAGTTGGCCCTCGATGGGTGGGAGCCTAAGGACAACCCCATGTAAGTATATTGACATCTCTAGTCCGCACTGTTCCTTACATGGCACTAACCCAACCCTATAGGGACGAGCATTACCGGCGGTCTCCCGAATGTCCATTTTTTACGTTGATCAACCAATACAAATCTGCAGCGCCTGCCAAGAAGAAGGGTCGG
Organism: Xylaria sp. FL1042; assembly: GCA_022495085.1. Lineage (NCBI taxonomy): Eukaryota > Fungi > Ascomycota > Sordariomycetes > Xylariales > Xylariaceae > Xylaria > Xylaria sp. FL1042. The sequence goes on from MU380156.1 coordinate 221,559, forward strand.
GGCAAAGCAGCTAGGTCTTCCAAAGCATCACGCCTTTCCACACAGTCTGTTGCAACCGCAACTTCAGAGACCACATCACTGCTTGAGCATCCCGCAGATCACGACGATAGTGTTCTGACTACAACATCCGTCATGACACAAGGTGGTACAAAGCGCCCGAGAGCTAAGAAGGCCACTGCTTCGAAAGCGAAAAAGCCTAGGGCTAAGAAAGAGGAAGTCGTGGAAGTCCTTGAAGATCCTCCCGAGGAACCACAACCGGAGAATGAGGATGTACCACCCCAGGAAGAGGAACCTCTCCAAACTGAGACAGAGAAGGTTCCTCAGAAACCCGCTCGGGGCCGTAAACGCACGAGTGCTGCTGTCGAAGACTCGGTACTCAGTACGGCGGAAGCTCCGCCTGCAAAGAAGAGGGCGACGCGTGGAAGGGTAGCCTCCGCCAAAGTAGAGCAGCCGAAAAATGATCATGCCATGTTTGATCCTGTTCCTCCCGCAGTGGACGATGCCGTAGTAGACGCTGAATTGAAAGCACTGGAAGCTGAAATGGAGGTCGACCCAGCACAGACACTTAAGGTTTCTAAGAAAGGCCGTCAGGCTGGGGCACGCAAGGCCTCTAAACAGACCACAAAGAAGACAAAAACCAAAGCGCCCGTGGAGCCTCCCCCGAAGCCTGAGCCTGCAGCGGAAGAATCCATGGATGAGCTAGCGGAAGGCCATGATATGAGCCTCATGAGCAATGCCACGGTGGTTCGGGCTAGTGTATCGTCGACTACTGTGCCAAAGAAGCGTGGTCGACCTAGCAAGAGGTCAGCACTGATCCAAGTGGAGTCACAACCAGAACCTGCGGCTCAGTCGAGCGCGGAACCAGAAGCTGGGGTGGATCATATCGACTTTATTGAGCCTGAGCCCGCATCTACTGTACCCCAGAAAGCTACCGTGCCCAAAGTCGCCAAGAAGGATCCCCCTTCACGGGATAAGTCTTTGCCGCCGCCACCGCCTCCTGATTCAGAGGAGATACAACGACCGGTAACACCAGAACCCTTCATCTCACCCCCTCCAGCAGCCGAGCAGGCTACTGTGTCACCACCCCAATCACCCCAATCCTCTGATGCAGAGAATCAGCCTCCGTCGTCCAAGCCCTCCAATACAGCAAAGAGCACTCGAGTCGCTCTAGCACCCATTGCTGCAACCCCAGTACGGTCATCACCCTCCAAGCGCAACATTATCTCTGGGCTTCAAAGTACCCATCCTTGGAGCACTGTAGATGTCGATGGGATCCTAGATGAATTGGATAAAGAAAACGCTCTTTCTACTACCCGTTTCCTGGAACCCGGGGTAGATCTAACGAGCCCGGAGAAACGGATGACAGTGGAAGAGTGGATCTATCATAATGCGGAACAAGCCGAGAAGCAACTAAAGCACCAGTGCGAGGCCATGGTCATGGCCTTCGAGCAACAAGGCACAAAAGCCATGCAGGCGTTGGAGGGTATTATTGTAGACTGAAGTAGGTGGGAGTCAAACGGGAGCCTCTTGCATGCCGGGCGTTTAAAATGATTTGAACAGGCTGGATGGAATTTGTGGTGTATCACGCACTAATGAAGGGCTATGGGCGCTATGCTTTAGAATTAGGAATGCTTCTCGGGTTTACAGGGTTTATGGTCGAGGCTAGGTTCTCATGAAGCGTAATGAATAAATGGAATGAAAGGAATTGACTTGTATATTATTGTGGCACTCCATGAACCAATCCTTCGGAGCTTTTCAAAGAGCTGGCTTGCTTAAGCTTGATTCTAATTGATATATACTGAAGTGAACCCCATGGAGTCACCGCCCAAAGAGACAGATGCCTCTAGGAGATAGGCTCAACTTGCGCTTCCTATGGCTTTCTATGGCCTTCGGATACTGAATTCACTTATCATTCATAGGGAATCTGGTGATCAACGCAAATATTATTCAATTCAGGTGGGAATAACTCAACGCGCGTGGCCTGTCTGCCTAACTAACTTTTCCCTCCGAGATGCCTTTCCTTCCTTTATATCTTCGAAATCCTAGTCAGCCACGAAGTGGCCAAGCTTCTCCCCCTTGAAATCCTTCAACTTGCGCCACTTCAATATGACATTTTTCACCCGCGCGGGCTCTTGGTCTCCTAGGTGTCTTAATCTATCGCGCTATAGATAAAGTTCTCCCAGAGGCGACCCTATTGGACTGTAAAGTGGTATTGATGTTGTAGAGGGTATGGAGGATAGTGACTTAGGTAGGCATCCACCGTCAGGGGTACCTAAATCTTATACACTGTCCGTCGTACCTGCCCCTGGACCATTCGTGGTGGCTTCAATCAAGTAAACTTTCGTATTCGTTGACCGTAGTCAAGAGGTGAATCAAGAAGCAAAGGGGTCTGGATATCTCCGTCTTGGAGTTCTGAGGACGAGAAGAATTGGCGAGCTGAGTGATCAAATCGTATGTACGTGAGGTGATTTCTTTTGCTCGATTTATTCAACTGCTTATTCGACTGTTTATTCGGCTGATTAATCTATTCCCTCTAATGCCAAGTCTAAAGTCAAAGATGACATCTCCAAAGAAAAGATGTGACAGGCAAAGCGTTATTTTCCTGGGGACCATACGAAACCAGATCGGGTTGGTGCCAGTCCTGGCATCAAACCCAACAAGTATGTTGACGCCCCGGACAGACGTCGATTATCAATAACCCAGACTCTAATGAAGAAGATAGTGATGAATGGATGGGGGGTCGGCGGCATCAGGGGGGCATGGGGGTTGTTGTTGATTTGATGGCCGGGTAGGGCTATGACTGGCTTCAGGCTAGAGTAGGAGTAATTGCTGGATATCAGCATTGGGAACTGATGGATAGGTGTGATATGGATTAGAGACAGGCTCGATTAGATATGATAATCACGGGACGACTCATAATCTCGCAAGACGTTGGCAACTTGTGACATGGCTTGTGAACCATTCAAGTAGGACAGGAACTGAAGCACTGACAGATAACTGCAGACGGGATAGCCGTTCGTAAGGTTAGCAGGACAGCCACGACGCAACAGGACAGGGATACAAACTGGGAGTAAGAAGAGGGCTCCTTAGAGGAGAGGGGCTCCTCAGAGAAGAAGGGACTAGAAGGGCGAAGTCAACGTTGAGACCCGCGTTGGGTGCGACAGTGGTGCGTTTGGGCCTCGAGGCAGACAAGGCGTCGTTCTAAGACTTGAAGGCGAAAACGCAGCTGTCAGCGATTCCTCCCACCTCCCTAGCCGTCACGATTGATAGATTATTCTCCATCTCTGCTCCAGAACTCTCTACTCAACTTTCAGTTCCTTCCCTGTCTCATGATCTGTTCACTGCCATCCCAAGCCTGGGAACCAATGTTCATCCGGTGGGAGGCAAGAACAGAGTATCAGAGACAATATAGGAAAATGAATGCTGCCTGGATAATATGTTGATTATGCAAGTGTTATACTATGATTATGAGTTGTGTATTAGAGTTGACCAGCCAAGTGGAATAAGCAAACAATGGTCCAGGGGAGATGAGGACACAATCTGGTATTAATTAGCCCATTATTCTATGCGAGTGAGAACTAGAACACAACATCCCCATCAAATGAGCAACCAACAATCTTACGTCGGTTGTTTTCTTGCTAGCCAGAAGACCAGCAGCGTACGTGTCAACAATAAGCCGAGTGAAAAGTTGGGGTCCCAAGCTCGAGTCCTTCGAGTAGGTGAAAGAGATATGAGAGTGAAGTAAAAGATCTTGATGAGGGGACTGAATTCAAAAGGAGAGAATCAACAAAAACAAAACAAGACAACATAATTTTTCGCTGAGCGCAACCACATAAGCTTGGTCTACGCAAGAGCAATCGCGGCAATGGAAGCAGGTTCTTGACAATTCCTGTGGGACGAATTACTTGGCGACTTTAATCCCGAGGGCGCGGGACGGGAACTGGATGTTCTGGTCTCTGGTCATTCTTGTGAGACTACCTGGGGCCACCACCTGCCCAAAAAGCGGGCTATTCAAATTGAACATCAGGATCTCACAAGAAGCTGCTGCCGGTGACGCCGTTGCTAAGATGTTGACTGAGTCTAAGGAAGGCTAATGGTCAACATAAAGACTAGAAAGAGCGAAGAATGGGAGAGGGCGCAGGAAACAAACGGTGGCTTACATCAAGCTTCGGCGTATTTCTTTTCGTTTTATTATGTGTTTAATCTAGAATATTAGCACGTGTTTTGTATCAACGAACCTCCCATCCCTCAAAACCCACGCGTAAAGGACGTCTACGAAATACCTTCATGAGCCCGCAGTATGTAATTTCTTTCGCCTAAAAACGAGTGGTATTATTCATCATGCTAACACTAGCCCATCGCCAGATCCCAGTTCGACAAACTCATAGCCAGCCATATGTTTATCGTCTTGAGACCTCTTCACAATAACCTTTTCCCCTTCCCTCTTCACTGCGTCGGCAACCGACCATCTCGTCCTTCGTAACAGAAGAGAGACGAATCCACCCCCTTTCTTCAACTCATCGTGCGTCGCAACCCAGTACTTCGTACCACATTCCCGCGCAGCAGCAACACCATTGACGGCGCCCAAGTTCAACTGCTTCGTCATCCAAATCCGGACATCGTCCAGACCATGTAGGAGGGCAAGCGTCCGGAGCCCTGCGCCTTGAACTCCCGTGAGGTCGCTAGCCTCGATTCCATGTGGCGAGTATATGACGCTGTTCGCCTCCTCCCCGGAGGAGCCAGCCCATGCCACGATGACAGCAGAGTGGTAATACAGGGCGTTCCCCGGCGTGACGACGCGCCCTACACCAACCCAAGGCGGCAATGGCGCACAACTCATAGCCGCACGCCAGTCTTTCGTCTCGGCAGCTACGAAGGGGGCCATCTCAGTCACGGCATCAAAGTGCTTCCACGACCGGATGAGCTTAGCAGCTTTATCAGGCGCGAAGACAGGCGTGTTTTTCGGCAATTCGCGCAGCGTCGCTTCGTGGCAGTGGTCCGTGAACTCATGCGAGATAGCCACAACGTCGATGTACGACTCTATCTCCGCCGCCGTCTCATCAGCAGCGACGTCCTTCTCAAGCTCGCCTAGCAGTTCGTTGAGTTCCTCGATCGTCTGCACGCTCGGCGCTACCACGTGCCACTGTATCGAGAACCATTTGCCGCCGTCGGACTGCGGACCTTGCAGCCACGGGTCGAGCAGCACGTTGAACCGGCTGCGACCTGCGGGCCGGGCTACACCCTCGGGATACGGGAGGTGCAGGATCCAGGTCGTGTCTGCGTTGAGGTGAGTGAGGACCGGGTGAGGAGTGCACCAGGCCGCGGCGAGCGCGGCTCTGTCGCTGATATGTAGCGTTGTTGGTTGTGTCCCGTTAGCTGATGGTGGGATTGGAGCTGCTGTTTCTTGGCGGCTCTCAGACTGCGGGGGTTGTGCGGGTTGTGTTTCCATCGTGGATTGCTCAGCTAAATGGATCAATTGCTATGTTAATTGTAATTCTGGTGCATTTCATAGAAAAAAGGTGTAAAGAGTTGTCTATTTTTTATTATTGCGGGAGGATATGAGTCCGGCATCTCTTTGTAGGGTCATCATTCTCATCTTGGGATAGTTGATTCCTTTCAGCGAATAAAATGCTTCCTTGCTTCCCCAGATACACTGTACCCGCCGATTAAAGTTACGATCTAGAGATCTATATATCGATTACAACAGTTACAGTACAACATCCTTAATTTAAGCATTATCTTGACGTGAGAATAATATCCTTCGCAAAAGGTTCATAATGTATATTTTGATCGCACAATCGGGAATTCATTGCATTCAAGACGCGCGTCTTGGCTTGAAACGAGTCTATTCCTCCAAACGTGTATCACGATCTCTAATTATTATTTCTCCCATCATCATGCATAGTGGCGATATTTCGTCATCGCGAATCATGATCATCCCAACTGCTTTTCGACTTATATTTTTGAATCTATCATAACTCTAATCATAACCTTTCTTAATCTATAGTTCTTGAAATGTAGACTTATTCATAGCTAGAGACAATCCTAATGTACAGGCGGACCATAGGTTTTCAGGAGGGCGATCCGAGTCGTTTCTTGCACGCCTCAGATCATTCGTCCTAGCTCTCCGACAGCCAATAACTAACCCCCCTCCCCCCCGGCGGCTAACTCATTAAATGAAAGAAAGTTCACATAAAAAAGTTATTTAGTGTGGGCTGCTGATCGTATATAGTGTAGTATAGTGGGTGTGTGAGAATTGAAGAGTTAGTGGGCAGAGTTGGCCTCTTTGACGTTCATATTTCACTCCCTTAATAAATCTTCGATCTCATCACTGATAATCCCTTTCGATTACATAGCCAGATGAAGCAGATGTGGTCCTTCACAATCGCTCTCGGTGAGGCGTACCTCATCCAAGGATTCTTAGTTCCATTCATCAGGCCGGATCTTTACTATACAAATGATTGTCAGGGGTCTGGACTATAGATATGTGAGCAACACCTCGAACGGGAAGGATGAGGCATTGTTTTGTCTTGTCACTAGACTAAAAGCTTGACATTCAGTGTAAAAGGGATCTTGCCGATACGAGATGTTAGTAGCCGGAAGTCGCTTTTAATTCATCACGAAGGGTCGAATCTCAGCAAGACTCAAGAAATTACTTAACTTGACCTAGATTACTAGATACATGTCCCTTGGGAACAATGAATATGGACTCGGCCTTTGGGAGGAAGAGCCTGTACGATGGGACTTCAAGGTTCGATCACATAATAGATCGGCTCAAGCATACCGCTAGTAGATTGAGTTGCACAGGGCTATGGAGATGTAGTGTAACTGGTCGGAGTAGTATCCGAGCACTATCCAATTTCCTGGCCTTGTAAGTAGGATCGATAGCTTCGAATATGATTTGGCTGTGGCGGCTATTACTACTGGCGATCTAGGGTCAAGGCGTCTTTAGAGACCTCTGAACAGTGGTCTAGCCCAGCGCCGATTTGAAGCACAATAGGGAAAACTGCGAGAGAAGATGGTTACCGAAGCACATCATAAAATCCGTCCAAATGAAAGCCGGCAATAATCCCGAGAAGGCTCTAACGCCAACAGTCCCATGCATTGTAGCCGAAACAGTACCACACCGATCTCAAGACGGACTGGACGATCCGGCGTGAGACCAGGAGTAGGGCCGAGGAGCCCTCACGGACAGTACTACACAAAGAGCCGAGTGTGACTTTCGCATAGAACGTGAAGAATCATGCGCATCAGCAGGTCTGTTGCGTTCTCAAGAGTATCAGTACAGGGACACTCCAAACAAAGAATGATGAGTCTCTTTATAATGTCGCCTCGCCCTCATCATGAAATGCTTGCCGGATGCTCTAGGGCACATCACTCAGGGCGGAGTTTTATCATGCAATTGCCATTTATGGAAGCCTGAAGCCAGTACCACATGAGTTGGTGAGAATTATTAGCTCAGTTGGCACCATTAATATTGATAATCGTCAAGTGCTGACTTCGACATAGTGATGTACGATAATTAAGTCCGTGAAGGATCGGATTTCCTATTTGCAATTGTCTAGCGACTAAGGGAAGAGATCTGACTCCCTCAGTCATGGACTGATAATGAGTATTGGGAAAAACAGAAACGAAAAAGAGGGGGTACCACCCGCCTGCAGCAGCCAGAAGAACGCCTCAACTGTACGCTCTGTGCGCTCGCATTATTAGTTGTGCAGATAGCCGCCTGAGCAGTTGAAAATGACTTATGCTCCTCCTGTCAGGTGCCTAACTCGGATCGGCAGACATGTTTCCGCGAAGTGACACAGCAGTTACTGGTAATATCGCTATCCCATAACTGGCGATAGAACACTAAGCTAGTCCAGTTTCTGATCGCGTAACTGTCAGAATCCTACGACCACCATATTAGCTCGACTAGTAGTATAGTGTCCTACTTAGTACATCCCGCCGGCCTACCGAGGTAGTGTAAACACTAGACATACCTACGATAATTAACTATACGGTTCACCTTGCCTAGGTAGGTAAAGTCGTTAGCGGTGTCAGCATGTGAAGGTCTGAAAACTCATTGATACCCGTAGTTTTATCACTGACGTACTTAGTGTGGCTACAGGTGTCCATCCATTAAGCCGACACAGAATATTACCTGAACTTCGGGCGAACATGATCATATCCATTGAGGACAATGTGACAGGTCTCCTAGCCCCTTCTCTACAGCTCATCATCGGGCACCACCCTTAGCACCGAAATCAGGCTCAAGATGCGTTCGTCACATCACGTTGGCTAGTGCTTCCGTTCGTCACTTTCGCCTCACTATGTTACTTCGGTAAACTTTTGGGAATAAACATAGCTGAATATGATCAAGGGCAATGCACGTAGCCGGATTGCAGATTGCCCAGATTGTAAAATCTCGGTACCGAGATTGTGTGAGACAAATGCAACTCGAAACGAAACAACGAGAAGAAGAAAATACGCATAGATTTGGAGCGTATACATAGTAAAACAAACAGAAAAGGCATGATTACCAAGTTGAGTGTGATGGGAATATTAAACGTGGCACAGGCACAGATTTTCATTCGATCTTGGGTGACAGGCCGTCTAAATTAAATACCGCAGTGCAACAAATCGTTGCAACGGGGGTCCTTTTCTGTATTGTCTTGCGGCATTGGGTGCGCGGATCGCCGACGATAACACCCCCATGCAGCTGAGCTACACTAGGAATACCACCCCATGGGTCATAACCCTACCCTACCATCTCACTCGCCGCTGCACGCTGGGGGTCATACGTTCCATTTCTCCTTTGCATGTACATCAATCTGCACATATGGGTAATACTATGTAATTTATACCATGACCTATCCTTCTTGAGCCCGGGGAGGCTGCATGACGGACTCTCTCTCTCTTCAAGACAGCAAGGGATATCGGTGTGTCTCACCTCACCGCTCAGAAATACCTAACTATCTATACCCTATCCCTATAGACAGATCATAGGCTAGACCTTGGTCTATACCGACACTATATTCGTTAACCCATAAACATGTTCCTGACGCCTCGAATGGTGGAATCTTCGATAGACCACCGCCGACAACTTCTCGTTCGTTCTCCCGCTACGAGTTCTGCTCGTTGCGTAGCCACTGTTTAGTAGCGAGCGACAGAGATGGAATCAATAAAAGATGATCTTCCTATGGCCATGGCCATGGCGGCCTTCGCTGGCATCTCCTTCTATATCGGCGCGGAGCTCAACGTGTCGCTTTTCCTGTTCTTCAAGCGGCGTCGAGGATTGTACTTCTGGGCGTGCGCTGTAGCAAGTTGGGGGATCATATTGCAGACTCTCTTCATCATACTCGCCGATTTCGAAATTTGGACCGACTTGAAGGGCTCGATCACTTTCATCTACCTCTCGTGGATACTGATGGTTGTGCCTCAATCATGGGTTCTGTACTCGCGATTATACCTCCTCATGCAACACGACCACACGTTAAGATGGGTGCGAGCCGGCTTAATATTCACGTCAATCGTATTTGGTATTACTACTATCCCCCTTGGTATTCTCGCAGTATGTGTTCCGTCCGTCCATGCAAGTTATGCCTAGCTTCGGGCAACCACTAACCCGTGTGCTCACAGCAAGCCGTGGATCCCTCTCTCCTTCGAATCAACACAATCTGGGACCGTCTCCAAACGACCGTTTTCTTCGTACAAGAGACTACGCTCAGTCTTCTATACATGTGGCAGACGCGAAAGCACCTGCGAGACATGTCTCCCTTACTTGAACAGTCGAACTTATCCATCGAGTCGGCCACAACCAGAGCGAAAACCAGAAAGACGAAAACGATGCTCCAGCAACTTTTCTACATCAACGTCTTAATCATCAGTCTCGACATCGCCCTCCTAGGCGTGCAATACGCGAGCCTGTTCTACCTGCAAGGAGCCTTCAAGCCGGCCATCTACGGCGTGAAGCTGAAGCTCGAGTTCGTGATCCTCAACCGCCTCGTCAAGAGCATCGCGCACCGCAACGTCAGCACCGTGGGCAGCGACATCCGCCAGGGCTCTGAGTCGGCGGCGACCAGCACCCGCCGGTGGAATGGCAAGCGGCCTAGTTCGGTGACCGAGGACGAGCGGCAACTGAAGAGTCCGCATGTGGCGCACCAATCTAGCATAGAGCACCTGACGGAAATGCGGCCGCTGCATATGGCGTAAATGAGGGAGGGGTTATGAGGGATGAGGAAAGGGAAGAGCTGGGCGAGGACTATTCTATGACGGACACTATACGACAATAATGCTACAGCGGAATGGAGTATGAGGCGTTATGCGTAAATCACTTCATTAACACAGGGACTGCGGCAGGCGTATACAGATCAAGGTAAACGGGACGAGATTATGGCACGGGGGACATTGGGTTGGGTTTCAGCGCTCTTCAGCTGATTGATATTTCCTTTTGCTTTTTCCGGTTTAACTTGGCTCGAAAAAAAATACCCATTAGCGACTGGATGGAATCGGGAAGGAAAAGAAATTTCTATATCATCACGTCTTTTTGTTTTCCTCTTCCTATATTTTCACTACACTACACTACAGTGAAAGCGAGGGCGGATCCTTATTGTCCATGATGGATGGATAATAATAAAGTGTACTAGTAGACTACGAAACATCATCCGGGTGACGATGGAAATAGCGCGAGAGTCATAACCAGCCTCTTCATGTACGGGGCAGGCGGAATGTAATGTGAGCAATAAACTGTCGCCTAGCGAGAACCCCCTGCTTTCACCAAGTCGAATGAGGTCCATCCTCCGAGTACTGCCCGAGAACCCCGTGAGAACAGGAAACAGGTACATAATTCGCTGGGGGACGAAGCGGAGCCCCATCGTGACACGTCCTGTGCATATGGTGTATGGCCGGCCGAGCCCGCCGGGCAAGGGTCTGACTGCCGATCGCCACCAGAGACAGAGGTACCATACTAAATATGTGGTAGCAGCGGGTAGAGTGTACCTAGCATATGCAGGCTGACCTGAATGACTGATTGACTAACTGACCAGACTGGCTGGAGTGGCTTACGGCAGTTTACGGGCTCTGTTACAGGACATGCAACCAGTCTAGCTACGCGTACTTGTACAGCACGGTGAAAATTGCCCTTTCGTCGTGCGGTGCGCTTCGACAGTGACTGTAATTCGACAGACCGCAGCCCGTCTCCTGCCTATAGGAAGACGAACCTTCGCAGTCCTCAAAGCAGCCAGGTCTAAGCCACGGTTCCACCACCGCGGACAGAGTATCATTGGGTGGTGCATGAGCGCAGAGTACTGTACTAAGTAAGCCCTCGTCCCCCTCGATCGGCAGACAGATCTGATCATGGCGCCCCGGATGTTACTGGCAAGAGCCTGCGTCACAGTCGCATTGGCGACGCAAGTGATATGCTACTGCGGCGGCGCTACTACTGCTACTACTACTACTACTCCTCCTCCGTGCCCCTCCTCCCCCGGCGGGCAGTTATCCCCCCATACCACGGCACAGGAGATCGTAGACAAGCTAGGCCTGGCCCCTAACGTCGAAGGGGGCTACTATGTCGAGACCTTCCGCGACGAGCGCCTACTCCCTGGTAGCAACCGCTCCGTCAGCACGGCCATCTACTATCTCCTCGAGGGCCCGGACGTCCCCGCGCTCTGGCACCGCGTCACCGACGCCGCCGAGGTATGGCACTGGTACGCCGGTGCGCCCCTCGTACTAGACCTCTCGAGCGACGACGGGACGCCGACGCGGAGCCATGTCTTGGGACAAGACATATTCAGCGACCAGATGCCGCAGATCGTCATCCCCGCCAACGAGTGGCAGCGCGCTACGAGTCTCGGGAATTGGACCCTGGTGGGAACTACCGGTATGTTTTAGATTTTCATTCTTGAGCAGTCACATGGATGCACCATTGTATATTGCCCCAATGTCTTTTCTTTCTTTCCCCCCCTATGCGTACGCCTCTCTTCTTCTTTGCCTAGTTGGATAGTCTGTGTAGGCGCGTGTAACTGACACCCGCCCAAAGTCGCTCCCGCGTTCGTACCGGAGGGGTATGAGGTGGCACCAGATGGTTGGGAACCTAACGATGGTGCTTGAGACACGCGAAGTTCGTCCCGGGACCGAGGGACGAGAGAGGGTGGTGGTCCAATTATCGCGCGGAGAGCCTACGAGCGTGCATGATTCGAGGGTAGCAGCATACCACCCAGAACGGGCGGCTGCCTCTCGATCCATCTATTGAGCTGAGAGAGGGCGATGTTCCCACTTGCACTGGCACCTTGTCCTTTATATAGCTCTGTAGAAAGGTCTCGCTCAGGGTTACTACGGGAAGGAATGTAATGTGAATGACCATTGGTGGTACTCATCGATCTCGCCACTAACTTGCATTCTCGAAGAATGTGATGTTTTCACATGTCATATGACACAGATATCATGAACGGATATTCGCTACCTTACGTACGCCCTAAGAATGTTATAAAACGGCAAATGCTTACTATAGTCTACACGTACCAGTATTGCACGTACTACGCATACGCAAATGGACTGATAACAGTCTACAGGCGGTGTGTCCTCTTTTCAATTGGATAAGGATCTCACCAATGCTACATTGGCCTAGCACTATTGATTTTATCACCGCTGCTGGCCGGGAGGATTCCAAGTCCCTGCAAACGAAACCAACATTACATTATTCCAATGCGTAGCTAACATCTAAGACCTGACACGGGCACGTGAGGTCCCATGGTTAATATAGATATTGACACCCTGAAACCCATAGATTGCCAAGCATCTCCCTTTTTTTGCTTCAATAACTACCTATTTATATCTCCCCACCGCCTTGGCTAAATGTCAAGATAAGATCCCCAGCAACTCTGCGCGCTTGCGAACCGACTTCTATTTCTAGTCACCAATAGCCTTGTTTCTTTTCCACGTGGCAATATCTCGCAAGTGTATATCTCGTAGCTAGCCAGGTAAGTGATCTTGCACGAGGGCTAGCCGAGGACTGTCTGAGTCAGTAGCCGTTGAGTCGTGGTATATTTAGACTTCAGCCGATTCGATTAGTGAACTACCTACCTTGTTAGTCGATAACATATGCTAGTATGTAAGGTATTATTAGTAGATTATGTGGTGGTCGGCGTGGCGACTGCATCAACTGTCTTGGGGAGAGGGGCTAACAAGTATGTTGTTGGTGACTAATCGACAATACGTAGATGAGTGTTTGATGACAGGGGTTTCTACCTCGTCTCTCTGTATATGGAAGATCCGAGGATATAAATGACTGGTATATGTGTAGAGGTGCGAGACCGTGCTAGGGCGTCGTGGTAGCTTCCGCTGAGTCTTCACAGTCGTCTATTAACGACACACTTCAATACTATAAATTGAGAGCGCTAAATCGTCCATCATAGCTACGGTATAAGGACAGGTATCGAAGAACGTATATACTCCTCCCGATAAATCTGCCTACTGCTTTGGATTTGAAGACTTTCCTCTTCAATAATCTCACTCTATGGATCAAAGACATTTTATTAGATCAGTCGCCATGAGCAGTATACGAGCAACTCGACAAATAAAAACATGCATTATGTATCTTTATAGGAGACATCTCAACAAGAATCTGAGATGCCTCAGATAAATAAGCTCACTACTCTGCTCGAGTAAGTTGTTCTCATACGCTTAAAGGCGGACGAGGCTGGCATTAAGTAGAGACTTGTAGGATAAGAAATCAAATCTCCCAATTAAATCAAAACTCTCTTCAATATGTGCTGTCTTATTCAATGTACGACTATACTGGCTCTGCCATACCAAGATGACACGCAAGAACATTTTCAACCTTATCTGCGCCACGAAAGAACCGTTCGTTCATATGGTACATTCTAAACCGTCAACTCCTTCGTTATCATACGTCAGAAACCATTTCCGTCTAGTTATCTCGTGTCTAGCTTGTATTCTGTGTGTCTATACTAGATTCCATCACTGCAATCTTTTCTCTTGCGTCCAAAGCCCACTGGTTCTTCTCTCTTTTAAGCCCTCTTCGGATCCACAAGACTGTTATCGTCGTCCAAACGACGAAAAATACTAATGGCTCTCCCCATCCTATGATTCTCCGTTAGCAACATGGTCGTATATCAGTCGATTGATTGTAATGTCGAGAAAATAAGATATACTCACCAACACCGTAAGCGATCTCTTGTGAGGGGATCACCCACACGGCAGCAAGGGTTCCAGCTCCGCTAATCACGGACCCGATGCCCCAGAACCAATTCAATTCCGCAATAAGACACCGGAAGGCCTTGCTCGCCTTATATCTCTCCAACAACCTGCGACGAAAGCGGCGCGCACCTCCACCGTCAACGCCCACCACATCCTCAACGGCAGTCAAAACGTATGGCGGCTGGGGCGTGCCTTTCGGTATCGAGCTGACCTTGCAAGCCGTCGTCATGCCCAAAGCAGACATGGTGCCCGTGACGATGCACAACATCCCGGCGCCGATGAAGAATATGGGAACGGGGATGGCTAGCGGTCGGACTAGCGGTTCGTGTGGGATGGAGGCTCCGATCAGGATACCGGTCATGATGGTGTAACATATAGAGAGTGTCCAATGTGTGAAGTCGAAGCGCCATCGTGTGCCATCGAGAGGGCGATACTTATCGTTCTTGTGGATCAAGCGCCATGATCGGTGGGCGAACTCGAGGCCGGATACAAGGCCAAAGAAAGAGGTGATGATTGCGAACACTGAGAAACCAGAGTTAGTGGACCAGCTCATTCTAACCTAGAGATCTAGCTGTGGATGGAAGGGTATACTCACGGATTCCATGCCGCAAGTTGGTAGCAAACCAGAGCGGATAGAATAAGACGATAGGCAATACGCTACCCTCGAATATGAGGAGTCCCGACACGATGAAAAGCTTCCTCTTGTGGTCCATCAGGCGGTATTCCAACCGCGGCAGTCCCGGGAGACTCCCGTACTCGTCCTTCGTCATGGACATGCTCCGTCTCGCCGAGGAGACGGCGCTGTCATACTCGGCCGCCCCATGGCTTCGCACGCCGCGGCTTTCCACCCCGTTTTCGGAATCATAGCTTAATTCGGCCATACTGGCCTTGCGGTTTGAGAGACCAGTGCAGCGAAGACTAGAAAGGCTCTAGAACAGATGGCAAATAATGATAATTGATGAAGACGCTCGCTCGCTCGCTCGCTGGCCTTCAGAAATGAAGCAGGCAGAAGAGTACGTGGCGATGTAAAAAAGATGGTGCTAAAGTCGCGTTGGCTCGCTAACGGCCACTATATGACTTTGTTCTCTTTTTCTTCGTTGTTGTAGGTCGGGAGTTTTTCTGGTCACCCTACTTTGACGTGGAAGCTATCGATGGTATGTATGAACCGTTCTCGGTATGTCAGCCGAGAAGACGCCAATGCGGAGTGGTGTTCCATATAGGTAGGTTGATTCGTATGCGTAGTTAGTAAAAACGACGTCGCTCGCTCGCTGACGAAAGCCGAGCACAGCCAAGTCGAAAAGCCCACTTCCTGCCAAATGACGTAGTGCAAAGTCGAAAAGTCGAAGATAACGCTGCTTCTTCTATCCCTTGTCTTTATTCCTTGTAATAATGTCTATCGGAGGGTATTCGACATCTCTAGACAGTTAAGTGAAGTATTTAATGCATGCATTAATTTACTGTTGTGTAAGAATTTCACACGGCGCCTAGTTAAACTGGTATCATTTTCTATCTATGGCCACTATCAAGGTACCCAAGTAGCGAGTAATGACGTTTTTTACTATGGGTGCGTTGTCATGGAATGGTCATCATGGTGTTGTATTGTTGTTGTAGAGGTGATGGAGGGACCTAGTGTCCTGACACTGTGACTACTCTATATATACATAGGGTAGGCCGTACCTGCCTACAATTGCCCACTTCAAAAAATGACGATGCCCTCATCGTCTAATGCTAATTCTCTCTGTTCCATCGTGTATCTTCTCGTACCAAGGCATAGGATTTCTTCCTGGTAGAGGCATTGCCTGCGGATTCTTGGTGCAAGGCTTTGTCGATTTCTGCGTTTGGTGCAAGGCTTGTCGTAGTGGTGGTCGTGCCAAGTTACATCTCCTCGCACTGCTCACGATTTTAATCGTGCTGAATCAGAAAAAACAGAAACAAAAAAACAAACGCATAAAGGGAGTATCTCGACCTCAAAAACAAAGAAAAACAAGCTCAGCCCAGAGGGCGCGATCGTAATCGCTAGCTACCAATTGTCATGGAATGGTCATCATGGTGTTGTATTGTTGTTGTAGAGGTGATGGAGGGACCTAGTGTCCTGACACTGTGACTACTCTATATATACATAGGGTAGGCCGTACCTGCCTACATGCGTACTCCGCCAAGACCTGGAATGCAGCGTAACGGGATGACGTCAAAGCCAAGCACTCCTACAACTCAATCCAACTCAATGTACTCCGTACATCATAAGGGTTAAACTAGGTAGCAATGTAGGGTTTTGATATACCCAGAGAAGGGAACAGTAGCGCATATCTGCTCAATTAGATCTACGTTTTATTATCTTCATCTATCTCTTGATTTGTTGAATGTTATCAAAAATCATCAAAAAGATTCTCAGATCATGATATGGACCCTTGATATATGAACCACATTTTCGGCCGCTAAATGCTATTTATCAACTAGTGAAGTCGTGTAGGTCTGCTATGAATGAAACTCGCAAGACTCGGTACCTTGTGGCTTGTATCTGACTATTATGATTAAATAATACTGATTATCGCAAAGACAAGTCAAATTGTCAAGCCGAATGCTGGATATGATCAAATTGTCCTTGATTCAGAGCTTTCGCCTTCGCTAGCTGTTTTCTCCCTCCTCGGCGGCAATGGAGGCGGCGGCGGTACGCGACGAGGTCGTTCCAACACAGCACGCGGATCATCGCCGTTGAAGACTCTCCAAAGCCGCGTGCAGCATTCTCTATATATCTTCTCTGACTTGTAGGGCGGCTTAATAGGGCTTGGGCCCTTGTCCCAGCCGTGCCGAACCCCACGTACCATGTAATAAAACGTGCGCTTCGAGATTGGCGGTTGCTCTAAGCGCCTGGCAAGAAGTTCGCCTTCGCTTAGGAGCATATCCCATTCACAGGTAAAGAAGAAGACGTTGTTTGGTATGCTCTTGCTGAGAAGCTCATCTGAGGCTTTATTTGGTGAGAGGCAGGGGTCAGCCACGTCGAGCTCGGGAGGAAATAGGTAAGATGCATCGAAGAGATTAGTCAGTGACGCGGGAAGAGTCGCATCTGGCCGCACTGAATTGGCTCGTCTTTCCTCCCTGCTCAGTGTGTAATCCGTGATCGGGTAGAATGTGGCGAGCGCGACAATCGTATGTTCGGGAATCGGCATTGTCTGGCCAAGCAGATGCAGGCGCATGGGTGCTGTGATGGCGATATTACCCCCTGCCGAGAATCCCGAAGTCGCTAACCGATTTGGATCGATGCGCAAATCCGCAGCATTCTTGATGACATACAGCAACGCATCAGCACCATCTTCTACGGCGACCGGAAAGGGATGTTCGGGGGCGAGGCGGTAGTCGACTGAGACGAATACAGCTTTACTCTTCTCCGTAACGAAGCGTGCAAAGCGAGCATCATCGGTCGCAGAGCCTATCGTAAAACCTCCTCCATGAAAGTTCACTACGGCAGGCCATTTTGTAATTTCGCCTCTCTTGGAATAGTCTGCTGGAACGTAGAAGTGCAGCGTAAAATCTCCCGGTCGGTCCGATATAGTCGAAGGTATTGATCTCGTGAAAGCGGGATTCGGCGGTCGCGGAGGAGCCATAAAATGTAAGCCCATTCCCATACATTGGAGGTGCCGCCACCATGCTGCAGATACGCGCAGAGAGAAGCGCGAAGGGGGAGGTCCTGTCTTGTCTTCAGCAACTTCTGGACGCTGATTTGCGTGTAAATTAGATTCGGATCGTTTGGCTGCTGGAATTCCAGGCGCGGTTGCGGAAATACCTTCCACAATCTCCATTATATGATGGCACGAGCGATGGTCAGAATCCGCTGTAAGCTGTCACGTTGACGCTGCTGAAGTCTCCTATTGTGTGGGCCGTTATCGTGGGAATATCGGGTAGCCAAGGCGGCAGGGGTGATAATACCTCAACGACTTTCTTTCTTTATAGGTTATAAAAGTGCTATATGTGAGATAGGTACAGAAGGGAGTATTTACAATGGGATAAGCAGTATAACAGAGCGCGGTATGGCGATCGAAGGAATGGTTATCTACCTAGGTCCTTACGATGCCTACCTAGCCTCAGCTACCTACCATACCTACGGAGTAGATCTACTAAATTAGAGACAGCCTTCATTTTCAGCTACAGTGTGCAAAGACTCTCACAAAAAGATTGGGATTGACTCTCATGAGAAGCTACTGAGTCAGAAGTTGCATCTGGACCTGACCTGGTCAGGGCTGACTAGTGCAGGACCCGATTACCTGGATGGCTGAAAATGACGTCGGTCCTTGGTAGCATTAGTGTGTTAAAACAGGTAGTCTGCACACCGAGACCTACCTACCATACGGCGTACTTGTCGTAGGTTCTGGTATGTTGTAGCACCTAGACTAGACTAACCACTACCGCGGTTTCGACCACGCGTTCAATCGCCATATGCTCAGATCGATCAGACTCAGATGATACAGTAGCGTACTTAAAATTGATTCAATCGACAAACAACAAGGGTTGAGCCGTAATGACGTCATTGCCTCTCAGTCTGAAATCTCGGTATTTAGTACAACCACATTATCGGTATAGTTATCTAAGGAATTCATGCCATTTCGAACGAGCAATACGGAAACCCTGCGTTATATACTCCGTATCGCGCTATTATTATTATGTGTGTGTTATAGCTTCGTTGCAAGATTTGCACGAGCTCAGTTCCTGAGCTCGCTGAGTGATGGCGTCAGAGTCTGTTTGAGTGTTACCACAGGCCTGTAAGTATACAAGTACGTACCCTGTGTTGCCCGAAAGGGAATATGGCTAGGGAAATATTGCATTATCATTGGTCCAAATCAAGAGTAGTATAACCGGGCGGCGCAAATGCTCCGCAGCATAGCGGGCGCCTCGGGCGCAAAATAATACCAATGTCGTCACCACATCCTGACGTGGATAGTTTATCAGGCGTTGCCGGAGCAAAAGTTGATCTGTTTTGGAAGTGCATCGAAGGGCTACTTCAAAATTTATGGACTCCGACCAGGTGAAGCCCGTCTTAAATAGGCAATCAGTTTACCGAATTTGTCCACTGAGACTTACTTAAGCCCCATCGGCATTAAGATTTGTTGCTATTTTTCTAACTAGACAGCGGTCTGAATTGTATCACATGCGCGGGAATTAAAATAGAGAAAAGAAGCAGACGGAAAAGGCCGGCAGAAGGGCGAGCAACAAGCATAATACCTGACTTCTGCCCTGTACTGCACTACCTAGGCACGCACTGCATCACCGAGGACCAATCGAAACAAACCAGGTCCTGCCATCCCGCCAACACCGGATTCCTGCCAGGTTCCTTTATAAACTCCATCGGACCTCCAACTCTCTAAACCGCTTACTTCATCTGCTGGGTGTATTAACGCCGTCCTCATATCACAAGCCCCTTCATCACACTACACTCAAACTCGGTTGTCCTCGCCCTCCATACAGGCAGGAATTCGATTTATCGCAACCGAGCGCAACCCCAGCGTGTTTTTTTTTTTTTTTTTTGCCGCTTACATCGCCACTTATCTACGCAACACACAACACAACACACAACACACCACACACCACACAATACACAACATCTTCTCTACGCTCACGCTCGCGCTCGCGTCAGAGCGCCACCACTATATGCAATGCCGGGCACGTTGAAACAACCGCTTCTCTACCTAAATCGCATCATCGGCCACTCGTCGGCGAAAAACCACATTACCAAGCTACACATAGGCAACATGGACGCCCTGGACCAAGATTCCGACTCCGACAAGAAACATCTCAAATCAGTATACGAAAAGCGCGCGAAGCGACAATCCGCCCAGGAGGAGAGGAAGTCCCTCCAAGTGAAACGCCGACAGGAAGAAGAGGCCGCACGCGCCGCCGATCCACCTCAGATTAGCGGAAGCTATGGCACTGTCGATGAAAAGGTTGTGCCGCCCTCGAAAGATATATCCACCTTAACACCGTCTCAAGCCGGTTCAGCCATCAGCTTCACCGCGCGTGTTCACCACACGCGCAATATCAGCGCAAAGCTAGGCTTCGTCATCCTCCGCCAGTCGACAACTACGATACAAGCAGTGCTGCAGGTGCGCGAGGGAGTCGTGTCTGAGCAATTCGTGAGGTGGGCCGAGCACCTCTACTCAGAATGTATTGTCCATGTTCACGGTGAATTGCGTGTGCCGCCCGAGAAGATCAAGTCTTGCAGCATCCATGACCTCGAGCTTCTCGTCGATAAAATGCACGTCTTAGTGCCTGTGGAAACCCCCCTGTATATCGACGTGTTTGGCATGGACCAGACTGAAGAAAACCCCGACACGCATGAGAAGCAGTTGGCAGTGTCGGGTCGGGTTCGCACTGCTAACCGGGTCGTCTTCTTGCGGACTCCTGCTATGCAGGGTGTTTTCCGGATTCGCGCGGGTATCTGCAACATATTCCGCTCAACCTTGGACGAACAAGGATTCATCGAGATTCAGACCCCGAAACTTCAACCCGCAGCAACCGAGTCGGGAGCATCAGTCTTCCCAGTCAAGTACTTTGGAAGAACCGCCTTTCTAGCTCAGAGTCCCCAATTAGCCAAGCAGATGTCCATCTCTGCCGATTTTGGTCGTGTGTACGAGATTGGTCCTGTTTTCAGAGCCGAAGACAGCAATACTCATCGCCACCTTACGGAATATACTGGATTGGATCTGGAGATGGCTATTCTTAATGACTACCACGAGGCTATGGATATCATCGACACAATGTTGAAGGCAATCTTCAAAGGTGTTTACGCTCGGTATCGCAAAGAGATTGACATCATCAAGGAACGATTCCCTCACGAGGATCTTGTTTGGTTAGAAGAGACACCTCGTCTGACGTTCAAGGAAGGTGTAAAGCTTCTGAATGACTCTGGCTGGGTAGATGAGGATGGTAAACCGGCCTCGGAAAATGAGGATCTCGCTACGCGGGCAGAGATTCGCCTGGGAGAACTCATTAAAGAGAAGTATAAGACAGATTACTTTATTCTCGACAAGTTCCCTACCTCAGCTC
Organism: Xylaria sp. FL1042; assembly: GCA_022495085.1. Classification (NCBI taxonomy): domain Eukaryota; kingdom Fungi; phylum Ascomycota; class Sordariomycetes; order Xylariales; family Xylariaceae; genus Xylaria; species Xylaria sp. FL1042. Next base: position 242,793 of record MU380156.1, read on the forward strand.
GACCATTCTATACTCATCTCGACAAGAACGATGAAAACGTCACAAACTCCTTTGACATTTTTCTCCGAGGCCAAGAAATCACTACCGGTGGCCAAAGAATCAACAACCCGCAGCTTTTGGCTGAGCGGATGACAAAAGCCGGGGTCGATCCTGAGACTATGGAAGAATATATGCAAGCGTTCGAATGGGGTGCTCCTCCCCATGCCGGGTGTGGCATTGGTTTGGAAAGAGTGTTGTTTCTCTTGCTAAACCTAGGAGACGTCCGCAATGCTTCATTATTCCCTCGTGATCCGAAGTCTTTACCTGCGAAGACCGTGGTCGCCGATAAACTACCCTTCCCAGACGCTGACACTATCAAATATGCATTTGAAGGGGAGCACACGCATGTTCACCTGCCAGACCTTGAAGAGCTCATAGTCAATTATGGCGATGCGACAAACACGTCATGGCTCGATGACCGTTATAAAGTTTGGCGAGACACAGAGACAGGCGCTGCCGTTGGATATGCCGAGGAAAATGGCTATGCTCTGATCATGGGAAACCCACTTTGCGATCCCCGGCAGTATCCAGGCGTCATCAGCTCTTTCCTACGATATTTGAAGAAGACTGAAGATCTACGTCCTATTTGGCTCCTTGTATCAGCCGAGGTAGAGGAACTTCTCGGCTCAAAATTGGGTTGGAGGACCCTCTCGTCGGTGGCTGAAGAGCGCGTCGACACTCATAATGCCGCGCAGGTTGCGAAGAAAGAGCGTCAAGCTAAGAACGCTGATATCAAAATTCACTCGACAGGACTTGGAGAGCCCGTCCCGGATAGTGTGCGAGCCAAGTGTGACAAGCGCATCCAGGACTGGAAGGATAACCGGAAGGGCAAGAAACAAGTCCACATCACTGACGTCCAACCCTGGATCTCAATGCGACACCGTCGTTATCTCTGGGCCGAAGACAAGCAAGGCGAGATTACCGGTCTTGTCATTTTACATCGCCTGTCGCCCAAGCACGGCTACCAGATCAAATTCGCGCTCGACTTCCCCGGTGCCCCGTCTGGCAGCATAGAAGCGCTCATCGCGCAAGCGCTACGCCTGCTACAGTCATCGGGTGTTCAGAACGTCACCTTTGGCGCTGGCGCCATGGAAGAACTCGAGGTCGGGCACAACCTCAACGGCATCAAGGCGAAGATATTAAGCCACACATACAAGACGGTTGCGCAGCAACTGCGGCTCGGCGCGAAGAGCGAGTTCCGAGAGAAATTCGGCGTCAAGAACGAACCCGTGTACATCTGTTACCCCTTCATGGGCCTGGGCGTCTCGGGTGCGAGGACGCTGATTAAATTCTTCGAAGATGAGGTGTAGGAAGTCCATGGTCGACGAAGAAGCGAGCAGAGGAGTTGTGCGGTTGTGAGAGAGGGCGGTGGTGTAATCACGAGGTTATTGGGCTTTGTTGTCAATGCGATTGTCAGTTGTCTTATCACTGGATCGCGCGTTTAATATATACCCACACTGTGGACTTAGATGATGTTTTTGGCAGACTTTCCCCTTGCTGTTTTGGTATACCCAGTTGGAGGTAGACGTAATTAATGTATCTCCCCTGTGTGTTAGGACTAGACATGAATATAAAATAATGATCACTGCTTCAAGACTCATGACGATTCATCTTCTTGCGTTCTAAATCGGAATTACTATTGATATCATTGGGATTGGCTCAAACTTCGTAAGCCTTTAACTATCCAACTTTTCTTGTTAACCACAGACGCCACTAAACACCGAATCTATCCAATATGTCTAATCTCTCGCGAGTTTTATGCCGCTCTGCGTAAGGAATCGTCTATCATGCATTACAAAAATAATAATAATCTTTCCCACACCTTCCTTTTTTTAGTCTAGGTATAGTCTTTGAACAACAGCTCATTTCATTTCATTTCATTTACTCTTTCTTCCGACCAAAACGCTTGAAAGGCTTCTTCAAGACATCGACGAGCTTGCCTAGTGTGCCGAAGACGTATCCGAAGCCGAAACTCCAGCCGCGGATGCGGACTGTGTAGATGAAGAAGTACACGAGAGCCCAGTTGGAGATGCAGAAGGCGAGGAAGATGCCGAAATCTGTAGTTGGTGGGGGGAATCAGTTGTTGTGGTAATGTACGGAATGAGGAGAGTTGGAAAAGAAGGAGAGAGAAAGAAAAAGGGAGAAAGGAAGACACGCACCTCTCCACTTCTCACTAGCATCAATATTAAGCGTAGCAAGGTACTGGTTCCCGCTCTTATACGGACAATACTGGCAATCGGAGCGCGCGTCCGGGTTAAGCAAATACCCGCCAGCAGACAAAGCGAAGGCGCCCGCGTACTCCCCGCACGTCCGCCCACCAGGCGCATCAAAGCGCGCCGTCTCCGCCACCTCACACTCCACCGATATGCCGTCCAGCGTCGCCGCCAGCACGCCGCCGATCCAGTACGTCGACGGGTTAACGTAGTACGTCCAGTACCGCCAGAAGACGGGCAGCATGCTGTAGGGCTGGACGACGCCGTTGAAGAGACCGAACATGACGAAGAAGAAGGGGAGGATCTGGGAGTTGGGTGTTGGGTTAGTGGATTTTTCAACTTGAGTGGGGGATGATGGAGGGATGGATGGAGGTGTGAGTGCGACTTACGTTCGAGATAACGGTGAAGCTGGGGGCGAATGCGCAGATCCATTGGCCCCAGCTGCTCATGAACAGGAAGATCAGGATGGTCATCAGATATACATATCCGGATACGGAGCTCTCCGTGGGTAGACCCGTAGGCCAGTACCAGAGTGCCCAGTAGAGGGTGCCAGAAATAATAGCAGCCGGGATCTCAGCGAGGATATTAGCAGTACAGAAGGCAACCCAACCGTAGACACGAGAGGGATACTCGCGAGCTTCCCAGAGGGCCATATTGGTAAAGAACTTGGGCAGGACGGCGTTGACGATGGTAGGCGGGATAGTGACGATGAGAAAGCTCGTGAACAGCCTATTCTGCATGTCTTGGATGGAATACCCAAGCTTCCAAAACGTGAAGCCATTGAAGATACCCACGACGACAGCCACGAAGAACTTCCCGTACAAGTACGAAGGGTCACGCCAGTACTGGCGAAACATGCGCTTCGTGAGCTCCACAGTCTGCGCCCACGTCGACGCAGCATACTCCCTATACGCCTCCTCTTTCTCCTTCTTCCCGCCCTTCTCGGGACCCGCAGTAGCGGCACTGCGCACCCTCTTCAGCCCATCGATCTCCTCAATCACCCTCTGCGCTTGATCGCTGTTCCGCCACTCCTCGTTCCAGTCGACCTTAGTGCCATCCTCGCGCTTGTGCGGCCGCGCCGCCGTCTCGAGGATGAACTCAGCGACGTTCTTGCCCGGCGGCGGACGTGCGCCGCGCTGCGCGAAGTACTCGATGACGTCTTTCCCGTTGTCGCCGATGGGGCCGAAGTAGAAGGTGTTGCCGCCTGGGTTGAGGGCCAGCACCATGTCGAACTGCTGGATTAGGACTGAGCTCGGTTGGTGGATTGTGCATACTATGGCTTGGCCGGCTCGCGCAAGCTTCCTCAGGAAGCTGACGATGGAGAAGGCGGATTGGGAATCGAGACCTGAGGTCGGCTCGTCGAGGAAGAGTAGGAGAGACGGCTTTGCGGCGAGCTCAACGCCGATGGTCAGCCGCTTGCGGAGCTCGACGCCGAGGGAGGAGATGATGGCGTCTTGGAGGTCGTTCAGCTCTAATAGGTCGATGATCTTATCGACGTAGGCCAGTTTCTCGGATCGTGGGACGCTGGCGTCTTGGCGCAATAAGGCGCTGAATTCGATTGCCTCGCGGATCGTCTGCGTGCCGTCGTGGAGGTCGCCTTGTAAGCAAAAGCCGGTGTTCCGCTGGAAATCGGGGCCCAATGGACGGCCGTCGACGAACATCTCGCCGGTAACGACGCCCACGCGCTGGCGCTGGGCTAACGTGTTCAGGAGGGTTGTTTTGCCTGCGCCGGATGCGCCGACTAATGCCACAAGCAGACCGGGCTTGGCATATCCGTTCACCTTATTCAATAGTTTCCTTTCGCCTCCGAGGTACGGGACCGTATATTCGACGTCACGCCATGTGAAGATCGAGTCGCTGCTGCTCAGCTGCTCCAGGTCGGCTTCTTCGTTCGTAGCAGTCATGTTTCCGGAGCTGTTTGACGACACACTGGAATTCGAAGCCGCGTTCTTCTCTACGTCGTTGGGCGCCTCTACTTTCTTAGCTTGTGTCTTTGCTTTACGGCTCTTCTTGAAGATGAGGGCGCCACCGCCACCAGACACGAAGCTGAATATCTCTGTAGCGATAACGGTGACGAGGATATACAAAACGGTGAACGCGATGGCAACGCCAAAGTTACGCCATAGGTTCTCACGGGAGTAGTTGAATTGTGACTGCAGATAATCGTGGCCGGTGACCTGGGCTGAATTCACCGTTGCGCCCCTCAGCGAGCACCCTTGGAAGCCGGGCTGGGCACCAGGTCCTTGCGGGACGAGTTGATTGGGAGCGCACTCCATTGTGCGGCCCGAGAACTCGTTTGAAACAACGGCCTCGAAGCTGTAGGATAACGGATTCACCCAGTAGAGCCAGCCAAACCAGATATACCGGCCCAGCAGTTGTGTCTTGGGAATGACGTATCCGGTGTAGATGATCAGGATATTTAACGCTATACCGGAGAAGCGAACTGCTGTGTCGATTTCGGGCGAGATGCTCGCGAACATTCGATAGAGAGCCGTTACCAGTATCGTGGTTGTGTAGACGAACAGGAGGTAAATCCAGAACTTGCTGACATCACGGTCGAGATTCGTCATAAAGTACATGATGATGCCGAATATTACAACTTGGACGAATATCGTAGGGATGTCTGTGATCACTCGAGCAAGGGCGACTGCAGACGGACGATTGAAGGCGTAATCCCTTTGCCGCGCTGCCACAGCTCGTCCCGAAACTGCTTTCATCAACTCACTAAGTTGTAGCCAGCCCAGGAAGAGAATGGAGAAGAAACAGGCACCTCCGCGAGTAAAGGCGCCACCAGTGGAAAATGGTTCGTTGTAATAGATTGATCCGACGATGAGACCGTTCGAGATGATGATGAAAAGCTTGGTCCAAAGCGTCGTGGTATCGCCGAATAATAGCCAGAACTCACGCTTGGTGCAATTCAACACCTGCCGAGGGAAAGATACGGTATACGGTGACTTCTTGCTTACGTTGCCCGACTTGCCTGCCTGAACAGCACCCTCGAACCTCTTCGTGTCTTCGTACTCCGTCTGATGTAGGTGCTCTTCGTAGTCCTGGACATCCTCGAGGAGTCTGGCGTAGTTTTGCGAGTTTCGGAACGCCTTCTCCAATTCCTCCGGGGTCTTGGGTGCCTTGTCTTCGAAGCCCGGCCGGAATTGCCTCTCCTTGGGGTCTGTAATTGCGGTTAAGAAGTCCGCCGTTGTCTGCCGTTCAGGGCACTCGAAACCAAGGTCGATGAAGTATTGCTTGGCCTCGTTGGCTGGGCCAGAGTAGATCTCGCGCCCTTCATCAATAACCAAGACTTTGTCCATTAGCTCATATATCCCTTCTCCCGCTTGATACAGAGTGACAAGCGTGGTACGGTTAGTGATATCAGTCATGATCCTCAGAGATTTCGCGTAATCTAAAGCTGTCGAAGCGTCGAGACCGCGCGTTGAGTTATCCCAGGCCATCACTGTGGATTTTGATGCTAGCGTTTCCGTGATCGACACACGTTTGCGCTCGCCACCGGAAACGCCACGGACGTACTCATCGCCCACAAGCGTATACTTCGTGTGGCTGATTCCGAACATTTTCATCAACGCGTTGGCGATGACCGGAATATCCTCCTTTGATGACTTCTTAGTCTTGTTGAGTAAAGCGAAGGTCAACGTTTGCCACACGTTCAAGGTAGCATGGTGGATATCATCCTCCGGGTTATAGTTGACCTCGCCACGGTACATATTTTTCTGCTTTTTTGCTGGGATGCCGCCGTAGGAGACATCGCCTTCAACAGCGGCGAAAGACTCGCGGTTGTTAGTGATGGCTTTCAGGAAGGTAGAGCATCCGGCTCCTGGACGCCCTAAGACAAGCATCATCTCGCCGTCACGGACGCATCCAGTGAAGTCGTGTATTAATGTCCGAGTTGGAGGTTTCCGGAATTGTAGAGAGGGAAATAATTTCGTAATGTTATGCCATAGATCAGGTCCAAACGTGCCGATGACAGCATCAGGCACGGTGCGTACAAAAGATGCAGCGCTTCCAATACCCTTGACAGTGAGATTTCGGTAAACAACTCCAACCCTCTTCTCTGATCCTGCTTCCGTACGCCTTTCGAATCGACCCTCGCGCATGAACTTCGCCAGCTCGAAGTCGTCATCCTCAGCAACTCCGGCTTCAACATCAGCGTCATGGTGACTAGCGCCTTCTTTCGCTCCCCTTGATGATCGAATGCGCCGGAGCCGACTAGCCTGTGTCTCATGTGTCCTCGTCTGATGTAACTGAATGAGGTTATGATGTAATTCTTCCAGCTCTTCCCTAGCTAACTCTTCATCAACGCCGCCGGCATCTCGCTCGCCCCAAGTACCATCGCGAGCTGGCCGCTCTTCTTGGTTTCCATCAAAACCAGCTTCTACATCTTCGACGGTGGAAGGGAGTGCATTGGGGTCTGCGAGTATGTCACTCCTGTGCCATGGGTTCACCGGAGTTCCAGAATCTGTTCGACGGAGTTCTTTCCCATCTACTGTTGTAGTCCACATGGCAACAACGTTGTGGGAGCAGCGTAGGTGTTGAAGCAATTGGTGAATATCGGTTGGAAATTAGGTTCCTCACGGCCGGGTATTCAATACACTTTTATAAGAGCCTGCCTAAGGCAGGAAGGAATAAGTCTAATAATAGTCTATGCTCCTAGCTGCAATATGAAAGAGGTAAAGAAAAAGCAAGAAGTGTACAGCGGAGCTGGAGTCAAGGCAAGCCGCATCAACTACCGTAAACACCGTAAGAGGCTCGACAAAGAGCAGCCGACTCAAATATAAGCACCGAGCGTGCACGGAGATACGGGTATAGACGTTCTTTTCTCCATCTTGCATTATTCATCGGCGGTCAAACTAAAAGGCAAACTCGCCGATTGTGCCTGTGGGCCGCAGACGGTGAATCATGTCGTCACCCATGGAATAATGAGATGCGTATGTGGTTTTGGGTGGTTCTGTAATAGGAGCAGCTTTAGCGCATCCACTTAAAAGGTCCTGCGCATTTCTAGTGGTCCTGATAAGCGTGGCACTACTTGAGAAAACTGCAAATTGTGTGATTGATCATGTAAGGTTCGTGTCCACAAAGCCCAACACGTATTATAAATCAAAGGAAAGAGTTGATTTATGATACACCCAGCTGCGTACTAGTCTTACTCTGTCGTAGATACCTTTTGTGCAACTTGCCAAGTGGGGGACCATTTCCCATTTCGGGTATGCGGAGCCTCATTGGTGGACACGCCTTGCGTGGCATCGCTTATAAGTTATGAACCCTTTACACCCTGCGGGCCAATAGGAGGAGCTTTGTTATCGAACATATATCTGCATGAGACGTGCATTGTCTATTAGATTCCGATTGGGGGATGTAGTTGAGTATATGCTCTATCTAAATTGTCTTTGTTTGAATTGGGGCATCGGCGATACCCAGTTGATATCGGGCTTAAGAGTGTTGATATGCACTAACAGCGGAGTTAACCAACATTATGTTCGCTTTGAGTCACCCCGAAGCCAAGGATTAAGCTAGGCGGTCTGAAGATCTATCTATCAGACTCATGAATCTCATTTAACTTTACTATCGAGTATACCAATCAGCAATAGTCCCAAAATGCTGGAAACCCTTATCTACCTGCTCTTCGTCGAAATGCATAGGTAATATCAACGCCTCCCCCACTTAGTAAGTTACTAAGTAGTTTGGCCTAACCTTAGATGAGTGGATGTCAATTGGTCGGACCCGATTCGCTTGTTCCTAACAACAGTTAAACTCCACTAAGATTAGTATGCTATCATGGGTCTAGCTTCATGCCATCGTCATTGACTTGGACAACGATACATGGTGGTGAGCTATAGAGTCTCATGATAATTACACCATACTCACATGTGTGCTTCACTAGATCTTCTCACTAATTATTGATTCCCATCCGGATCCGTTTACCTCGTTAATTCACTCAGTGGTCAAACCGCAGCCGTCATGGGTGCCGAAAGAAACACAACACCGAGCAGTTTGCATGTATAAATGGATAAATTTTCTAGATTTAACACTTCGCTTATCTCCGATACCATTTCCTTTAACATTAGTCGCAATCCACACACGCAAGTCCCCTATCGATTCATGTCGCCATGCTCTACACACATACCAAGCCGATCTCCTTGAGTTTATGAACGGCAGAAGTTAAGACTGAACTATTCTAAGACGTTAGAGGTGTCCTATATCCTGTCTAGAAGCCTTCAAACTATAAGACCGAAATATTAATTAACCTTCGGAGGCTACCTAGAACAGCAATATGTCTCGGTCCGGAAGCGAACACCGAATAACTGGGTATTTATTTAAAGGCCGAGACATCCACATCGGCGACGTAGTCCCACGGCACAGGTGTATCACATATGCACGCCGCATTGCGTAGGCCTTCGGTCTGACAATGAGCTAAACCAATCGAATTTCCTCAGTGCCAGCTTAATTCTTAGATGATTGCATTGTACGATATAAGCAACACCCCCTCGTCTTACGCCCACGCGGCCCATCAGCTCCTCGACTACGGAATTTTATTTAAAGCCGAAGGACTTGGTGTCGAATCTCAAAGCTTACTTCTTAGGGTCTAAACTAATATAAACATGCAAGACCGAGAGTTTACGCCTGGTTATAGTTATAGAAAGCGCATCTAACGTCATATATAGGATTCTTTAAAATTAGTTCATGAAAATATGTCATTGGGCATATGGGGGTGACTACGAGCAGTTTGTAAAGCCTTCCGGCGATATGCCAGGGAAGGATGGCAGTTGAAATATTGCTTCATATGGACTAGTCTGCGTTCAAACTGAGGCTGTAATGACGATGTGAATATCGATCTTTCCAGTCCCGCCTCTATCCCTGAACTTCTGATTGAATAGTATAGCCCCCCGAGCCTTCTAGGTGGTCGTGGATAGCCTGACGCTCAATTGCCAGATTCCCATATACGTGTTTTTAAGCTACTAGCAGTCAATAGACTCATTAGGGGATGTATTGGAGTTCTACGACGATAAGGATATGATTACATGGAATTCTAGTAATGGTGAGTGAACTATCCTTGAAGTGATAGCACTGATGACGGCAGAACGGCCATAAGTGGTTGAGGTAAACAATTGACTTTGATTATTAAGACCAAATATGGCTCGACTTGAATCCGCTCCGTACATCACGGATCCTTGTAAGGATCATATAAGTAGCGACCAATACGAGCAAAATAGTCACCGTCATACGTTCCAACGACACTACGGAGAATGCCTCTTCAAATGATATTCTCAGTGTGCGCTCGCCATCGCCAAGGTTTCCAGAGTCGCTCGGAAAGGCGGGCCTTATGAGTGTTCTACGGAAAATTGTGGCTTCGCACTGAGTGGTATTCGAGGCCAAAGGGGCTCAGTAAGACGATGAACCGAAATACCGCAAACGCCGCGCGCCACTCGAGGTCACGGGATTTAGAAAGGTCCTAGAAGACGAATTATAGCTCCCTCTCTTCGAATTCACTAGAACAGATAATACCAATAAGATGGAAGGAATAACACCCCCTTATATTTTCTTTGGTAGAAGCAACCTTGTTGGCAGCTGAATTAGCACATATTTGCTGATCAAAGTTCTTGTTGAATCCCGGGCTTAGCTAGATGACAAGATATAACGAGTGATACGACAGAGGAGAGATCCGTCCCTACTTCAATTGCTTCTTGACTGGCTCTAAGGAGACGATAATGCTAAAGGTAGCTACGGTCAGCGCAAAACCGAGGACATGGGCATTAAACCCTCGTTCACGATTTACTCAGAACCAACTTCCCAGAAACCTACGGTCTCTTAAAAGAATTACCTACAGCCAGGGAAGCACCTGAAAAGGCTTGGTCGGATACAACATGATGTGACAACGTATTGTTTGCCAAATTCGTCAAAGACCGAAATACCTTTTCTTGACATATGTTTCAGTGCCGTCAAGGCTAACTAGAACAGAGAAGCGTGGCTAATCGAGATGTGGGAGAAACTGACGCGATTAACAACATTGAGCCGAAGGTCCTTGGGTATGTGCTGGTAGAGCTAAAAAGTCGAGCGCGCCCCCAGAAGCACTGCTTGACATAAGGGGTAAACGCTAACTCCCAGAAGGGCAACGGTTGTGAGAAAAGGGGTAAGCAATACCACAATCTAATACGTTCAAAACATGCCAGTCATAGGCGCACCAAACTAGCCACTTCATATAACTTCGACTCAATCATGGCGCCGATCCAGAATATGGATATCCCCCCTACAAATTTCAAGCTCGAGAATCCTAAAAGTCGTTCATTTCGAATGAGTTTTCCCAACGCCCTTGGCCATCAGATATACCCAACTTCATAGATCAATTGCAACCACTCCCACAGATGTCCTCCACGAACCCCCGGTCTTGAATTGAGACAAGTCGCCGCCTCACATGAGTCTATACAGTTGCCATGTATATGAAGGGCGGGGTATCGGTTCATGCCAATGATGTCAATCCCGCAAGACCTAACGAAGTTGCCTTTCATATTTTAAGGTATTTCGAATCTCGAATCGCTCTTCAAGGTATGATCTGTGCTCGAAATAATGTCGAGGAATTCCAATTCAGCTAAGTGAGATCCTTATTAAGCTACCTATGTAACCTATATGTATGTAGTTTGACGTTTTCTCGGAATTCCAATCTAGCATCTGCATGAAACTGTTCAAGTAGCTAGTCACAGAAAGCCCCGCGCTTCTCTCATTGCATCATCCCATACATATAATACATGCATAGCCGGAACCAGGAAAAGAAACAGCCCGGATCTAGTTCTCATTGGTCGCCCAGGCGCATCCGATGGCGGTGATGAAACGAATCAGCGGTTTCCAGACCGGTAGGTTAGATACATAAGCGACCTAATTACAGCAAGTGTAGATAATACTTACTTGTATACTACATGGTTGCCTATTATTATGCCTGGTGCCCGGTAATCACCCCCGCAATAGCGATTGATTGTCTACGCCGTAATCTAGACACCTGAATGAGACGATATATACCTACGTTCAAAAGCAAGCCGCCACTCAAGCCACGCACACGAAAGAAATAATCGTGAATGTTGAATGCTTGTCATTCGTGGCAAATAAATACCAGTCGGCTGTCATCGGATAGAACATCCCACCGGTCGAATTTTGGGGTTCATCATAAACTACACTACATAGAATCGAAGATATTCGCTCTGAGAATCTAATTGGCTATGCGCTGACGGCTGTTACTCTTAGTTCTCAGATCATGGGGATAGGAGGGTAGGGTATCACGCTGATGCCGAATGTGGTATCGGCATGCGGAATGAAATGCAGGGACAGGGGCTTACTTCTCCGCGCTGCGATCTGCAAAATACAATACTCTACGTACTTCTCGAATTTTATCTCGTTAGTAATCGCTTGCTTCATTGTGCGATTATTGATTTACTCATTATATAATTACTAATTCAAGCCGAGAAACCTCTCGGCTTCGGCTTCGGCTTGAGCACGGACTACTGGTAGGTAGAACAAGTCGTTGAATCCTTCAGGTTCTTACTACTCCGCTAATTAGACCCTGATTCTAGGTGCGCCTTATCTCGAGATGGCTGACACCATCCGAGCTAGAGAGACGAGACAAGGAGTGACTAGGTTAGCATAGACGGATACCTACCTCGCATACATAGGCTAGTCTAGTCGCTTTTAAGCCATCATTGCGGGCGGTTCGGCCGATGTCGTCAAGGTGAAGGGCGCAACGCAGTAATGCCGGACTAATAAATATACTACAGAAAAGCCGGTGTCAAAAGTTTCTGTCCAATGGCAGATCCCCGCCTAAACAACAGGCGTGGACGACCCGACTGGGTTTGCGGGCCGCAGCCAGCCGATGCAGGCGGGTTCGTTCACACACCCCTTGTTCGACCCTTAAATAATTAGAGTTCGAGTCTCGAATTCTCGAATTTTCAAACATATTTTTTTTTATTTCCCGTTTCTCTCTCTTATAGATTATTATTTCTCCTCACGTCTGGTAAGATATATATATATATATATATGTAAACGCATCATTGGCATTATACGTTTTCTCACTTGGACTAAAACATCAACCCCCAAGATGGACGAAACCCAGCCCCTGCTGGCAGAAGTCCGCCTCGTCGACCCTGAGCGAGGCAGCGGCAGCCATGAGGTTTCGCACAAGGACATCGTCGACTTCAATATCAACGGCGACGCCGAGAACCCAATGGAGTGGCCAACACCATATAAATGGGGCATCGTGTTCCTGCTCGCCTTCACGGCGTTCACAGTGTACGCCGTCATCTCATCTCATCTCATCTCATCTCACTACTACTGTCACTACTTAAAGCACACTCGCTAATACAGGACATATAGAACTTTCACATGCATCTCCGTGGTACCCATAGCAAACCACATCGTCTACGACCTAGACAACGGACACGTCAGCAAGTCCGCCAGCGTCCTCCTCGTGACGATCTGGGAACTAGGCGAGGCCGCGGGCCCCTTGCTCATCGCGCCCCTATCCGAGGTCTTCGGCCGGTATCCCGTCATGAACGGGTGCAACCTCCTCTTCATCCTCGCCACGGCGCTCGCTGCCAGTTCGCAGAGCACCCCGCTCTTCATCTCCGCCCGCGCGCTGACCGGCCTCTCCGTGGCCTCGAATGTGCTCGGCCCGGCGATAGTAGGCGACATGTTCGCGTCCGAGCAACGCGGCTCCGCCATCAGCTTCGTCATGCTGGCGCCGCTCATCGGGGGTTCCCTGGGCCCCGCCATAGGAGGCGCGATCGCGGAGACATTGGGCTGGCGATGGGTCTTGTGGATCTCGGTGTGTCTCGCGCTGGCCTGCGAGATCGCGTTCTTCACCTTCTTTAGCGAGACGTATAAGGTTGCGGTGCTGCGACGGCGGGCTAAGAGGTTGAGGAGGGAGACGGGGAATCCGAAGCTGAGGACCGTGTTCGATGTCGATGATGGGAAGTCGAGCCTTCATAAGATCTGGGAGTGTGCTGTGAGACCTGCTATCGTCCTGTCTGGCTCCAGCGTCTTGCAGGTTCTGTCGCTGCACGGCGCTGTCTCGTTTAGTTATTACTATGTGTTTTCTACGACGTTGCCGGATATCCTGCAGCAGTTATATAATCTCTCGGCGGCTGCGTCGGGGCTCGCATTTTTATCATTTAGTGAGTGGATTTTTCATTCGCTGGGCGACGACATCACTAACCAAGAGCGTAGGTATCGGTTCGATCATTAGTGTGATATTCCTAAACGTCTTGCTTGACAAGATATACATCAAACTGCGCGACCAGCACAAGGGCGCAGGGATGCCCGAATTCCGGCTACCTATCGGCATCGTCGGGGCGTTCGTGCTCCCCTTAAGTGTCGCGGGGTATGGCTGGGCTGCGCAATTGCGACTGCCTCTGCCGGTGTTAATGTTCGCGGTCGGGGTGGTAGGCACTGCACTGATGCTCGTGTATCTGCCTCTAAATGCGTACGTCGTCGACGCCTTTGGCCTGTACGCCGCCTCGGGAATGACGGCCATTATCGTTTCGCGCTGTCTCATGAGCACGGTTCTGCCGTTAGCCACGGACCCTCTAGTCAGAAGGTTCGGCTGGGGATTAGGAGTCTCTGTTTTGGGGGGCATTGGCCTTCTCCTGGTGCCCATTCCTATCTTAGTATTTAGATACGGGTCACGATGGCGGCAGTTGTCAAGATATACAAAGGATGAATAGAAGCCTTTGTGTGACTTGGACTAGAGATAGACGAGCAACGATATTAAGTTTATTCGCGTATTACGATTGCTCAGCAATCCCAGGCATATGGATAGGGGTTGTTAACGCTAATTACATAATGATAATGATAGTCTGTGAAGCGCTCGACGCTCGTAGCGGCAGCGAATTGAAAATACACCGCTATTCAGTCACGTCTTCGAGATAGAGCAAAATGATAGCTATGTTATCAATTCTTTTTAAACAGACGATTGAATGTGCTACAGCCCTATCCATATTATCAAGTGAAGTGTTGTTGTCTGGTGGCAACCAGCTCGAATTTTCACAGGAAGTTTTTTGGCCGCCGAAATTCATCGCAAGTGCGTGTGTGCCAGAACTGGACCTTGATGAGTCTCCTCTTCATCTCATTGAGTTTGCAGTCTATCGTATTCGCCAGCATAAAATCGCCAATTCGTTTACCATCGGCGTGATGGCCGGAATTTTGGATCCAGGTTTCGATGCGAGTGGTCAATATCTCAATTTCCTCTTTGAAATTCGATAAAATAGTAAAGGAGCGAAGGTCGGCATTGGTAGAGGCTATACGTTCGATAGTGCCCAAGGCACGAAGTATAATCAAGAAACGAGAGCCATGCGCTGTTTCCAGGAGGCCAGCATCGGTTGTACCGCTGGCATTGTGTTCTGACCCATCACCGACGAAAATTTCCCAAGACTCCGCAGGAGCCACGCATTCGTGTTCCTTATTTAGTCTGGGTGTTAAACTGCGTCTATGACCACCGACCCGAATGACCACGGTCCCAAAATAGGGCTTCATAGCCTGTGTAATGGGGTCTTGCAAGCAGAGCTGGTTGACACGTTTTGTCTTGTTGTAATAGATAAGGTCGCGCCCTGGAATGTCCCTGAATAGCCCATTTTCATTTGGATCAAACAGCCGAGGGCCTCGTGTATTCCCTAAGCTCTTGCGGCGCAGTTCTTCCTTGGTGCTATCGAAGCTGCCGTCAGCGCTGACTTCTTCCTTTTCACTCCAGAGAGGTATTATGATATCCCTCAACGGGACACTCACTTGTCTTGGTGGTCCGGCTTCGACGGATGGTCCCAAATGTAAGAGGTAGGTGGTCTCGTTGCAGATGGCATGGCAACGATGTACAGCGAGATCGGCAATTGGCTCAGCTTCGGCTTCGGATAAATTGCGATTGAGAGTATATCTAAGGTGCAGTGAATTTCATGAATCTAACAAGTTCGGGTAGAAGTTGTGCGAATTTCTGCAGAGTAGATTGCGTTGGTTTGGTCTGAGATTGATGTGTGTCGTTGATGGGGACTAGAGAGCAACGGCCAGCCGAATTGCTAAAGCCAACTAAACATAACGGGCCCCTCTCGAGTTAAGACTTCCGCCCGATCAGTACAATGTTACTTGTTGTAGCGACCCAAAACCAAGCAGGTGTTCGGTATATCTAGGGAGGAAGGTTCCGCGTGAGATTTTAAAAGGGAAGTTGTATTACCGTTTTCTACTGAGAGAGAGAGCAAGAAGCAGAAAAGGGCGGATCCTGATACCAAAAATTTCATTTGTTTAATTCTGCGTACAATGGGTTTCTCAAGAATTAAAAATACAAGAATGATAATATGAGCAGTATTAATGGCAGAAGCGCTTGTGAACTTTACTACAATCTGTCGCAACCCGGAAGCTACCAATGACGACGCTCTTGTTCAATATAATTTCGTGACAGTACAATATTTATAAAAATATCTGATGGTTTCAATCGTTTAGTGTACAATTGGCGTAGCAACTTATCAACTTCTCTGCTTCCTTGTGCTTGGTCCCTCATTAGTTCTTTATTGAGAGCGTAATGTTTGGTCATCACTTAAGTTCTTGTGAGGCAACATCAAAAGCAAGACTTTCAAGCTCGTTGTCGCAGAGATAAATAGAGACATATCTCTCTGTAGCTTGGATACGAACCCTCCCTTTTTTTTTAATTTATAAGCACTAAGCTAGAGTTATTGCGAAGACTTAACACCTATCTGAAGTCAATGTGTATTACGGAGTAGATGTTTGGGGTATTCAGCATGCAAGAAACCATAATCAAAGGTGTCGTGGTATCTATACAGTGGTGTCTTCCAACCCATGAGTTGTGGTTTGTTCATTAGATGTTCTCTCACATCCGTTATACTACTTCTGCTCTGCATTATGATAGTGCGTGTTTATTACGAATTACGAGAGGCGAAGTCCTCCCTTCCACCTAGCGAAAAATTCGTATCCAATACCGAGACCAGCCCATTGTTGAGTGAGATCCCTTAGTCGTCCTGTCCATGGTTCGCACGCACCTGTCCAGCAAAATATACATATCGAGCAGGTCGACACGAATGTAAACCATCAATCTGTCCCCAACTTCCATAGGCCATCACCAAGGTAATGCGCGTCCTCGATAACAGGCCCTTTACCCTTATCCTTCACCTCCTTAGTACCCATGACCAAGAACCCAACAGCGCACGCCTCCGTTTTCCCCTCGGCCCTCACAATGACAGGCTCGCCCTTTTCCAACTCCCTCGTCCACCTATCGTCCTCGTCAAGACCTTCTCCAGCACCATCTTCCGCGCGGACGGTAAGGATCCCGCTAGGCAGTCGTCCGCCGGCCGAAGTCAGGCCGGGCGCCATGAGTGTCGCGCCCGAGAGCACGAAGCGGATCGCGCCACGATCGATGCGTATGCTAGGGAAGGCCGCGGGGAAGCGATGAACGAGCTTGAGGTGCGGCAGGAGCGTGGCCGTGTCCTGCTGGAAAAACAGCGGTTCCCCGTCTAAAACGTACAAGGTGCATCGGTCGGGCAGCTTCATGGCCTCCAGCGACCCTTTCTTTGGTAGTATCTCATCGATGTAGCGGTGCAGGAGTGGATACGTCGTCAGCAGCGACTGCCGGAGAGATCGCTGTACCGACGATTTTAGTTTCGACTTGGGGGCCGTTTGTATCCTGGAGAGCATCGGAAGAGTCCGTCGTCAGTCAGTCTTGACCAACCTGATCTTTTTTTTTTTTTTTTTTTTAGGGGTGGTAGTGAGACAGGCGGGGTTCTCGGGACAGCACATTTCCCTGTTGAGACATCGGTGTGATAAAGTATCGATCGAGATGTCGCGGCTGCATGTTTGACTGGTGTAGAATCTGGGGAATCAATTGACTTACTCTTTCTTGAACATCTTGGCGGATCCGGCCAGCGGGAGGAGTGCTAGACGGTTGACTGTGGTACGAATTGGTAGTATGATGATGCTCTGGAAGCTTGTGAAAGTTGGAGGGGCAATTCTAGCAGTAGACTTGCGAATAGTCGTGCCCCTCATTGCCATATTAGGGCGAGGGGCAGACCTGCCAAGTGGGGTCTTTCTGAGAGGCTAACCTTTTCTGCGATAGCGCCGGCGGAGGTCCAGGTCTCCATCGTCATACCACCTTTTCTAGGCTCCCGTGACAAAGATGAAGGGTGAAAGGTCAGGGAGGCAGATGAAGAATACACATATACACAATTTACTAAACGGCCTGAGTGGGACATATGCGATGCATCATAAGATACGGTCATGGTAAAGTCGGAATTGTGGAAATCATTCTTCGTTATTCGTACAGGTAGCGATTACTCTGGCCATTGATCTTTCTCATACAATCTCCATCCTCCCTCTTATCGGCATCATGGTCGCATTATTATTATTGTATCATCTGAGCGAGGAGTGTCGTTGTAGCCGGTGTATAGGTGCGGGATGCAGAACAAACTTAGCCGTGGTTGACGTGACTGACAGTACCGTCCTCTTTGCAATGAACATTAAGTCGGTCCGGGCAGAAGTCCTTGGTCACCATCATGCCAGGCATAATTACGCGAGATTGCTGCGGTAGGTCTTTTTTGCAGAAGTTCTGTATGGCGCACAAACACATATGTTAGGTGGTCCTGTTCCGAAAGAGGGGAAACAAGAGGAGGAGAGCAGCCGAGGGTGTACTGACGGTTTCGCTGTGCGAGTTATCGGACAGAGTCTTGCCAACTAGCTTGTTGGTCCACTCCTGGGTGAGATCCCCCTTAGAGTTGTCAGTGATTCCAGGAACGACGAGAGGCATATTGCTGTTTTTTTTTTTTTCTTGGATTGTTTTCGTGATGTTTGTAGGCGATGGGTGTTTTGATTTATTAAAAGGAGAGTTGTAAACGAGGGGTTCGAAATAACACTGGTTGGTGTCAAGGCAGGGCCGCGTAGCTTCGGAAGAATCGCCTTTGCAGTGACGTCAGCTCTAGATCGTACCTGTCCTACCTCAGGCAAACCACCTTGTTGGCACACAATCCCACAGTGTCTATTTAGTATCGCGTAGCACATTCCTCATAAGGCAAAGGCGAGAAATTAGGTAGCTATATCCTATTATCTCTGTCCATTTAAGATAATCTTCTATTGCTCTATCAAGAATTCAACCTTGCTCATTACTACGCGTATATTTTGCTCTATATTGTTGCAACGAGTACTCCAATTTAATAAAAAGTGGTCATGTACTCTACTATGTACTCCGTACATGCTATTGAGTTTGTACAAGGTCAAAGTATCAGAAAGCCTTCTCCCGTGCAGTACTGCCCGTGGGTCCCACCAATGCCAAGTTGCAAGTCTCATGGTGGTATATGTAGACGTGAATCTCTTGTCATACTTGTACTGGCTAACACAGGGTATAGATTCTTGACGCTGAGATGAACAACACCTTACTGTAGTTATAAAGTTATGAGAGCTTTGTCTTGACGATGCACTGCTCAGCCATGTTTTTTTGCCGATATATTTAATAAGGAAGGGTAAAATCATAGCATCTGCAGACAGCTAGCCGGTCAGCCAAGCAAACAAATAGCTCAGCAGATAGGCGATAAAGTCTAAGTCGCTCGTGTTGTCTCTGATTGGCTGCTTGACTATTGAACGACCATATTGTCAGGGCCATGGCGACAAGTGAAGCTGCCCATCTATGTATCATCTTTAAGATGTGCAGCGGCGATCAGATCTGCTCAATACCTAGATAACAGCGGGTCATTTCAGCTGAATAGGAGATGGCAACAATTACTAGCTGCCCCCCTTTTCAGCACCGTGTAGATAGAATGCGGGATAGCGGGGTTAGTGGTTCCACCAGACGGCCAACTTAACAGTACGTACCGCTCTAAGATGCTTACTTATACTTCCGTGAAGCTTTCGATGCAACGCTATGGAGCTCCTTAGAAACAATAAAGAAGATCGTCTAGAAATATCCTCCGCGTCCGTGCGATTACGTTAGGTTGTTACTCCGAGGCGCGCCTACGACACCAGACGGACCCAGAATAATAATACAATGCAGTCCTTTTGAACGACACACGACCACAATCGAGTAAATTCCGTCCAAGTTGAAACGCGGCCCTACTGTCCGCTCAGTGGCCAAGCTTGTCTAGCTTTAGCACCGAGGCTGAGGTCGAGAAGTTGAGCTTATAATGGTCATAGACTTACTTACCTTCCTTGCGCCGAGTATCCTCACATCAGCATTCATAGGCTTCGCATGATGATGATGCGATCTCGGAGTAAGGCGAAGATCAGACAAACATGTCTTATCCGAGTGTAGCCTTCCAGCATCGGTTCCGAATGGCCATCGCATAGAGTCTCTAATACCAACAGAGGCAGAGGGCCAGAAATGCACATGAGAGCTAGCCACACACGCCTTAGAACACGATAGCCTCGAGTTGGACGATTGGCGGTTATTTTGAGCGCAAGGAGAGTAAAGAGGGTATGTGAGTGCATCGCATCTTGTATGGGCGAACGACGAGTTGTCTGTTATTAATAGCATTGAAGATGAAGATAGTAGCGTGAGATTAGGTAATACATTATCATGCGATCGAGCATACACACACACCACCACCACCAACCAGAAAGACTCATCTCATCGTGTGGGTGTCTAGATACGTAATATCCCGAACCAATTATTATCTGATCACGATTGCTTTGGGGTCCGCAACACACGTGGCTGACATAACATCTCAAATCTAGCCCAGGTTATCGAAGTCCTATGTCGGCGGATGGTTTGAGCTGCAGCGCAGAAGGATCATGCTGTGTCAAGTCGGCATGATTTGACACATAAGCACAGCCATGATGAATTTCCGGACCGGGGGGTACTGTATCGGTGATGGGATCGGAGTAGCTTAGCTTGCGCAACAGTTTTTCACCAATCATCGGCCCCACGTTTTCTGTAGTGGGTTGTGTTTTGAGATCTAGGACTATCTATTCTATCTATATATCAAAACAGACAGACAGACAACGCACGACGTGTACCTCGGTAGGTACACACATAGGGAGGTACATACATAGGGAGGATGCGATTTAGTTTAGCAATCCGTTTTAGAGCGACACTTCTGAAGCATGTTGCATCTCATTATGACTGACGATTGTGACTCCGTGGGGAAGATAACATGATCTATTATTTTTCTTCTGTTGTTGACCATTGACCGTTAACCGTTGAAAATGAGAAGCGAAAGAAGCCAAAAAAGAAATAGCCCTACAGCATCCCGCCCGCCAAGCTGACAGCCTTGGCTGGCTACGATATCCATACCTACTACATACCTACGCATAGGCAGGCATGCTAAAATAAGCAACGACGCGCCTAACGCGTGGAGGAGTCAGCCTCAGCTAGGTGACAGAAGCGGCATTAGCGGGCCCAGCTACATACCACCTGTCCCGGCTGCCGAGCGTGAGTTACTATAGCGCAGCAGTGGCAGGTAGGTAGGTAGGTAGGTAGGTATGCGAGACAAAGTCAAATCCTCATGCGCTATAATGCTATCTATGTACGCAGGCAGGTAGTCCGTGCTAGCTAAACTAAGTAGCTAGCTAGGTAGCTAGACCTACATGACCAAAGGACCCAAGCCCCCCTCAGCTCACCAGGTTGGGCACGGAATGGAAGACGGTAGGGCTGGCAAACTGGGCTTTGGCGTGGAAATGAGATGAGATGACGAGATGAGGCTAACTAACACAGCTTACATAGCTAGGTAGGTAAGAAGGTCCTGCGCTGCTGCCGCCGTAATTATATGTTATACGACAGACGGGAAGATATCTATCTATAAGCTCATTCTTTTCTTGCTCACTACCTAAGCCATTCTACCTGCCTGGGTGGCCGCACTCGATCTGTATTTATCTACGTGATCCATATAGATAATATTTCTACCTATTGTTTATTTTTTTTTCTTTTCTTTCTATATCTGCATCTTCACAAATGTTCCAGCGGTCTGAGTGCGGACATAGCCCTGTGCCAGACTTTTGAAACCAAACGAAACGAGGCTCCTGAGAAGGAAGAGTCGAGCGGAAGCCCGCGAAACCGGGGCGCATCAGTCGAATCCTAGAGTAGGGCTGATTTATTATCCATCTCATCCGCCTCTCAACCCGCCTACCTATCGCAGCCGATCCGCCGAATATTCACCATGCATATACCCTCGAGCACAATGCCACGATTTACGCCTCTCAGCCTCCTTCTGATCTCATCATCGATGGCCAGCGCAGTATCAGATAGATCGATATGTGTGCGGCAGAACGCCCCCATATTAGCCGAGGCGGCAGCCTGTGGTGGCCGACATACACTACAAGAATGCTTCCTAGCCGTCCCGGACCTCGTCACGTTGGATGATTTGAAGAGCTGTTTCGTAGAAGGTAGCTGCACAATAGCGGAGGCGACATCCGAAGCCACCGTCATTCTCCAAAGCTGTGACGCGAGCGTCTCAGTACCGGAGCTACGGCGGCGTGGTCCGGATGCAACACCAGGTGAGCCCTCCTGTCCCTTCATGCATTTGGTTCCGTAGAGAAGGGTATGATGATTAACAAGGCAAACCTGGGATAGAAACGTCGCCAACACCAACACCAACATCAACACCAGCGCCAAAAGACAGTAGTAAGGTCCCGGGATCTATCACCACTAGCGGGATCGCCATTAGCATTCTGCTCGGGCTCGTCGTAGTCCTCGTGGTATCGACCCTCCTGTTCTACTATATTAAGGACAGGAGGGCCCGGGCGGTCGCTCGCGAGCAAGAAGAGGAAGAGAAGCGGAAGAGGGACCAGGAAGAGTCCGAGGCGAGGCTAAGGAAGCTTGCTCAAACCCAAATGGCGAGGGAAAGAGAAAGGCGCCAGCAGAAGGAGGCGCTGGACTGGGCTCACAGACGCGCGGCTATGGAGAGTCCGAGACCGGCTGAGAACCCGTTTGACGATAGGAGTGCCGTTTAAGAAGACGTGTTATCCCTCTTCTTTCGAGATGATTTCATTTCCAAGGTAACCTGGGCCTTTGGGTTACCACTTTAATGGCAAGATTTCCTTCCATTTCTTGACAGTTTGCTCTTGCTGTTAAACCCTCACGGTGGGAAGATAGGCCTGGCCGGTTCATTGCATTGGCGAGCGGAGTTTTGACATGGGCATATCACAACTTATATGCCCTCTTCTTGTTTCATATTTCAATATCAAATTTGTTTAAAGCCTTGTTGTAAAATTATCAAGCGAGTCTGTTGACCAAATAAACCACAGTGAATCCGAATTTGAAGCATATATAAAGACCACACTGCTCATTACCCTCTGGCGATGCACTGTTTCCTCGCTCTTGTATATGCTTTGTGATCTCTCTCAGTCATTTTTTTCAAATGAAGGCTCGTCATGGCCGACATGTGCTGTTTGTCGATATATCGTCGCCTTTTGGTCCATTTTTTGCTTGCGGTAGAATATTCCAGAAGAGCTGATCGTAACATTCCCTGATTGTTGTTGCGTGTTGAGTTCCCCTCATCGGACGTAAAAAAATTCGAAATCTGGTTGCTTTTCTCCACTCCGCACTTCTCCTCCTTTCCCTCCTTCGACTCGGTCTCTCGTATATAAAGCATTCCTAGCGACGTTCAACTCGATTTCGCTCCTAGCAGTCAGTGCAGTCCGTGGTCACAAGTGGCAACAGACGAAGGTCCAATATCACGCCGCGGACCGTGTATTCCCATCATCATCATTAACTTTTAGATTTTTCTAGCGAAGTATCCCAAGTCGAAGAAGCGTATACCAAAAAGAGCCAAAAAAGGGGGTGCGTCGAAATATGTACGGAGAAGAGAACACGAAAAAGAAAAAAACCGTAAGGCAGTACAAAATAGCTCGCGTAGAAAGTGTGTAAGGTTAACGCATGCAAGTATATCGGGGCAATGATAGCACAGCTCTGCCCCTGTTCGCCCATGTATCCCTCATCTAATTTATCCCCAGCCCAGAAAATCGTAACATTAAAAAGACAAAGTGAGAAGCCCCTACAAAGAACAGGGAGAGTATTCGAAAGGCTCTTGGAAGGTATGAATTGGCATTTATCGCCAAGTTATCGATGGGAAATTAGGCAGCAGGAGTAGTAGGGAGAGATGCCTCCGGTAGGCCACTGGACCAGCTCATGAATAGCAAGGCAGCGAAGAAGAGAGCACCGCAGATAACGCCTAGCTTGAAACCAGCCGGGTTGCTGCGGCGCACCTCATTGATGGTCAGTCGGGCATCCGTAGTCATCTGCTGCAGCTTCTCAGGGCCAAGCTTGTAGTAAGTTAGACCAGCAAGAGCGATCGAGTAGCCGAAGTACTGCTGGAGGGTCACCGGGTCCCCGAAGATCACCAAAGAGGCGACGACCAGCAAAATATCCTTCAGTACACCAGACATGGTAAGAACGACAGCATTAGTTTTGCCAATCTAATTAGATATTAGCATCACAATCATGACCAACCCGATACCCATAACTCAGCGGACATACCAGTAGCACAACGGAGACGTTAAGGAGGAAGGCAACAAATGCATTGGCAATCAGTGTGATTAAACCGACGTGGAGAATATCACCCGTAGTCATGCGGGGAAGTTCAATCAAGATTGTGAAGAAACCGTTGATAACGGCGCATGCAGGAGCATAATCTAACTATGAATTAGCTTTTGGTTTCCAATGTCAAAGTTCAGAGGTTACGTAGCACGCTGTGACGGCACAAATGATATGAAACCGCAGCGGACGCTTTAAAATAGGGAAAAGGCAGATAAAAGAGGCTGGCTGGTCCCTTACAGTACACAGAGACCAAGGGGTCCATCTTGAATTCGTCGGAGCTCAATAATCGCTGTACCATGACAAGTCGTAGTGCTTCGCAGATGATACCGGTGATTTGAACTAAATTATATGTTAGATCGTTTGCTCTGATAATTGTGACGCAAGTGAGTTCATACTGATGAATCCTAGGCCGTCGAACTTGAGCTCGCCGAATGAGGCAATAGCAACACCGATGACAATGGCGAACACGTTAATGAGCTTGTTCAAGCTTGGGGCAGCCATGCCGAAGGCCCATGTGGCAAAAAGGGTAACGACAGCGTTGGTGGCCTATCGCAGTTAGATTTAGATTTTCACTAATTGATAGCCGCTTGGGCAACTGACCTTGAGCATTTGAATGAAGGAAACACTCAGGTAGAGGTAAGCAAAGTTACCAAAGATCAAGCTCAAACTGAACATGATACCGATAGGTACAATAGCTTTCCTATTTTGCTGTCAATCGGGCGAACTTCACCTTTTTGGTGTTCGGTAGTACATGTAGACTCACATGTAGGTATTGGTGTTCATGGGCACCTTGTGACGCGAATCAAGCGTGGTGGTAAATTTAGCCATAAGCTGCGTCATCAGCGTAGCGAAAGCCATGTGCCATGTTGTCAAGAACAAAGCTGTCGAGCGTGAATGTCAGTCCATGTCCACACACGCAACAGCGGTACCAGGCCGTCACCTCCAATCGAGTGTATAGGCTGAACATTACTCACGATAATCTAAATTACCCCGTTAGTTAGTCTTTGATCGTTGAACAAGTGGCTTGGAACTACCGGGCCGAGGAGAGACATACCGAACTTGGCACTGAAGAGGACCCATTTGTTGAAAAGAATGACGCTGGAACTGAGGCCAATCCATAGTCTGCGGATAGAGTCAGTCAGCGATGCGCACTCGACCGCGGTCGTTCCCGTGAAGACGTAGATGTGAACTGTTCACGTACGCGATGTAAAATGCTGGGTGGATGCTTCGCGTTGGCGGTGCCACCCCGCCAACACCGCCCTCGAGCTTGCGCTCGTCGTTCCCGGGAGCACCCATTATGTCTATGAAGGAATTATACCGATCAAGGGACTTGTACAAGGGATATGAAGGACAGTTGGCAGCACTCTCAAGCTCGGCTCGTGGTCGTGGCGTGGTGTTCTCGACAAGAAGATAATAAAGTAGCACGGGGATTAAAAAATTCTTAAGGAAAACGAGATGGGACAGGACCCAGGTTTTTTTTTTGGATTCAAGGCCAGACTCGACATATGCAGATCGGTACTTGTCTATACGTGGTTACCCACTCCCCCATCGCCTAAAGTAAGCCACCCCTACCGTCTTCTAGTGCGGTGCCGGGTAGGTACAGCAGATACAGTGTTCAAGTACCTACCTAGGCAGTTTAGTGTAGTGTACCTGCAATACCCAGTATAGCCTAGTTGCCATTATGGTTAATCCCAGCTGAATAAGTACCTAGTGTACAACTAACAAACCACACTACCTAGCAGCGCGATAAGCGTCCTCAGGGTAGGAAATTAGGGGATAAAATTTTGAGCCACTTATGCTGGCGACACCCAGCATGCCCAGGGAGCGATACACAGCCTAATGCAAGAGCCCGCCAAGATTTTAATAAACGGGAAATTGGATGGACCCGTCCAAGTATACTACGTATATCCGTTTTCACGATCGACAAGGTGCTTTGACGTCAGTTGCGTTCTAATGTAAATAGCACTGATAGGGTTTGCAGAGTGGCCAACCGATAAGCCCCTATTTCCCCCCACGTGCTGTTAGCGTGATCTTTTCCAGCTGTATGGCCCAGGCTAGTTGGGATGGTCAGCGCCTATGTTTCATCGGGCAAGAAAAGGGGGAAAAAGGGATAAAGGGGGGTTAGCTAGAATTTGATACCGGGTAGGGTGTAGTGTACTTACCTCTGTTAGTACGCGTACGTACACTGCATGCTTCGGCCATCCCTCCGAGACAGAACGCGACGATGAACTGATCGACATGACGCGTTCCATCAAATCGAAACTTAAATTTTGCTTATGCTTCAAATTTACCTTTCAAATGCGCTTATTTCTCAGTACTTACAAACAACAACCGTCACAACGGTGACGGGATTGGGATGTCCAATTGGATAATCTCGCTACAAATGTAGATGATATTTATAACGTCGCACAATAGATAAGGAATCGAAGTTACCACCAGGTACGTAGGTACTTTCGGTCGGCATTTTAGCCTGGGCGTGGTACTGAGTAAGTATTGTGCGTAATCTTGATGACCACTTTACTTGCAATCAATTGAGTTTTTATCTTCCTAGTGGTCGCATACATGCAGAACCACGCCGGCATTCATGCGATGAACAAGCTCGCGCTTTACCCGTGACCGCGATGCATGCCGACACGCACACGTATCCGGGAATGTAGGGAGCGATATGGTCGAGGATGGTCTTATCGCTCTAATTCCAGTCGTGATCCTGCTCGCCGATGATATCATTGGGAGGAGCTGAACCCGGTAACGATAGCCTCCACATTATAGTATATATAAAGCGTCTCACTCTGGGAACAGTGTCAACCCGAAGGTGAAATAACGTATTGGACTTGAACATCAATACTTTATGCCAGCGCTTCCTACTACCAGACGTGAAAGGCTTGATTGACGATATACAATCTAATCTTTTCCCCTTTTCCCCTTTTCCCCCTTCACTTTCTCTCATTCGTAGAGCCAATGCAGAAGCAACCATTAGGAACCGAAAACTGCCATGCAATGATGAGGTCTTCAAAGAGTGATCAATGAGGCTGGAGGACCTACATCAAACCTGAAACCCTGGACCAGACGGTCCGTAGGGCTGAGTTCATTCCGCATTTCGACATATGTATTGAGATTGGCCTACGATACTGTCACACCTTCTCGGGAAGGTTAAGAGAGCTAGTCCAGGAAAGTGTCGTGTTACGAATTGCTTAGACCCATGACCCCTCACTCAAGACAAACCATGGTTACAGAAGAATTGATATCCCGCCTATTATGGTGAATACTATGTATGATTGCTTCGGAGCAACCTCGACGATGTGTTTGCAGATCTTCGCAAACTGAGGCGCTTCGGACAGTGAGGTGCCTTCAATACCCTATCTAGTAAGCCATCGAATATCTCCCAATCAATACCGCCCAATAGGCCTGTAAGCCTCACCGACACGCTCCCGAGAGGCTTGTCAAATCCACGATACCTACTACCCCTGCATACTGCCCTAGACTAGTACAGATGATCAGCAAAGAGTAGATAGACGGCCACTTCGAGATACAGGCAAGATCGGTCTAAGTACGATTTGATCATTGCTGTATGCGGAATAAGTCAGTTTGGACCAAATAGTCCGCGGCTCCGCAGTCCGGACCCTAAGGAGCCGTACAATGAGCGTTAGTGTACAAGACGGGGGGGTTCACGATCCTATTGTAGAGAAGCGGCGCAGCTTGATAGAGCGGCAACCCTCACGCTACGGAAACACGTCGGCCCGTGCCCGTAAGCCTTATTTTCTGGAACGTTAGGAGCCCGGGTGAAGTCTTCTTCTTTTCTCTCATACCTTTTACATACCGATTCCCCAGACAAGCGGTGGTTAGATGAGCTCGAAACACTTTTTGAGGCTCCTGTGTTACCAGTTTCTCTTGCGCTGCTCCAGGCTTAGTCAAGTAAAAGCAGTAGAGGACAGATAGAATTAAGGCTAAAGTCCAGATGGATGAATCTGCAACTGGTGTGGTTCCACAAACAAACAAACAAACAAACACCACAACGTGGTGTCTATGGGCCTTGTTCCTACGAGCTGAATGCAATCTAAGTTGCTTACCACCACACTACCAACCTGATGCCTCATCCATAATAGAAAACTTCATTAGAACCAGGCTACAAGTACTATGTCGAGAAGCGCTAACGCCAAAAATTGAGCCCAGGAGTACATGTACGCCAACTACAATTCCAGAGCCCTCCATTACCGACGTTTTTGCCTTTCTCCTGATTCACGACAGTCAGCATGGGACACCGCAAACAGAGAGAGCGATACGCTTATGTCATGCTACGAGGTTATATCAAGCTTTCCTTGCGTATGATCGTTCATGCATAGAGCTGAAGCTAGCGTCCCTAAAATGCAAAAGTTTTGGCCAGCTGCAGACCTATGCCATATTAGGCCAAGCCCATCCAGTAGAGCACGAATAAGATAGAGGAATCAGATGCTTGAGATATAATAACGCGGTATTAAGGCGGCATTAGCTAGGTGGGTTTGTTGGTCACAGTTGTGAGGATAGTGTAGGCATATTCGGGATTGAAGTAACAGTCTGAGCGGTCCGGACCACCTGCTCTAAGGACAAACCCCCTCCCCCTTTTGAATTCTACCTTATCTTCCACATATGAGTAACTTAAGATCGAGCGTCGCGTTTAATAAGCAAAGAACGGTTGCTTAATTATCACTGTTACACTATCATTTGTACACTCGGCAAAGAAAAGAGCAGCCCCTGTCAAAAAGTATAGAGGAACACGTTTTGTGGTCTGGGCCACAGCAAATTAACCGATTTGCCAGAAAAAGCACTTATCATCCATCACACACAATCTAGACAATTCCAAGGATTTGGTATTGGGAATAACAGCCAGGTTTGCATCATTAACAAATGGGAATAAAGCACCTCACAGCTTCCAACTATCACCAGGGCATATGAGCAAATCCCTAGCCATACAAAGCGTGTCATTATAAGATATCCGCTCAAGCTAGAACGATATGTCAGGGTCAGTGAGGGGAGCGCTCGTCATGTAGCAAACAGCCTTAATGGAGTGGCTAACATATGGCATTGGCATATACACGTAGAATACCAGGGGTTAAATAGTGACACAAAATCAAATGTTATATCTGAAGGGAGTAGTTTTTTCCTCACCGCTCATCATCGAACAAAGACAATCTCACCACATTCAAAGGGTCCAGGAAACAGATTAAGAGTAAAACCATTTCACCCTAACCTTGTTTCGGGAGTCATCTATCGCAACCCATCAATCAATCTAGTTTATGATAGAATGCACAGGACTTTGTGAGATCTTTATTGAGACATGATTAACTAGGCACAGTAGTCGAATAGACATAATCCAGTCACAAATCACCTATTTCATGTACGCGTTTCCAGCAAGACCAACAATGCTCTTTATTGGCTATGGTACCAGACAAGGCGTAGAAAGCGGTCGCCTCGGTGAATCAATCAAGACTGCCTCAAGGCATCCAGATGGGACATTTTAACCCCTGTATGGGAAAGTGTCCAGCGCAAGTACCGAAGAAAAAAATTACGCCATCTATTGTACAGTGAAGTCGCGTTATGCTCACCCAGCACGCAACATAGAAATCCCTCAACAAAAGATGCGCGTGTTCCTCACGATAGGAGGCCTTTGTGTGTCTTCAGCGTGACCCCTGGTGCTGATCATAGGTATTATAATGAATGCCTCTTAACGAAATACCAGTCCATGTTTACTGGCCAGCAACGCCTACCCATTGACCAAAATGGTCAATGGCGCATTACCCTAGTGCTAACCACGAGAGTATGGTATGCCTGCACCAACAATTGGACTACCGATCTCGCCAGGCGCACCGACATTCCTGGGAAACGGACCATTCCCAGAACCACCATTCATTTCATACCTGATAGCAACTTTGTCCTTGTTGTCACGACGGATATCGAAACTACCACCCCCATTTTGCGGGGTTCCCAGTGTTTCGCAGATGTCGAGCAGTTCCGCCTCATCTATCGACTCTGTGGGAGAGGGGTTGATAGAATCCACATGCCCTTTGATGGCAGATAGCTCGATGTAGCCTGCGGCATCGGCGGCATAGTCTTCCAATTCTTTGCAGGCGCGTACAAGCAACTGGCGAATAAGGACAGAACGGGGTTGTGCTGCTCTGGCCATGTGAGGTGGGACACCGAATGCTCCATTGGGTGGCCAACCTGCCATATTGACTGGGTTATGGCCAAATCCAGATGGTGGTGAGAATATAGCCGGGGCACCCCAGGTTGCGGCGGGAGTTCCGTAACCAGAGTTCACAAATGGCGCACCATGGAATGGGGGTCGAGCACCAGGAGCGGTTGTGCTACGATGAGCCGTGTCAAAATTACCTAATAATGGCTCATCCGTATCATCTAATAGAGCGCTGCTGCCAAGGTGATTGCTCATATCGTCAATATCTGCAGACATGTCATGGCTTCGTTGGCCATGAACTACGCTTTCTGGCCGGCCAATCGGTGTTGGCTTTCCAATGGGCAAAGCGCTCGGCGGATTTGTATCGAAAGATGTAGATCCTTGACGTGAATGTGACGGAGGGTAGCCGGGGGCGTTTTCTGGAGGAGAAAAGCCACGGTGCAAGCTCTGCAGGTGTGGATCTACTCCTGGCTGGGAAAATCCTGGTGGCGGTATGTGAAATGGTCGGCCGCCCGAAGGTCCACCCAGGCCCGGAGGTGGCACCGGCATACCATGCGCGCGAAACTGACCGCCCATCGGTGGAAATATGGGTTCCTGCATACGGGGGAAGCCTATTCCTATCGGTGGAATCCCTGGAGACATTTGCATCCCCATCGGCGGCATACCCATGTCAAAGGAGCCCTGTGGAAGACCTGGTGGACTTTTCACGGTGCCATGATGGGGTGAAATAGGCTGAAGCGGAGGAGGCCCATTCGGCTGTATCTTGCCTGGTGGTCCGATTGGCCCTGGACTGACGTGAAGAGGACTGAGAGCGTGAGGTGATGCCGTCTGGCTTGGACCAGATGCTGAGTGCGATGCCTGGGAAATAGATCGTGTGACCTCCTGAGAAACTGAGCGTGGCTTCATTGGTGTATGAGCTAACGGCAAGGCTGGCGTCGCGACTGGAATTTGGGGTGAAGCATGATTCGCTAGAGGCTGCTGAGGAAGAGCGGGCATCGAAATCGGGTGTTGCTTCTTCGCGGGCTGTATTGGAATAGGGGCAGCGATTGACGGAGGCTTCACCGCTGTCTTCTCTTCCTGTCTTATCTTTTCTTTGGCCTCGCGATCGGCTTTAGCCTGGGCCGCCCTCAACTCCTTTTCTCTCTTATCCTTCTCATGCTTCTCCCGCCGTTCGCGAGTCTCGCGTTCCTTAATCTCGCGAGCCTCTTGTTCTTTCCGTCGTTGTTCTTCTTTCAACTTCTTTTCGCGCTCCTTCGCTTCCCGAACTTTTCGTTCCTGTTCGGCTTGCCTCTCCTTCTGCTCATGCGCACGACGCTGTTTCTCTGCCTCCTTTCGCAGGCGGTCCTCTTCCTCGGCTTTCTTTTGCGCCTCTTTCTTCTTGCGCCTCTCCTCCGCCTTCGCTTGGGCCTCCTCTCTTCGCCTAGCTTCTTCAGCCAGCCGGGCCTGTTCCTCGGCAGCCTTTTCAGCCTCACGTCTCGCTTTTTCTTCCAGGGCAGCTTGCTTTTTCTGGAGACTTTTTTCCTTGCGCCTTTGTGCATCTTTCTGCTTTTTAGCCTTGCGTTGGGACTCTTGAGTTTCTTCCTGCTCAAGTTCCTCTAGCAGTTTCTCTTGCCGCTCCATTGCGACCTTTTCTCGGTAGGCTGTTAGCACCCTCTGTTCAAACATGCGCGCGGCAAATATTTGGAACATTCGGCGGCCCTCCTCCATACGTTGTTCTTCGGTCATCTGATCCTGTGTAATTATTAGCAGGTGGATTCTAGATTAGCCCCTATTCAATTACCTCTTCCTCGTCGTAATCTTCCTCCTGGCTTTCGTACTCCTCGTCCTCTTCATCTTCCTCGTCGTATTCCTCATCTTCTGGAGGACGGTTGTGAGCATTCGATAAGCCGCCCCTTATGTTATGAGTGTAACCACCTGGGTAGTGAGTGGCGTCCTCTTCCCGGGCCATTCTACGCTCAGCAAGCTGTTCCATCATCTCGATAAACTTTTTGCCGTCGTTTTTTAGAAGATCGTCCGCCACGGTAAGAATGCCGCCTAAACGTGTCAGTCAAGTCTATTAGGATTAAGGATTGAAGACCACTAAGGGGGCGCACCCTTCACTGTTAGACTCTGACCGAAATTGAAAAAGTCGTTGGGATACGTGTCACGAGGGATTTCCTCGGGCTCATCCTCTTCCTCCTCGTCTTCCAAATCTTCTTCATCACTGTACTCCTCATCCCCGCCTTCGAGTTCATCTTCGTCATTATCCAACTGTTCTACTATGTGCCCACGTGATGGGTGATGATTAGAGTACCCAGAAGGCAGTACTCCGGGCGGATGCAGTCCACCCATGGGTCCGAATCGTTCGGCAGCGAATATGGGCGGGCCATTGGGTTGGCTGTGAGGCCGGTTAGCAAAGGACTCCAGTTCTTGATAGTAAGCATCATAGAGTCCTTCTAGCTCCTCCTCAATTGCAGTGCGCTTGCGACCGCACACAGAGCAGCTGCAGGTATGCTTCTGCTGTTCCTTCATCTTGCGAAGCACGGCATCCTTCTCGACTTTTACGAGTGACTTCCGTTCATCTTCACCAAGGCCCAGCCAAAACTGCTTTATCCGTTCCCGCTCCTCGGGGCCTGAAGTGTTCCATATCTTTTCCCTAGAGATACCGGACGGGCGAGCGGCTTCAGGCTCCACAATAGGTTCTTTCTTTGGCTTCTTCTTCTTTTTAGACTTTTTCGATTTTGGCCCTGAGCCATTTGTTGAGGGGTGTTGAGCGTCCCTGGCGAAAGTGTTCAGGTGGCCATCATCGCTTTCCGTCTCTTCACCCCAATCGTCATCGTTGTACTGATTATTCCGGGCCGGAATTGGTTCAGCCTGGGGAACATGTTGATGAGTAGGTGGATGCTTGCGATTTGTGGTCGAGGAGGTGGGCAGAGGCGCGCTCGATGTTGATGCGGGGCTTGGAAGCCCGTTAGCAGCAGCA
The DNA here is from genome assembly GCA_022495085.1 of Xylaria sp. FL1042. Classification (NCBI taxonomy): domain Eukaryota; kingdom Fungi; phylum Ascomycota; class Sordariomycetes; order Xylariales; family Xylariaceae; genus Xylaria; species Xylaria sp. FL1042. The sequence continues at coordinate 275,672 of MU380156.1, forward strand.
GCCTGTTCCTTCTCAGCAGCCGCCTTCGCAGCAGCCTTTGCACGCCGTTTTTGCTTTTTCTTGTTTACAGTCACCGGTGGCTGGGGGTCGGAAGGAATCGGACCGTTTGTTGGCGCACCACCGCGCGAGGACGAGGTGGTTGTTGGTGATGGCTGGGCGGGCGGAGTAGATGCGGAGGACTTAGGAACGGATATATACTTGGTTCCATCCTTATTGGTGTACTTGGCCGTGGTTTTCGGTGTTGGCGACCCAGCCGCGACAACCGCAGGCTGCTGCTGCTGGTGGTGCTGGCGGTTGTTATTGGAAGGCATGCCGAGAGAGAGTAGGAATTACACCGCGGCGCGACCTGAAGTCATGTAGGGGGTGAGAGATGCTGACAAGGACAATCGGCGGGAGAATAGAATGCGCCCTATTGTCGGATAAGAAGCGCAACCAGCATTGGCGGTCGGCAAGGCACGGCAACCGCCACCACAGGAGTCACGAGAAAGCCAGCAGCCGGGCAGGCAGTGCAAGGGGTAAGGAGCGGGATAGGCTAGGCTTTGTTTAGCTCGGATGAAAGCCGCGGTAGTGGTGATTGGAGGCCGGTTCGCAATCGAGACGAGGGAAGGCCGTTGTTGGCTGCTGTTCCAGCGAGTCCGAACCGCGGGTTTCAAGGCGTCGCTGGCCTGGGGGCGGGTCTCCTGGCGGGACACACAGAGGGAGATACCTCTATAACAAAGATTGGCAACGCTCCGGGCAGACCTATGACGCCGTGCTGCTGTATTAACATGTACTGCCGTGTTCGGTCGGCCGGGATGTTGATGTTGTCGGCGTCGAGACAGAACCACAGCGTGTGGATTGGGTAGTAGGTGTTGCGGTGGTTGTGGTAGTGGTGGTGATGGGGACCTCCTGGTTGCCGCTGTCACTGCATCTCTTGCAATTTGCACCTGAAAAGAGAATGGGATGTACCGTTGTATATCTGTACACTACAATTTGTACATTGCCATTAGAAACACCACAGGCAGTCGGTACGTACCCCCTACGGCGTAGCTTGGCCGCCCGCCGTGCCGAATTAGCGCCCATCAGGGTGTGCAAACCCCCCCAGCTCCAGCCCCAGCCAACTAGCCTACGTGTTTCAGCCTCACCATTGTACCTACCCAGGCAGGTGTTTGTAGCGAGTGTACGTAGTAGTTTGAAGTGGCTGAAGTGGGTGAACAATCACGTGACTAGACTCGAGCCAAGTTCCAAGATTGTCTTTTGCTTGTGTGGTTGTTTTTCTTGTCGTTGTTCTTGTTGTTGTTGTTAAGCTAACTAACGACTTTTCATGGACGAGTCTGAGCTCCTTGATATCATCTGGCATGTTTCGAGTTAAATCATGATTCCACGTTTTCAAAGATCAGATTGTTAACACCCCCCAAAACTTATTATTCTTTTAGTGCTGCTACCACTGTTGTTGTCTCATGTCATATAATAGGAAACAGCTTCATTGGCATGGGTGAAAAGATTATGGAAAAGTCTTATTGTGGATGCTCTGAGGTGACGGCAGGCTCTGCCCAAGTACGTTTCGGTTGAGCCAACCCTAGCCCTCTACAAATCGTTCGGCATCCTTTAAAACCCCCATCCGGAGACTGAGCTGCAGGTAACATGGCTCCGAAAGTGGCATAACATCTGGCATACATCCTATAGAGTAACATATTACACAACATTTACCACCTTATACATCCGGTAGTTCCGCCATACTTCCTTAATATCATCTGTTCCTAATCCTAGAGTTCTGCAGCTGTTGGGGGTTGAATTTGGACCAAGGGATTTTGTCATTTTAAATCTAAAAAGCCAATAGTAGTCTACTCCACAGATACATGAGGGGAGCTAGATCTTGAGGCGCTCTTGAGGGAGCAAATTTCTAAACCGTGGCACAGATATTTATATTCGTTTAGGTAATCTAGTCGAGTCACTCAACTCCTCGATTATCAAATTGGGAAATACTCTTGCGATACAGTTGTATAATCACTCTGTCACACCTGTACCGCGCTAGATTTTAAATAGTGGTCGCGGACGCCGACAACGCCACTTGTAACGTAACTTCACGGTTGCGCGGCCCTGTGGGATAAGAACTCTTGGCCGTAAAATGTTTAACGTCTAACGTCTATTTTTCTTCGAATTAACTCTCAATGATCTGCAGGACTCAATTGGATTTGAAATGTGCTGTATATGGGGAGAATAAGTCAATGTCGACTGATGAAAGATATAACCAGATATGGTAGGGACTGGATACCAGGAGAACTGGGATCTATGGTCAGTTTACGGCCGGTATGTCTTATTACCAGCACTTATTTACCTGTGAGGGATGAGCAGAGCTGACTTGCAGGGGGCGGGCTAGGTACTTTCCCTAGTGGGCCGATGGGGTGCATAACCTACAGGCTACCCATCTCTCCCCTTAGGCTACCTACCTACTGTAGTCCTACCGGTAGACGCATTACCAGGTACGCCTTCACAAACCCAACCAACACCCAACCCAGTCTCTTTGAGGCTGCGTTGGCTTGCTCGATTCCAATATTTATTTTCATCTCTCTTGTCCCCCATCTCAAGAAGCCCTCGGATTGTGGTTTCTACACTTCACACAGATATTTACCATCTCTGTATTTTCTCTCTTACGAGTCTTTTCCCCCAATCTACTTCTCTGGAGTCTGTAAATCTGAGACAGCACTACTAAGTCTACGCCAAGCATCTAAGTACCTAAAAGTATGTACTTTAGTACCTACTTAAGTACCTATCTAGTACTTTGTTGCTATTTTTACCCATCTCTTAGCAGCAGCTGGGCACTCTGACGCCCTATATTTCAACATTGTATTCACCCATCAGTCACTTTTTAATCAATCCAATTCAACTCCGAGGGCGACAGATCGAGAGAGTTCTGTGTACTGTACATATCCGGTCGCTATCTACCTACTTAACAACAACAATAACAACAACAACAACAACAACGACACGACGACACGACGACACAACGACAACGCAGCCTGATACACAGCTCCCTCCTGTGCCATACGCCGACGTTGGATTCTCCACTCCGTATCAGCTAATAAATACCCAGTATTACTACTCTACGCGATTTCTTTGTCCGACGCTGCGCCTCGACCATCTTGTCTCTTCCTCCGTGCCCGTGCAAATTATTAATAATTATTGATTATTGCCATTTTTCAATTCTTGAAACTCCCAATCCCAAACCTACCCTCCACCTGTCCAACCAACCAGATCCGCCGCTCGCCCGCCCTTCTCTCTCGTTTCTCCAGCTTACCGTCTACTCGAGCCAGCCCGAACTGGTCTTGTGACGCTTCCTCTCCACGATAGGTTGGCTTCCGCCCGAGACTTGCAATGGCGTCTTCGACTGCCTCGAATGTCATTCGTAGGTATGTATAACCGAAATGTCGATGTTGATGTCGATCCAATGCCAATGCCCATAAACCCGAGTCCGCCGCTGTATGTCCTATGCCTGCTAGAGTTGTTTAACTCAAGGTTACGCATAGTCATACCCCATAGCTTTGGATTCTCCTGTCCTTCCTGTATTACTCCCTAGTCAATCTCGATTGCTATTGACAACAACCCCCCGGGGGACATCGAGCACCCTGCGGGCTGCGCCAAAGCTCGTTGCTCATACGATCGGAATGCTGACCACTGATCGACAGAAAGCTAGTCATCATAGGCGATGGAGCCTGCGGGAAGACCTCTTTGCTGAGTGTCTTTACGTTAGGATACTTTCCAACTGTAAGTTCTTTTGCTCTTCGGGGCATCTCTTCGCTCACGCATGCTGACTGTTTCTAGCACTACGTAAGCAATATCGAGAGACGACACCACCTACTACCTATAGTTCCTCATTAGCCGACGACACAAACACTAATCACCGGCTTTAGATTCCAACCGTCTTCGAGAACTATGTCACAGATTGCAGAATAGATGGCAAGTCGGTACAGCTTGCATTATGGGATACAGCCGGACAGGAAGACTATGAACGGCTGCGCCCTCTCGCCTATGCGAAAGCGCACATTCTCCTCATCGGGTTCTCGATTGACACACCGGATTCCTTGGATAACGTGAAACACAAGGTCAGGAGAAGTCTCCCTTTTGATTATTATTCCCCTCACGTTTCAACTGACTAATTGGCACAACAGTGGATAACAGAGGCAACGGAACGATGTCCCGGAGTTCCTATCATCCTTGTAGGCCTTAAGAAAGATCTTCGGGACGACCCGGTAGCAATCGAAGAGATGAGAAAGAAGAGTCTAAAATTTGTAACGGAACGACAAGGTGAAGCGATTGCTCAAGAAATAGGGGCACGCAAGTATCTTGAGTGCTCTAGCTTGAGTGGTGAGGGCGTCGACGATGTATTCGAGGCAGCCACGAGAGCTGCATTGCTGAATTTCGAGAAAGGCGAAGGCGGAGGCTGCTGCGTGATCTTATGAGGTGGGCCATTCGACACTATCGGCAATGCCTAAGGAGCGCTAGGAGGTGCCGTGAGCATCACCACGTTTGCTGTAAAGCATTATGCAAGAGATATGGGTGAAATAGTCGAAGAACTATAAGAATCACTCCCCAACGGTCTCGGTCATCTACTACGCCTATTCACTACGAGTACATATCGAACTCTCATTTCACCAGAATAATGAGGATTTCGAAAACCACATACAGCCAACCAACTATCTAGCTATTTCATGAGAACATCTTCAGAAGGCGACTGTATTAATCACGAAATCTGCAAAACTTAGCTCTTTTTTAATTTTGACGACTCCCATCAATCGACTCATAGACAGCGGCAGAGAACACCAAGGCACTTTGGGCTTTTCCTTGCAAACCGGACAGGAGCTGGTGAATAAAAAAAAATTGGCCTAAGGGGGTTAACAGGAAAGGCGAGGGAGATTACATCTTTGAACAACAACTACTACTACCACCACTATTACTTCATCAACTGCTAGCGATTACTCCTACGAAACATGACATCACTCATTGTATCCAGTCGCTGAAGACCAGCTTGCATCACTATCGATGCGTCATTAATCTATTACAATAACTATACCACTTTGCGTGTAGACTTATCCGTGATCGGGGCGACTAGGAACCCAATGTCTCTGCCTAAAGTGTCTTGGTACCTGCTTTACGTAGTGGAAACAGGATCTCAAATCATGACTACTACTACATGCTTGAAGTTGGTCAAAAAGTCAGGTCTGCCTAGTTGTGTCACAAGTAGAGCAAGTATGTTCGAGCACCCCATGATCTTAGTCGTCGCAGATAATCCGGAGAATCCTCGCGTAGATCCACATAGTCTATAACATGGAAGTTATTTCATTCTTGATGAATCCCCGTATTCCAAATCTCCTTGGAGTAATCGGTAGCGCTCTATCTACATAGGTAGGTTGTGTAATGGTGTAGTATATTGTAGTATATACAAATGCATCCATGTATACTATGTGTGTATGCCCATATGCACGCACGTACCCATGCTTCTCTATTCTATCTGATATAGGTACGGATTACTCTGCGGGAGAAAAGCATAGCAGCGGGGACTATACGTAGGGAATCGCTTGCTTTGGCTGGCATAGATACCTCCCAGCTGGCAAGACAGTTTGACGTACAGTCTTCCTGACGCTTCGTGTCTACCTACCACTTCTATACCACACTGTATCATCAATCCTTAATACCACCGCCACCTCATCCTATCGTATCGTACAGGCGTAAATACAGGGTAATGGAGGTTTGGGTATCCCGCCTCTAGCAGTATCCAAAACTATCGTATTGGCAATAGTGGGAAAAAAAAAATTTTTTTTTCTCCTTTCAAGGAAAGACGAATGGAAGAAACCACATAAACATAAGCATTACAGAATAATTAATAATCCTATCGCGTCCACTCGTGGTTCCAAGCCTGACGGGCTGGTGTCTCGGTCTGCGGGCGGGCGTACTCGATAGGCACGGTATTATGGCCGTAAATACTATGCTTCTCCATCGCCACGCGGTACAAGTATCCTTCCTCGCGGGTGCCGGGTCCGCTAGTATTACGGAGCTCCTCGCAGGCGTTATGCATCGAATTGTACATTCTGTTAATTCCCGTGCACGTTAGATCTCTATGTCTGTCTCGTACCGTACTGTACCATACCGTACCGCATAGTATATTCAAGTGTTTTCCAAGAAAAAAAGAAGAAAAAAAAAAGTCTTACCGCTCTAGTTCATGCGCCTGCCTCTCCCGCTCCTTGCGCTGGAAGAGCATCCACGCCCGGTGGATCGTCCAATGCCGCAGGGCGCGGTTACGGGCGAAGCGCAGAGGCGCGGGGACGGCGCGGGGCATCGAAGATTTGAGGTTCACGATGCGTGGATCTGGAGCCCCGGCTTTGTCCTGTCCTCTCCTCTTCGACGTCTTGCTGCCCTTTGCGGGGACTACGGACTTCGCTTCGCGGGGGGTCGAGATGTGGAAAGAACGGGTCTGGCGCCATTGTGGTGGGGGCAGAGAGGTCGATGAGGTGAGGGATGAAGGTGAGGCGCTGAGCGCTGTCACGCGTGGGATTGGGGAGGTGAGAGGAGAGTCTAATGCGAGCCTCGCGAATAGGCTGCGGAACGTCGGCGTCGACATCGTTTCAGTGAGAGTGGAGGGTCGGATCTCTCGAGGTCGGTCCACCTAGCTCGCCTTTTATTTACGCCCTTGCGGAACCCCTATACTCCTACTGCGGTAGCTAATGGCAGCGGCGGCGGCGGCTTTTTGCGGTTGTCTTCTTGGTTGACCTTGGATCGCTTGCGACTGTTCAAAACCTTCTCTTCCTTCTCCTCACAGGTAGGAGGACGCTTATTGGTAGTAGGGTTTCGGCGAGCGGAACTTGAACCGGCCTCTGCTAAAGTATACTGTTCAGCAAGCGCCTTGTTCACCGCGTTGCAGATGTCTCTGAGTTGTACGCTAGATAGTTTAGGTCCAGGTCCTATTGTGTTGTCCAAGTTTTGGAGCTGTGGAAAAGATTATTCAAGGTTAGCTCTGGCATTCGTTGCGCGGTGTGACAGGGATCATAATGCAAGTGGATACCTAGGTACAGTAGGTACCTACGTACCCAGTCCCCACAGCCCGGGGATATAGGGAGAATCTATGATCCCTTCCGCCACTCGCTGTACCTAGATAGGTACTGTACCTACTGATAGACACTCTCCCCCGTCATTTCAACCTTGAATCAAACTTCATCCATTGTCCAGCAACCATTCAATGCGCTTCGTCCACATTCGCCAGCTATGATGAACGGTGGAAAACAATAGGAACCCACAAAGAGGAATGAGAAAATCACGAAAATCAGATCAAGCAGTGAAATCATATGTACCTCGACCTTGTTTCCCTCACTCTGGTAGTAGATCAACATGTTGTCTACATCACCTTCTTTCAACTGCTTTGTCGTCTCCCCAGCAAGTGTAATGTCAACATGTTCTTGTGCCAACTCCGAAACACTATCTCGCCCCGAGTAGACTTGGAGGAAATCCTTGCAAAGCTTCCACCAATCGTGTTTATGAACAGTAGGTCGCTCGCGCTCTAGCCTGTTCATAAGCCACCCCATCTCCCGAAAAGAGGACATGGAAAGTGCAATTTGGTCCCTCAAAAACCTTGGATAGTTGTTCTTATGTTCGCCATATGTTCTCTTCCACATCTGTTGCAGGAGGCTTAGGCACTTAGTTCTAGCCGCATCGTGTCGAGTATCGAAATCAAAAACATGTACACGTTCGGCTATCGCAATCCAGCCGTTGGGACCCCGTCTCTTGTTTTGAGGGTCAAACCTTCCAGCAATAATTATCATTCGTATGAATGCAGGGAATGCGAATCTGGTAAATCGCTTGTATAGCTCGTCGGTGCTGAATGGAACAATGCCTTCCAAGCTAACCTTATATGTTTCAGCCTCTAGTCCGTCGCTGGGGCCGGCTAGCTCGGGGACATAGAACATGTATCCTGGACGAAGCCCGCCGCGCTCGATGGGATGAGGCCCGATGCGAACCATAGGGTCCCCTGGTCGATGTCCGAGGTACCAATGGTCGCGGTGGAGTGTGAGACTGGCCTCGAGGTTCCCAAACTGTGTCTTGTAGCTAGCCTTGCGCAACTTTGGGCGTTGTCTAGAGTGTCTTGGTGCCTGCTTCAAGTAGCTACTGAGGCTCAAATAATCTCCTTTAAAACTCTTGTGGGTCACCAAGCGCGTCAAAATACCCATACCTTTCATCGCATCAAGGACCGCAATGCCAATCCGGCGCTTCTCATCATCTCGAGCCTTTTTCTCTTCGATGATAGGACGGTAACGATCGCGCTCAGTACCACTGAGAGGCAGAAAATCAGAGTGGCGATCGTTCAAATCGAGGTAAGTACGCCAGATATCGTTGATTGCCGCCTTAAGGATGTACAGTTCCTCTTTAGCATCATCATCATCTGAGTCTTCGCCCGATTTTATACCACTAGAAAGAGTGCAACGGGACGGGGTTAAGAGGTAGGGAGAGGCACTTTTAGTAGCTTCGGCTGGTGACAGAGATCGGTCATAACCTGAAGGGACCGGAAGCCGAGCGGAGACGACGTCAGAGCGACTTTCCAGGACAGTATCGGAAGAGTTGTTATTCATATGACCCTTTAGGGAGACGTTACTCCGGATATCAGGACAGGTGGGGGCACGGCCAATCTCTCTTTTGGGATCGGGAGATCTCGTAGGCATGCCTTCGTTAGGGGAAGAAGAAGACGCGTCTCGGATGTCGTTTCCCTCCTCTGTGGGCAACATGACTATGGATAGTCGGATAGTCGTATTACTTTGATGAGAGCTAACTGTTGGCGACGATCTGAGGCGGTGTTAATACCGAATACTAATATCCAATATGATGAATGAGATCGGAAAGCTTTACAATCAGCCCAAAAGTTAGTGAGAATTGGTGGAGTATTGGAGTATGGATGTTGGATTGTCAGCAGTACCTGCTTGATGAGGAACTTACAATTTGTAGAGCTGTGTAGCGGAGACCTTATTAACAAGTGATCAATTTGCTGTAATATATGTATTAATTACTACTATCAGAGTTTGGCAACTCACATGTGGACAAAATACGAACGATTGTGAAAGTTTGCCATGCCTATTTTGGAGATCCTATTAATGGTTATAATGGCAAATATACATGTTGATTCTATTCTTGCTGAGGACAGAGGCTGTTGATGCCCATTGTCCTTGTAATGCATATAATGAAGGATGTACACATCATTCAAATGCTTACAATTCTGAACGCATCAAAATACGCTATACTAACGACGAACGAAGGTTCAGCTTACTTTCCAGTGGTTCAAAGCATTGAGAGTTACCCTCACATCAATGCCCACAATAAGGGTAGATGTGTTACTATTTCTGTGCTCCATGTTAAGTAATTATTATTTTGTACGCTTTCGAGTAGCTTCACGCCCTGGCATGATTAGGGTCGTCACGTAGCTTTCTTATCACCCTAGGAAATCCTCTGAACGCTTTTTAAGTTAGGGACTCGAAGTCTTCTGAAAATATATGGGAGGCTGGGGTCCCTACCACCCATATGCTGAACGTATATAAGATTCCTATACCTGCTTCTATTTGTCTCGTTAATACTGCAATAATGTTGAACTACCCTGCTTATTATTGATATGAAACGTCTAAACTGCTAAATTTCACCAACATGCTTCATATTCGTAGTTAGCATTGTATGTTCGCAGTCACAACTTCTTTACTAATATCATGTAGGGCACACTCTCAGTATCTCAACTCCATTAGGTGCGCAATCCCTTCGAACGCCTTTTAGGATGTTAAATCTTTTAGTCTATTATAGTCTATAACCAAGGTTTCGCCGCAACGTGCAAAATACGCTACCTAAGGGGTGCTGGCCGGCCGACCTTTTTATAGCTAAGGTTTGTACTACTCTTGAAATGCTCAGTTAATGGTCTTGATCCGTCACGTCTAATTATCATCTAATCCCGCTAAATTTTAACAAATATAGTTAACTAGCCTACTGCGAAAGGCGATTGAGACTTTTGCGCGATAATAAGCATCTATGTATACCCTAGATCTCGTATACGATCCTGACAAAGCTAACTCGACACGCATCAAAAATAGGGGGGTTTCATGTCATCGACTAATCCAAATATTATATTTTGCGCTTTTCATCGCAGAATGCCTCTGATATTAAGAGGCTAGATCTCGTGGGAAGTTCGCGCAGTTATGACTCCTATGTAAACTTACCGTTACGTTGTATTTGACTCCTTATTTCTTTCTTTCCTTTCCTTTATCATGAACGATGGTTCATTGACTTAGACCATATCTTATGGAGCTGGAACTACTGTATGACTCTGCTAAAGAAGGCCCTGTACTAGGGGTTAGGAACCAATAAGCACGATGCTGTTAAGCAGATCTGCTCGATTACATTAGGGTATTTACGTACTCGCGTTACCATAGGGTACCTATTTCCTAACTCGATTCACCGGGAGTGCCGGTCTTTTCCACCACTGGGTTCTTCTGTCTCTTATCGACTCCAACCCAGAGCAGATCCGGACGGCTATAGTGACCAACCACATCGATAAAATGTCTGCTGGTGACAATCATGGTTAGATCGAGGTCCGCGTACACGATTCCTTCAGTTGAAGGGTTCCCATCTCCAAGCGGAGGCGTTAGCCTTCTGCCGTCCGGCCCAATGACACAACTGTGGCCACCGCCAGGCTTCGTGAATAAAAGCCCATTCTGGGTCTGGAGTGTGTCAATGGCTTTTTGCTTCGCGACCGTAGTGCAGTGGAGCACGAATGTGCCACCCTCGACGGCATACGTCTGGGATAGATTTAGACAGCCTTCCGCGGATTGACCCCAGTGGATCGGGGACGCGATGCCGCCATGTGGATCGAGTGGTGGCCACATAGCAATGTGAACAGCCTCGCCCTGAGCGTATGTTTGGTACTTCAATAATGGTTGTGCGTGCTCCCAGCAACTCAGCGTTCCAACTTTTACTTTACCGATTTCGCCCTCGAAGTCTATCTCTACCACGCTGTTGAGATCAGGGCCGGAGCCATCGCCGAATATACTTCTCTCCACATGAGTCGGCTTGATCTTGCGACGCTTCAAAAGCAATTCCCCCTGATCAGAGATGATGGCTTGAGAAATATACAAGCTGTTCGTGGAACTGCGCTCGGCAAAGCCGAGAACAACAACAATACAGTTATCTTGGGCAGCTTGCAGAATATACTGCATTTCATCTGAATCGACTACTAGGGCATTGAGAGTGTACCGGGTAGACATAGCCGGGTCGATTGGCCGGCCCCTGAAGGATCCAATTCACGTCAGAATCGATGAAGCTCAGAGGCTAGAGGAGCTTGGCTGAACAAGACGGTCTTACCAAATCCATCCCGGGTATCCAGTAACCCAGACTTCTGGAAAGGCGATAAGCCTAGCACCATTGGCCGCCGCCTCAGCGATGAGGCTTACAGTCTTGTCAACTGTAGCCTCCAGATCAAGCCATTCTGGCTCTGCCTGGGTGACGGCTACACGGAGTATTGGCATATCCGTACGTCGCTGCTGTTATTTTTTCTCGACGGATTCAAAGCTACTATATTCGAGATGAGGCCTAATCATGGTATGAGGGGGAGAAGATTCGATGAGGGGTTGTCGCATGGCACTGCTTCTTTGGTAGACCACGCTGTTTGGCGCCCTTAATCCTTGGCAATGGGGAAGACCCCAGGTGTTTAAGTTACTTTGTTTCATCCCTGCACGGCAATGTTAGTATTGATGTAAGTATGGATATATAAGGGCCCGGGCCCAAGAAAACCACAGTGGTGACTTTATCATCAACCCGTTGATTTTTTTAATCAACGCGAAATGAATGGGAAACGTGAGACGCTGTGAGGACTTCTTAGCTACTTGGAAGCCTATTCTACTGATTTTAGCACAACTACTCTGCGGGGACTTTCAGTTACTGATATGTAATTGTATCTCTATTATATCTTGTTATTTAAACCCTGGTTTTCCGACTACTTATTCTTGGCAATCATATCTGACACCTACAGTATTATCCCTCCCATGTATGTCACCCATTGCACCTGAAATTATGCTTTGCACTGCGGTTCAACCCGACCTGTCTTTTCTACTATCTTGTGTGTTCCATGCGCAATAATCCACCATGGCTGACCCGCTTTCCCTGGCCGCGAGCATTATCGCGCTGACGCACGCTGCGAAAGTTGCCGTCAAAGCTTGCGAAAAGTTGAGCAGCCTTTGACATACGTCAGCTGCTGTCTGTGCCCTGGGCAATGAGATTGTCGAAGTTCGCCTGCTCGTCAGCCGCGTCGATAGCCTTCTTGTCGCTCATGGCCAGCTCAACGAGCGCGCGCAGAAGCTTGGCTTCCGTCAAGAGGACAACGTTGGCGCGCTACAGCGGCATAGTGACAATCTAATGCAACATCTACTTGATTTAGAGAACCTCAAGGTGTACATACTTTAAGGTCCCAATGGGGAGGCGAGGAAGTTGCAGTGGTTGCGTTTTTAGCACACCGTCGAGCAAAAGCAGCAGAACCTGCGCCAGGCTAAGCTTAACATGAGCAGCTCGCTCGCCGTCCTAACATCGTATGGCTGCCCATGCTTCAGTTGATATTCGCGTTAGATACTGACATCCTAAAAGTGAGGGTAATTTGCGGCTTCAACTCCAGCTGGAAGAACTCCAGGTCGTGATGGAGGAATCCGAGCGGCGCAATACAGCGCAGTCTGCAATACACCAAGAAACGCTACTCTCCGCCATTTCTCCGTTATTGGAAGCTCAGAACAGAAGCGAACAGACATTCGAGCGCATGGAGGCTATTTTTCAAAGCCTAGGCTTTGCTGATAAGACATCACACAGCCTGCCTGCCGGAGAGAAGAGTGGACTTTTCGAAATCGATGAGGGTCGCGGCAGCAAAGAACATTCGCTGTTGCCGGGGTCGAATAGCTCGTTCTCGGCCGTAAACATCCTCCTTTCAGAAATGCGTCCATGCAAGCCGCCGTGTCCGTGCCGCTGCCACAAGCCTGGATATTTCAAAAGTCCTGCTTTCCTTAGGACCACCCTAGGCCTCCTCTACGGCGGATACTTGTCCTTGCCAGCTCTAAAGCAGTCATGCGACTGGCCCAAGCTATGCGAAGGCTCTGCAGAAGGACGACTGTCAGTCAATTACGTTTTCCCGAAATGGTTTATGTCCAACGTCTTGTCAGTCCTAGTTCGCCTAACACCAGTCGGTACACCAGACCTAAGCTTACGTATGATGTGCGTGCGGCAGCGCATAGACGACATCTTCCACTTCGCTACTGATAGATATCTTGATAAAATGCACGACCTGCTCGTCTCAGGCAAGGGCTCTGTGATCTACATCACCGCCGAGGACGGGCATACACCGTTTGCCATCTTCCCCCCCCCCCCCTTTTGCTATGCTCAAAGCTGACAAGGAAGAAAAGTTACATATAGCAGTCCAAGGCAAACAAACTAAAATGTTCAAACTGCTCCTTAAGCACGGCGCCGAGCCGTATCTTGAGAACTATGATAAGGAAACGTCCTACGAAATCGTCTGGGACGACGACATCCTCGCCAACCAAGGCGTCACTAACCTAGCCCAATCCTCGCGAAAAGCTAAGTCTTTACTCGAATGTTTCCCCGACGCCGAATTCTGCCAAGAACGTCGACAATTCACAAAGATACATAAAATTGTATTGAAGATGTTGTGCATCGATCTCGAGTAAGAACTCAAGTTCGGCCTCTCCGCAATCGATACGTCCGACGCAGACGGGCGCACGCCGTTGTATTGGGCCTGTCAGCGAGGCGACGTCTAAGCCACAACCACCCTCCTTAAATACGACGCCGACCCGGATAAGACAGACTATTTGGGCCAAGGTCCTCTCTGGGCATCTATCAAGAACGACAACTCCGATTGTCTCCAAGCCCTGCTGCGTAAAGGCGCCAATCCGAATATCAAGGATAAATGGCAGCAAACGTGCCTCATTGCTGCAAACTTCTAATCGCCTACAACAAGGCGATGCTCTATGGAATGCGTCATGTGTGGTATCTGCACTATTGTATCTTGAATTCTCATGATACACATATTGCGCTTCCTATACACAGGATCTGTATTCAATGCTTTCAAACCTGTGTCACAACTGTGTTACAAAGTAGCAAAACAAGTAACAGTAACAAGCGACGTCAACACGAGAGCTAAGCCGTTGCTACTCTTGCTCATTTTGTAGTACTCTAGCTAAGATTCTTCTTAGTAGGCAATGAGTTGAAGCGCCCGGAACTTTGCTGATGCCCCTATCCCGTGAGACAACGGGTTGCAAGGGAGTGGGTTAGCTTATTTGCTGATGAAGCCATGATGGTTGTATAAAAAGGTTAAAGGAAGTGGTGAAGTGTTTAAGTACCCTGGATGTAGGGGTGATCTGGGTATAAGTAATATACGTTATATAGTAGCTTTTTCGGGGGGAGAAAAAGGGGGTTCACGATAATTCGATCTCAGGGTTTCTTAATAGGGGAGTTTTCCACCATCGAGAGCACTCATTGCTGATGAAATTCACTTAAAGAGACTAAGAGACGACATCACCAATGGATTCAAATTTACCTATCTCAAGCCACTCGCTCCATCCTGCAAGTATCGTTCCTATTGTGCCACACTGAGTAGTATAATGAAAAGGGGGTCTTAGTAGGTATTGTCCTGGTGTAAGGGTTAAGCTTAGACAAAGGAGTAGCTGATTAATTATAAGCCGTTAGTCACTAATTTGTCAAGGCGTTTGCCTCATATAATTTCAAGTGATTGTATGCTTAGATTGAATAGTGAAGTAAGGAAAGACTAAATTATTACACAGGAAAGCCTTCATGGTCACATAAAGTCACACACCCGCTTGCGAAACAACCCTGAAACGATGCATTCCACAACGCGGTTTAAACAACCCTGCCATCGTCGTCTTTTTATAAATATCTTTTTCACTATCCCATCTTTTAATATATAAATGAGTACCCAGAATGCTCAGTGCAGCAGCTGGAGAGACTCCAACTGCAGAGGGGCGGTCATGGGTTCGGGGGTCTTGGCGGGCGGCACCTCGTCAGCCAAGCCCTTTACCCAAGCTCCACGTCGGCGGCGCAACTTTGCTTTGGAGATCCAGGGTGAACTCTTCCACGGCCGTATGCCACGACTTGTCCGGCTCATTGAAAGCTCCGCTAACTCAGGGGCGACGTGCAGCACTGTCCTCCTGTCTCTCGTACAGAGCAAATAATCTGCATGCCGCTGCGAGAATAGTTCAACAGTGAAATGCGCCGAATCCCTGATGTGATGGAGAAGCAGCGTAAAACCCCCGCTGTCTTGAATATTCAGGTCCGCGCCATGTCGCAACAGCAACTCCGTAGCACGTCGGTGTTCGCGTGGCGGATGATACCCAGGCGTGAAGAACTTCGTGTTAGGACCGAACACGCGGTAGGAAAGCGCGGTTGCCTAGTGATCTTCCCTTGCGTTGTGTCAGGGTTGTCTGTCCCAGAGTGAATGGAATAGCCTACACAGTCACATAGCAGGTAGGTAGAAGGGGCCAGTAGCCATAGGATATATTGGTCAACATAGCCCCTAGCCCTTCCAACTGGTAGTTGGGAGGGATAGCCTGTATATATAGACCCAACCTGATAGGTACACACTAGGGTGTCACCTATTCACCTGATACGTTGACATCCACGCCGGCGCGCAGCAGATGCGGCATGAACATGGTCGGCCGCAGATAGAAGACAGAGCGTCGCAAGAGTTTAAAACTCAAATGGGATACCAATAGTTATTAGAAATGCCGAGTTGTAAATAACAGCCACACTTCTCGAGGCCTTCGAGTTCAGAGTTCACAATTTTTCAATGGGGAACGCGGTGATCTCGTTAAATGAAGTCAATTCTCAAGTAAATCTCGTTCGTTGTGTCTCCCTGTGTGTGTCCTCTACTTCCTCAAAGTAGCTATTTTTCACGTTGATCACCGGAAATCCCATTTAGCCATAAGGTGGCTGAATTATCCTTAGTTACATACCTACCCACATCACTTCAATAGTGTCTCGCAGATGTCCGACGAGTAATAGATGTTGTAAATGAGATCGAAAGAAGCAAACGGGCTGACAGACATGAACCCTGCAAGAGCTGGTCTCTGCCTCGATGTTTTGTTCTCGATATAGAGTGGTAAAAGGCTGATGATAAATCTGGTCTGTAGTAATATGTTATACCTGGGGTGACCGGAATACCCAGCTTAGCTAAAAGGATATGATAGATTGCGAAGAGAAGGACAACCAGATTCGAAAGTGTCGCCTCTTCAAGGGCGTGCTTAGCCTATTAGTCAAATGGAGCTGGGCTTGTGTATACAGATAGGAACAGGGGAAAGCCCTTTCATACGGTTACGAAAAATTGATAAGAAAAGGTAGTGAAGAAGCCTGATGAAGCAGGTCCTCATACAGAGTTACAATATAAGAATAACAAAACGCCTTGCAGATGGTAGCCGGGAGTGGAATGAGAAAGTTGTGTTCAAATTCCTCTCTAATAAGCGCTGATCCCGACCCTAGGAGATGGATGTAGGCGAAGGTCAGGTTATAAGGATCTATTCATAATTGGGTTTCCTCATGCGGCAGCAAACTTAAATTCATGTTACAGCTACTGTCTGCACCATTTCCCCATCATTCACGATTAGACAGCCTAGAAAGAGTAAGGTAGGCTACTAAGTAAAGTCTATTATCTGATGATTGGACCGCACTTAGGTGTACGACGATTTAGAATACTCTCGACTATAGAATGTTGAATAAAAAAAATATACAACAGACTTACATATCATTAAAACACATTAGTGGAATAGTAAAATATGACCACCCTTGGGCAAAAGAATCCGCACTTAGCTTCCGCATAGGACACAAAACCAACTGCGAACCTTTCCCTAATAATCACTTCTACTTCAACATTCCGCGTTGTTGATATTCCAGTACCCGAAATCACCCGATGAGTCATGCCATTCCATGTTGGTATCGCTTTCAATAGGGGGGTATTCGTTGTTTAAGACCCAGTGATCATCTTCCTGGGTTTGTGGGATCCTATTTTGATTGAAAGACAGGGTCTCTGTGTGGAACAACGTAGACTGTGGTTGAGTCGATGACTGGAGCATGTCTAATCCGATGTTTCTGCTTGTAGGGCAAGCTATTCTTTGTGTCATGTCGTCGAGTGGTTGAGTGGGCTCGGCTAAGAGCCCGATGAAGTTCTGATTATCAGGGATTACTTGCGAATGATATTGAGTGAAAGGCTGGAGAACGGCATTTGTTGAAGAATAATCTGCCACCTCGTCTACTTCAAGTGCATTTCTGATGCCAAGTTGGATAGATGGTCTTAGCTCCCCGGGGTTGAATTGTGGGATTATATCAGGAGATAAAAGACTGTTAACAGCTAGATTGTTTTCTTTTTCGAGAGTGGCAATCTCTTTTTCATTTGATGATGGCTGGGCCTGAGATGTGGAACTGTTAGACGAAGGCGTTGGAGACTGATCATCGAATCCTCCACGTCTAAATAAGTTCTCTATCACTTCGAAGAGCGAGGATTTTACTCTCTCTGGAGATGGTCCTAGATCAAGTTCATCGAGGTGTTGCACGATCTGTGACTTGTTGCATTTGTACTTGTAGATGAGGTCATGGTCCTCAACAACTGGCTCATAGTCTAGCAATGCATTAGCGTATAGACTAAAATCAAATTTCAAGTCGTATGACAACAGACCTGGGCGTGGCACAATAGGGTCGGCTGGGAAAAGTAAGGCCCACAGGGTTATCCAGTTGTTTATTTGCTGATACAACTTTCGAGATGTTAAAATATTTTCCGTTTTCACGTCGATACCATCTTCTGGATCGGTGTACTGAATAGGAGGTCGATTTGGTGGTGGGTATGGACATTGTTTCATGTGCTCCCCTAGAGCAAATAGATCTCTATAATTTTTGTTGCATCGTACGCAGACACATGGTTCCTTCTGAGTATGGCAATTGATTATATGTTTTCTGACCAATGTTAGCAGTTGCACATCTACTCTGGTTATGTTGGGATAATAATAGAGATGACTGCGTGATACCGGTTGAAGATCCGGCAGCGATGCAAAATTGAGGAAAGCCCCTTGTAGGAATTTCCGACTTTTCTCCATAATGTCTCTAATAAGCGTGACACGATAGTGAAGGAAATTGGTTGGGTACATATTGGTTGGGTATATATTTCATTGAGAAGACTTGAAGATGAGACAGACAGTACCTGCGTTTATACCCACAAAACCAGCATCATCACGGCTGACCTTTATAACAAGAAATGAAACATGAAAGAGGAGAATAATGAAAGAGAATATATATTACTTAAGGTCAGAGATGTTTTTGTACGATTTGTTCGCACAATCTGGGTAATCGCGAACACTAAACCGGCGAGGATTTCGTTTCCTGAAGGGACAGCTCAGATCCCCTCTAATCGGACACTTCCTTTGTCGTTTTCTTTTAACTAAGGTGCCAGGTCCTGTCAAACCCCCTGAGTCGACAGTATCATGGTGTGGCCTTTTCGTCCCATTCGGGGCGAAAGAACTACTAGGTGTCGAGTAGGAGCGGTCGCCATGGCCAGAATGATACGCATCTCCTCCGTCGTTTGGCTCGGATTGGATATCCTCGCTGCGAGTAGAACCCATGAACCGATGTCCCTCATCCTCTAGTACATCAGCACATTTGTTTCTGACTTGCTGAAAAGCGTTGATGATGCGCCCTGGGCGCCGAAGTCTGTTGAGACTGATACCAAACTTCTCCGAAAGGAAATCGTCAGCAAATTGCTCGAGATCAAGATCTTCATCGCTGGAATCGTCTGAACACGTGAAGGTTTCACTATCCTCCATAGCTAAACGAAGGGTTTTATCAAACATTCCACCAATTGCGTGCAAAGCTAAGATATCCTGGCTATTGGCAGATATTGACCTCTCTATTTCTGAACTGTCGCCCTTCTCGGATGTGTTCATTACTTCTGTCTCATTGTGATTTGGGAAAGGTAAATTGTGCTGAGAGATTTCCGTGCGACCAAAATTGACGGCCACTGACTGGCCACGACCCTCGACGTTTGAAACAACACTAGACAAAATTGCCGATTGAGGTTTGGGGTGAAAGGGAAGAAACTGGACTGGGTTGTGATCGCGAGATCGTGGACGACACGGATCAGGGGAACCTGGGCGGTCTGCTTGTGGTTGCGTGAGCTCTGTCAAAGCGGTGTCCCCATTTGAATTATGTGTGGATTGCATGGAAGACTTGTCGTCTGAGTAACAACGACGATGAGCCATGTTGACGCGAGACTCTCCTATCCTGTCAGTGTATGGCATAATTTATATGGTGACTACACTCACAGCAGCGGGGTGCTTGGGTTCGGTAAAAGGGAAGCACAGATGCCTAAGTTTCAGTTGTTGTGTAATATAATGCTAATAAATGGCCAACCGCGGCATGGGGCGCGAACAAAATGTAGAAGATGACATGACAGAGTTGACCACATTTATGATTGAGATGCCAATGCCCTCTAGCACTGTAGAAACACAACGTCTACTCGATCGTAAGCTGAATGACAAGAATTTGGTAGGCCGCCAGAGTTCAAGGTTGTGATTGGTCCGGTCAAATAAGCCTGAAGTACATTATATCTCGACCAATCCCGTGCCATTTCAACCCTCACTTGCATAACAAAGTGCCATTAGAATTTATGTCTATCTGCAATAACTGCGAGATTATACACTTGTCTCTGGGTCGCTCCTAGTTGAACGCATCGACGTCGCATATGCATCCCAGTCAATGGTTTCATCAATTCCTTTCATTTCGTCGCATGACCCAACTGTAGCTGCAATACCGAGGAGTCTCCTGGTTGGTTTGAGTTGGATTGACCAGAGTGAAAGTAGGCTCAGCTCATAATGCATTCAACTCAGAGAAACTAAAATGTCACTTCCAGGCGATCGGAATCAAGAAAGTACGAATCTTCCGCATCGCCTTCAACTCGGTGAATCGGCCTCCCCCCCCCCCAGCGGTAATACACCCTACATCCTGCACCATCCTGCCCTACGCTCCCTTTCCTCTTTCTCTCCCCTTCTCCGACTTCTCCGAAGAGAGTCTAGATCGGTCGGCCACCCTTTTCACCCTTCCTCCCCTCTCTCACCCTTCCTCCACTTCTCTTGATTCTTCCACTTTCCCCCCATTCCCTCTCCGCCTCCCCAAACTGCCGGGTATCGTTAGCGATGCCGTAGGTTCCTTCTTCTACCATTGGCCAGCACAAAGACCTTATCAAAATACAAAAAAAGGGTTACACAAAGTTATATGCACCATCCAAGATTATACCCCAGGTACAATGCAAGTTCAATAATGATGGTCTAGAGATGCATTTGTTTGAGCCATTACCTAGATCCGATATTCCAGACTACATTAAGAGTTCACGTCAAGTGTCAAGCCAAACGAGACGGCTTAAACCCAATTGCCTCCAGTCAACTTAACCTGAGATGAGCAAACTCCTTAATACACTTATATAGAGTCCCATAGTAAAATCAACGTTATATAATCCCATGTAGTGTTTGCAAGCCGCAAAATGGAGTATTTCTATCGCTGTATCTACTCTGTAGAAGCCAGATTACTTTCAGGTTGCTACAGCCTACGGGCAAAATCCTAATTCGATCTCCCCAATCAACACCGAGTCCTGAGGGCAGTGCTCAAGATCCTGTCCATATAATACCATATTTTACAGGTTGCAGAGATCTTTCCCTCTTACTATCGTTATGGGTTCGAATTGGCAAACATGCAGCAGCCAAAGGGGTTGCGAAAAGAAACCCAAAGCGTAAGATAACGTCTAGACAAGTATAAGTCTTTCGGCTAATCTAAATCAATTGCCTAGGGTTGCCGATACTTCCAGCGAAGAGATGCTGGACCGCTACATGAGCAACACCGAATCTCTTGAGTACCGTCTCCTCCAAGGGTGGACAAGAGAACAACGAGACGACAACCTAGTTAAACGTACTGGACAGATAATCCGTCAAGTTCGGGAGTGCGGTCAAAAATTGGGTCTCAGTGATGACATACTAAACGAAAGTAAGAATGGGGGGGCCAATAAATGAGATGCTAGATGCTAGTGGGATTTGGGGTTAACAGGCCAATCTGCTTAGACATTCAGCCCCTTTAGGAGTCAGCGAGATTCCCCGTTGGCTATTATACAAATAAGGATATATTTAATATATACACTGTACTATATTGCCACGAGCATTTACACCTTCTTTCCCTATATAGGGGCATTCCAAGGTTTTATTTACACTCATCAAATGTTTCCAAACTTTAGTATAGTGCGATAGCTATATTTTCGTGATACAACACTATAGACGGTCTCGGATCTGTTAGTGTTGGGTTGCAAAGTGTATACACTGTCCTCCGTACCTACCACATCAGCTGAGTTTTGAAGAGAGTTTGCAACTAGTAAACTTATATACCTAAGTAACCGTATCATTGACGCTTAATCTCCATTATGAGAGGTCCTTTTCCCACAACAACTACCAAATCAAAACTTCTTCAGATCACATTCGACCTAGATATTTTCGCCATTACAGAATACGGCTATAATTTATGCCCTCGCTTGATATCCAACTCAATTGGTCTTTTGTAATTAGTACATCATGGATGAGAATGATGCGAATGATTTATTCGCAAGGAGAGCACTAGTCTCTGACGTGGTATATGACCGAAGGCGAATTGACGACAACCATGTGGCCCGGGACATAAAGGCCATCGACAAGCTCGATTCTACAATCTCCTCATTACATACGGAAGTCAAGAATGGCTTTGACAAACACCTCTGGGTGGTATTGCCCTTCCTATCTAGTCACATCACGTACTGCCAAGTCGCTCTGTACGGACCAATTCTTCCCTCCCAGGGAGTTAGGGAGCTACGTGCTCCACACTCGTCGGTAGAATATGCTGACTTTGTTTGCATTTCAGTTATGTCAGCCGTCAAATCGACTCGATGAACCTCGCTGAGCGAGAAGAGACAGGGTCGAGGAGCAGCTTTCCAGAGGATGCGTTGATTGCAGTAGAGAAGTGCAGGGAGGAATTTTGGTACGAGATCGCAAGGGAGCCTGCTGTTCACGCTGCAAAACCCGTATTAAAGCTGATCGAGGAATCCGAGACGCTACTTGATCATCTCAGCCGTTCCATGCGTGATATCGCACCAAACTTAGTCGAGATCATCGGGACGAAGACTGCTGCGCGGTTTATTGCAAAGGCAAGAATGATGTTCTTCATATTCTAGATTCATCGCTAACTACAGAGATAACAGGCCAGCCCCTTAAGCGGCTCGCCAAATTCAGCGTTCAACACAGCCCAAGCATCATTTTGACTGATTGACAAATAACTTGACCAACCAAGCCAAAATAACGATTTTATTTTGTTTTAACTGATTAACAGATAATTCAAGTAATTTTCCTTATTTTATTTTTTTATTTTTACAAGGGTTTTTCGATGACAAAAGGTTAGTTGCAGCTGTTAACCGAAGGTCATGACCAACTTATAGCCATTTATAGGCCCCTACCCTTGCCCACCTATATTTTAGACCCTTAGCTAACCCTACACCTAATATTACCAACTTCGCTAGCCACCTTCAACGCTCTAATACAGCCCTGCGCGCCTTTTTTTTTTTTTTTTTCGTATTTAAGGCGGTCAGACCTCTTACAGGTCTCCCGGCATCACTTATAATTCAAGAGAAAAATAGCAGTTAATTGCCAATTAGTTAGCAATTAATTAGGCCAAGTCAATCACAAAACTAGCCAAATCAGTCAAACAAGCCAAAATTCGGGCTCAACCCAATTAAAGGCAATTGTGTAGCTTGTTTTGGCTGTGTTAAACGCTGGCCAAATTGCCTGCATCTACGCTGCAAATTCTCGGTTCAGAAAGGGCGTTCGTGCGAGCGAAAAGAACTGGCTCAAATACACCAAAATACGGAAAAATTATAGTATGTTTATTCTGATTGCCTTCAGGATGATTAATTAGGATGAGCTTGTAATATGTGACTATATCTGCTGCTATGAATAGGGCGGTACTGCCGCCTTCCGAGATACTAATCTAGCTCATCTAGTATTCCAGTAATGCCATCCAACTCACTCCCGGCAGATACCGAGGAAAGATGACAAGATTACTAGCAAATAAGTGTGTGTTAGCTGCCAGGTGCGATTTCACCGAGAATCCGCCTGGGGCCTTCGGTCGTTCTCTACGCCACGATGTCGATAAGAAGTTCACCCAGCTGGAGGAAACCGAAAAGCGGCAGGAAAGTAAAACCCTGAGAAAACAGTCTTAGTTAATAGTTAGTGAAGAATACTGCACTGCCGAGGTATGTATGTGGTGACAACGCCAAGCTAGAACCGGACCAGATTGTTGTCAGCGCTAATATAAGCTCGAAGGGCAGAATCAACCCAAATGAAATACACAGTACAGAGAACCAGAATAGCCTCGATGCGAGATATATCCACTGAAGAAGAGATTTTTAGAAGGAAAGAGAGTGGTAGTAAACTTAGACACAGAGTGAAAGCTACTGAGAAAATAAAGAATGTTATTATTAGATTGGAAACCCTAGACTTTTCACTCTATGATGTTGGAACCGAACATTCTTACTGTCCTATTTTTTAAACTTGAAGTTCTTATCGGATTGCTAAGCCACCTACATATTATTTATCCTTCTTCGAGTGGTAGTTTCCTATTGGTAAAGTGCGACACCTATAGAGAGCTAATACTTTATTTCTACCATAATATCTTTGGTTCCTACTTGGTAAAAAAAGATCTTCAAGATTAATTAGCATTTCATATAACCCAAAGCAAAAGGTACATGTTTTAGTTATAGTGAAGTTATAATTTGTCTATTCTTGAGATATTCTAGTGTTTCCCCTTGACCTATAAAAGCTAGTCTAGATATTATTTAAGGCTCACAACATAAGACACTTAGGTAGCAACAAACTCTAGGTATGGTTACTACCTCCTATGACTTCTAGCCTTTTCTTCTCGTAGGACATGACTACCTACCTGAGACCTTATCTTTAATGAGTTAGCCTTGTACAAATCTTTTTGAGCATACCTGCCCAGGGGGGCCATATTCACTACATACTAGAACTTACCTTTTTATAGACTATACTATATACAGCTGCGACTATATTTTCTTTTGTTATGCTATTTAAACGGTCCTTTCTATATTAATATTGCTATATATATAATACCGTATAGCCTTAGAAGGTTAAAACTAAGATTTTCTTGCTATATAATGTTGAGATAGCTTCTTTGAACTAAAAATGCAACACTTGCACAATGCATGTACCATAGTGTCCTAAAATAGGGTTCTCCTCTATAGGTACTTAGTAAGACTAATTTCTTCTACTCATTTAGATCTCGAAATTCACAACGCACAGCATATAAGAAAGAGGCCTCTCGACACAGCTAATAGCCATTAGCAGCAGTGAAAATAGTGAAGCTCATTTGTGCTACATTCATTCTATTCTGTATACCCAGCAGCTTAAGCACGAGCCACTACTTAGGGCACGTGCCTTACACTTAATAATGCATGTACCCTCTAATATCAGGAATGAGCATTGATGATGTTTGTTCTCTGCTTTTAGCGCCTTTTTGTATGACTTGGTGTGTGGGGTGGTCGACCATGTGGTGTTACTTCTTTTTTCTCTGCGTGCTTGTTTTCGGTTCTTCTCCCCCCTTTCCCATCCTCTCCCGTTTCCCTTATGCACTCTCCTACACATATCTGCGTCTTCTTTCCCTCAGTCTCTATGACTAATGCTTCCCCTTTAATTATCCTGAGCATATTCTCCGATTCTGCTTAGCTTGTATACGTGGCCACACCTTCTGGCACCTCACTACTACGTCTTCTACGTCCCAGGGGCTTTATCTCCCACAATTCTCAATTTCTCCCAGCTACTTTCGATCTGGCAGTTCCAAGTCTCTCAAGATGAGCTCCTTGACGGAGTTTCATTACTACCCCAAACTTCCGCCTGAGCTTCAGAGCATGATTTGGAGAATTTACAACGAGTCACTGCCAACCCGACGCCATCATTTCCATTACGACAAATATGTGAATGGATTTGAACTCCGTTCCTATGAACTTTACACACAAAATGGCATCCAGACAACGCGGTTTCGTGAGAAGCAAGACGAATTTTCGTTAGTACAGTAAGTATTTCTGCCTTCCCAACGTCTAATTATCATTTTCGAACGCCCCCTCAACCACCCATCAGTCGATAGAGTCTATTATCATAAAAGTTAGCTCTCTTGACTCACGAGTTATTATAGTGGTGTTCTTGTTGTACCTAAATCCATTACTTTCCCCGATAACCCTAGGGCTTTTGGTCCTCCTGACTTTAAAAGGATCAGTTCTAACTGTCTTGCTGTGAACTATGAGAAGGATGTATTCTCATTCGGGGTCAACGCCGATACCCCATTGACATTTGGAGAAGCAATAGTAAAACTCTTTGGTACCCCGTCCCCTACTATGCTGGACGACAATAACAAAACATCCTTGCCTATAAAGGAGGGCGAAAACCAGGATGTCGTGGACGAGGCGCACCAGGGCATCTTCTTAGCCCGTCGACTAGCCTTTCATGACTCATCTAGTCGAGAGACTCAACCTTTCCCAATTTTCAACGATTATGACTTGCAGCTACTAGCAAGATTTAAGCGACTCAAACAAATTATCCTTGTAGCTAAAAGCATTGAAGACGTCCCTGGTTCTATCCTCCGTAGAGCAAAGTCACTACCACGATACTCCGGTGAAGTTAGCGGTCGCTACGAGATAATCGGAAACTTAGATTCTGTGTACGGCTACGTTGTTTCTTTTTTTTTTTTTTCCTTCCCTCACTGGTAAGATTAAGGCTGACATCATGTGCAGTGAGCATGAGCAGCTTCTGAAAGGTTGTCATACAAGAGTCGAAGTCACATACGCTCTTGGCAATAACTTGCCTAGCGCTCCTTTGATGGGGCCGGATGGCCCGGTATACGGGAAGGGGTTCGAACCCCAAGAGGAGCGTGGACTGCTCGGGACTTTCTTATTCTTCGCTTGCGCGAACCAAGGCATACTTTATAATCGGGTTTCTGAAGACTTCTAGTTACGATAAAGTGATTCCGTCTATGGGTCATGTCGTCAGCGCTCTGCACAAGCAAAACAATATTTTGGTTTGACTGACAGATAACTTGACCAGTCAAAACAAAACAACGAGAAAAAAAATTATCTGAATTATTTCTCCGATCAAACAGACGATTATTATTTTGTTCAATTAATTGCAAATAATTCAAGCAATTCCTTGTATTCTTTCTATTTTTTTACAGGGGTTTTTTTGATGAGAAAAGGTTGGCTGTTGACTCAAAGGTTTCGCTGACTAATATGACCCCTACCCCTACCCCTACCTATCCACCCTTGCCTACCTTGTTGACCGCGTTAGTGTATAGCCTGTATGGCTGTATGGCTACGAAGACATTCGAAGGCCTCTGGGCCGCCATTCGGAGTCAAAAAAAGCGCTGAGCGCTAAATTTTTGTTTGGCCTATAGTATTTGGCAAGTATCTGAGCCAAGTCAAATACGAAAACTAGCCAAATCAGTCAAAATCAGTCAAAGGGGCTTTATTTGTTTTGTTTGCTTGTGCGGAGCGCTGCAAGTAAGCTTTGTGCCCCAGAAGAGCTAACAAGCAAGAATTGAAAAGGCTCTGACGACCCGGAAGATAGGAGATAAATTGCCCACGCTCGTCAATAGAACATTGGGTGGCTTTGGCCATAGTCTGGCGCACACGGGTACCGTCGTGATAATATCCTTCGTCTCCTCTGAAATCATGGTGCGTGATGGGAAACCTGATCTGTCTTATCATGGGATGGTTAATGTCGATAAGCTTTTCGAATTCTCGACGCCAGCCGTGGATCGAGCCTGGAGAGGCGAAACATATAGTCCAAGTAGGTCTCTCCCGACTTTACACAGGGATAGAGTAAGCCGTAAGGAGAACTGTGCTGGTTAGGGTAGTTTAGGCTCGACGTACTTGGTCCAAAGTCAAATGTTGGCGACCATTCACGGTTCTGCCTTTCTCCTAATAATCTCGTACTTCGTCTTAGTTCATCTTGATAAGCGCGAACATAACAAATACTGCGAGAACCTCGATGGTCTTGCCCAGCCCCATCTCATCTCCGAGACAGCCACCGGGCACACGGCGCACCGCCCATTGGGTATCTGCCACCATATCGCGTGCAGTTGGTAGGCGGGAATAGCAAGCCGGAACCCCAGTGGTGTGTGTTCCGTTGCATCTTCCGGGTACTGGAACATACGGCACACATTTCGCCAGTCTTGGGGGATATGCTGCGGTTCGCGAACTGGCGGCCCAAGTCCTCGACTCGATCCCGATGTCCCTCTATCTCACCCTCGTCCTCGGGAGGTTGGGCGTCTCGTCGGATTCACTCTCAAGTTTCTCTCCTGGGCCCGTGTCATCATTGTCATTTGCGTTATCGATTCCCGCCTTTTGTCATACAGGTGGACTTTCGGCTTTTTCGGGCTCTGACTCCTGCCTAGCGAGGTCCAGTGTCCATCCTATCTTTAAGTGATCGTGAATAGAGGGTCGGAGATTCGCTGCACAGCGAGAGAGTTCACGTTCTGTATACCACGGGCCTGCCTTCGCCATCCCTTAGTGGGTATAAGCTGTCAGCCAGGGCAATGTGCCACTGCCTACGTATACATTCATTTATTCCCACCGTCTTTTGTCCTTTCTCCCGCCGACATCTTGCTCTTGGCTAGTGAGCAAATCAACTCTTCTCAGTTGTGTTAGTGTTTTTATTCAGGCCCATCGTGACCATCGGCCCCCACGATTTCCCATATGCCGATAGAATCTACAGGCTTGGTAGTAGGCGTAGCAAGGCCTGTCGGAATCTTTAGTACCTGTCTGATAACAGAAGCCCACCAGGCTCTAATTGGCAATCTCCTCGGTAAAGAAAAATTTGAAAATACTGCTTAGTTCACTAAAAGATATTCATAGATTTCTAGAATACTGGATGGTAAACCATACGCTAGACAGGGACAGAACTTTGACTTCTTTTATATTCAAGATATAGCATCATTACAGCATCTTGGCAAAATAGGGATGGGAGATATAAGATAGTGAATAGATATGCAGGTAATCTAGGGGACATGCAAACAGGAAGAATGTGACATGTGTACAAAACCTACATGTACTCGTCTGTATCTTATGTGTGTGCAGGTACTATGTTTCTATTCAATCGAAAATTCTGTATATACCTAGATACTTCTGAATGCAGTATCGGTACCTACTACCTTTGAATGAGATCAAACAGAATGTATACCTACGTAGGTAGGTACCTACATGTAGGTTACCTCCAATATCTCTTACCCACCTGATGTACCTAGGCAGGTACATACCTATTGTTGATTCAGTTTCTCCATTATGTTTGATATTAAGTAGAAGGAAGTTACGATAACCCCCATTTTACCTACCTAATGCCTAATACATGAAGCTGTTTACCTCAAACTTCTCGCCAAATTTTCAGCTCGGTACACATGTATATGCATCCAACCTTGGAGTCTCAAAAATCAATACATTGGTTGTCCTCGTCCTCTTCACCTATCTCGCAGTTTCTAATATTGCTAAACCGCTCTCGTTGTACGCCAGTAGAAAGCTAAGCAAACCCTCAACCAGTCCATGGGTCGTTATCGGACAACCCTGTTGCAGGTTTAACATCATTCTTCTCCAGCTTCCGTCGGTGGCCTTTCCTTCTTGACCCGCTGCAGCATCTACTGGTGTTTTTACAGCTTAGTATCACCACAGCGTCTTGGGATTGGGCAACAACACCAGCTGCAACCCCACGCGAACAACTAAATTGCCGAACACCATCTCATCTACGGCTATTGCCTATAACCACTGATGGGCTTAAGAGATTACTAGTGAGTGCATGAAGACGGATATAACGTAGCACTCTAACCTTTCCTAGTGGATTCACAATACTCACTCCCGAAATGGCCCTGGGAGGACGAAGAACCAGGGCAACATGCGACCGATCACTCTCAATTCTCTTTCCCGCCCGCGGACTACCAATTCACGACAGACTCATCGCCATTCCATAACACTTCTGTCATAGCTAGCACTCCGACGCCATCTTTCTACGCCAACGACTACGGTACCCCATCCGACGGGCTCCCTGCGCCATCCCAGCTTCCCACCATGACGGCGGATAGTTACGTGTTTCGCTCACGAACGTCTCCCCTATCAACTCCTCATTACACCACCGTCGAATCCGTTAACAACGCTGTACTCTCCCAGGCTCTAAATAAGAAACAACTTCAGCGTCTGCATGAACTTAAAGATGAAGTCTACCCACTGAAACTTGTGCGGGCCCTCGACCGGATCTCGAATGAAGAATCGCCTCTTGTCAGTGAGAGAAAGTCCGTTTTTGAAGTGATCCATATCAACAACGCCACAGCCATCAGCCCAATTGTCGAAAACGTTAGTACCTACTCCACTGTCCAGGCTGCCAATGACCGAGCGCTGGATTTTTGGGCTCAAAAGTATGGCGCGAGGATGTTTACTGATGCCTCTTCGAATCACAAGCATGATGCAATGCCTATCAATACTTTCAAGCATATTGAAGAACCAGAAAGACATTCATATCACTACTCACCCCAAAAGAATATGGATTATCGCCCGACGGGTGGTATCCCTACCAACAACAGCTATTGGGCAATCAACAATAAGTGCCTATCATTGAGTCATAAAAGTGGCAAGGGAGAAAAGACAGTTTATGTCGCTATGTCGCATGTACGAGATCAAGGAATCCATGTTTAAGGAAGGCAGGATGTGGCGTTCGTAACCAATTCAGGCGACAATGGCGGCTGTGTTGAAGTCATGCCAAGGTTTAAGTCAATTGCTCAAGTTTAGGGTTGAAGAGGGGATGTTAATGCGGATATGTGATCCTATGGTGACAAATGATTGTTTCGAGAATTGAATGGTATTCAGGCAGCATTTCATGGCTGATGGGATGCTAGTGACGGAAGATACAGTGATAGAATAATAGTATGCAGGCTGAGATGAAGTCAAGAAAAGGGTCGGGTTTGCCGAGCTTTTACCGTACAACGATTGCTTAGCACCAGTCCACAGACGTCATGTCATCCCTCCTTGTCGCATTTGTTCGCTTGCGTTCTACAAATGATATACACATGACTTGTTCGTCCTCCTCGATTTTGCGATGCGTTTATAATTGAAGGATGGATCAATCGAAAGGCGGATTGCCTCTCAGAGGCCACACGAGAAATCAATCGGCCACGAAAGGTGAGCGCATGTTGCTTGAAGTCGTGACTTGTGACCGCCTTGCTCCCTTTGGGCCATCATGCACCAAACCCCCTACAATAACGCTTGAAACGAGACAAGCAGAGACAGAAGGCGGCAACATGGCTTTAGCACTGCTCTTTCCTCTTTTCATGCTCTCATTTTACCATTTCTATTTTACCCGCCTTCTGTCTAGGGTATCTACAATATCGTGCGTTTCCTAAACATGGATCTCTCTCTATCGCAGGAGCTCTATATTGATACCTTGTATAACGATCAACCCACAACGCCCTCAACATGCGATTCACTAACATCCTCCGCACAATAGCCACCCGGCCTAGATCATCAACAAAGGGGCCTCTAGACGTAGATGAGTACGCTGCTCTCAAGTCCGAAGACCGGACGTAAATCAAGAAAACAAGTCGGGAGAACTAAAGCATCTACCAGCAACCCCCTTGCCTCACCTACGAGCGTAGCCTCGCAGGCCAAGTGCCTCAGCGGCGGCACAAGTCAAGACGCAAGTCCACGGACAAGCCTCTCGCAGACGCGGTCTTCTCCCATACGGACCTCGGCGCCCCTGCCGCCGGCGAGACGAGACTTCTCGTTCCTCTTGAAACCCGAGATCTACCACCAGATCTCGCCGCTGACCATCCCGCCTCCCTTCCGGGACCCGGACAGACAGCCCGCGGCAGACACGCCTATACCGGCGCTGTTGGCGGCGGGCCACTTCCGCGCCGCGGCCATCGCTGCGGCGCAGGAACTCACTGGCACAAGCAGTGGCAGTTCCGCATCGCCTATCTCACCCATGGATCATACGCGCATCTTCGATCTGCTTTACGTCCGTCTGTCGTGTCTGTGTCTCATCGATGCCGTCCCGCTTGCTGCACAGGAGGCCAAGGCGCTGGAAGATCTTAACTCGGCCTTCTACGCGGACGCGGACTCCGGCACGCATCTGGCGCCGTGGGCGCTGCGTATTCTAGTAGTGCGGCTGCAGACTAGTAAGTCTATTCATTGAGTTCTTTTTTTCCCCAGAACTGAACGTTTCCCGATCCGATCCGATCCATTGCGTCGCATTGTGATCCGACCAACCAATTGATAGATGGATTGGTATTATTCTCTTGCTGACTCTCATGCTTTTTTCGCGCTTCCGTCCTAGTCGGTTTCGGCGACCCCCGACGCGCCGTCATGAGCTACTACGAGCTAGCCCGCGAGGCGCGCGCCGAGATCGCCGGTGCCGGGCGAGCCCACGATCATTCGGCTGCGGAGATCTGGAAGCGCAGACTTGTCGATCTCGGCATCCGCGTTGCTGGCGCGCTCGTCGAGATGGACGATTTAGCCGGCGCCGTGACGCATCTAGCTTCGCTGGCCGAGGCCGAGGGTGAGGGAGGTGGTGTGGGTGCTGATAGGAGTCGGTTGGCGATGAGTCGGGCGCTGCTGTGGTTGCATCTTGGTGATGTGGGTGCTGCGAGGCGCTGCGTTGCTGGTGTGGGCAATGAGATGAGCGAGCGTGTTATAGATGCCCTTGCTGATATGGCGGACGGCGAGTACGGTGTTGCGTTGGATAAGTGGCGGGATTTGCGCGATGAGATGGGCCAGAATGGGGTTGAGGATGAGATGGTTGGTGTTAATCTTGCTGTGTGCTTGTTGTACACTGGTCGGATGCCCGAGGTATGTTTTCAAACATCTATAGTCTCTGCCTGTCTTTCTCCCCCTGTGCTATCACTTCTTCTTTCTATTTCCCTTATTTCGCCTTGTCATCCCTATCCAGCAGAAAACCACAGACCTAGCAATAATCACCACACTGCTAACATAAAATATAGGGCCGAGACCTTTTAGAAGAGCTCGTCGACTCCGGCCAGACTTCGCATACGCTACTGTTCAATCTCACGACCATGTACGAACTCTGCAGCGACCGGGCGAAGAGCCTCAAGATGCGTCTCGCGGAGCGCGTGGCGACTATAGAGCCCGGATCTGGGGGAGGTGGTTGGGAGAAGACTAATGCGGACTTCAAGTTGTAGTCTTGTAGATATATGTGTCTTTTCTTGGTAGGGCCCTCCAGCTTCTGAATCCTTGCATGCATTGCGGAAGTTGAGAACTCTGTAAACACCAAATTGCGGATCTATGTGTCTATCCCGCCCCTAAAATGTATAAGGCCACGCCCTCCAGCATTTTGACGTAGACTGGTATTTTAAAAATCTGATATGGGTATCTCTTACGCTGTAACGCCGACTCCTCTACCCTATTCTAAGAGCGCCCTATCATACCAACGTATGTCTCCCCCTCGTGATCCTAGATTAGTAGTACAGAAAGAGGCCACGGACGCCATTAACCACCCGACTGTTCCAGCGACTCCATGGCTACAGACATAGAACAAACCCACACTCCCAACAAACTCGAGGACACATAGCTCAGAGAGGTCGAGCCGTGTTACTATCCCAGTTGTTAAACCCTGTACCATCGATTAATTCAAAGAACTCATCTCACAGTCCTCATTTCCCTCCCGCCCCTCCTCCGCATGATTTCCACCATTAGCAGGCTTCTCCTCGCCGGAGCCAGTACGCTTAGTAGCCGCCTTGTATTCCTGATTCAGAGAGTATCGCTCCTGATTGATCCTCCACGCAACACTCAAGACCTTCGGCCACATGTCCACGACCCAGTCATGAACGGCCGTTACATCAAAAATCCCGTCCCGATCCTTCAACGTCGGCGGCGCCACGATGCCGTCGAAAGTGGCGTCTCCGTGCATTATGATCTTCTTGAGCGCCGAGGTGAGGCAGCTTCGTTGGATGGGGTCGATGTCGGCTGGCACGGCGGGTTTGATCACCGCCTTCCAGAGCGTCTGGGCTTGGCGCTCGATGCGCCATCCTGCGAGGCGGGCGTGGTAGATCGGTTGAACCCCGGGGAAGTACTCGAATGCTTGCTGGCGGACTTCGTCGCGCGCGAGAGGGGTGGAGGGGAACCGGCCTGAGGCGCGGCATGCGGGGAGGAACTCCTCGATCCATTTCCGGAAGAGTGGGCGCATGGCCATGCGGCGTCGGTCGTTGGACTTGAGCTTGCGCTTGTCGGCAACTACTTCGTCGCCGCTTTTCGCTTCAGGGTTGCTGGCTTTATCGGGTTCATCATCGACGCTGACCCAGAATAGGCGGCACGTCGCTGCATATTCATATATGTCAATTTCAGAAGCAAATGGCTCCTCCCATTGCTTGTCGTCGAATCTCAGACCAAGGAAGTGTAAGATCTCTTCCGGGTCTGTGGATAGCAAGACCTTGGCGACTTTCTTGTCGAAAGCTTCGATCTCAGGGATCCGGATGTATAGGCCCACTTCATCGATCGTGAGCCCGAATGGTCGGATCGTAGATCCCAGTAAGTTCCACAGGTCGCCGTGTGCATGCTTGAACAGCATCCACAGGAGATAGTCGAGCGTCTCGCAGACGTGGACATCAACCTGGATACCCACCAATATATCATCTTCTTCACGTTTCTTCTCGGTCCTGGATTTATCTCCCTTCGCGGCTATGAGCCCAATTTTAGGCTCTGCATCCGGAGACGGGAGATCCTTGGGCCATCGGATTGCCATAGTTAGCGTCTGCGGGTTCTCGCTCTTATGGCAGAAGGCACCAAGAGCCCGATAGATAGCTTCTTTGCGTGATTCGGGAGATGTACCAAAGGGAGCAGGTTTCAAGGATGGGAAAATGTCATGTCGATTCCATGCGACGAACAGATCGACTTAAGCATCCAGAGTCAGTACATTTTCCTCCTAAGCCCAATCTGCTAAGGACATATTTCCTTAGGAATAATATACAGAGACGGAAAGATAAGTTCAATACAGAGGCCTGTACATTTTAACCCTAACAAGGCCACAAGAGCATATTTCATGCCGACTTACTATCTCCAAAGCTAGTCTTCGCAGGACCCTCGATGGGTGTTGCAACAACCACAAAAAGCTTTCGCAATACTTCTTGGCAACGGTCGCGAACAGCACGGTAGACGTCAGGGCTCATGCGAGGCGTGAACACCGGATTAGGACCGGATGCAAAGGCGAGGCCACCCATTTCGTCGCCAGTTCTAGATACCCAGCATATGTTAATCCCCATTTCTAGGTTGATCTAGGTTGCAGATACGTACCTACTCTCTTTGAATAGCCTCTAAGATAAGCTGTCGGCTAATAGCAGGATTAAAGGGTATGGGAGAAAGGATCACGTTAATGGCCGTTCCCCTATGATCCGGGGATTAAAGAGAACCTTAGAGTTAATCAATAACCTGCATCACCTGTTGTCATGAGCTCCCGTTTAGAGAGGGTACTCATGGTGAGGGAGCCCTTTTCTAGACAAACGGGATATAACAGGTAATGCTTGCTATCCGGGGTTTATACTGCGCCACTATATGAGTCAATTGCCGATATTATACGGGTATGTGCAGCTTGGTCACAGGTAAGTAGAGCGCTGTACTCATCTTGGAATAGGGGCTAATATGCTTGTAATAGGCGCTGTTATGTGCCTAATAGCGAGGCCATTATTAGTGGCAGTCATGCCAAGCTTCTAATGAGTTACACAACTTCTCATCTTCACTTTCCACCTAATCGTGCCACGCCCCCACTTTATTCGGTATTCGCTTCGCGCCACCTACTAAAGTAGGTGCTTTACACTTAATTCGCCATAACACTTCATTCA